>JAWMRA010000078.1:12451301-12566861 GCA_035584735.1 Pseudotriccus pelzelni
GCTGTGATAATGTTATTCCTGTATCTTGCATGAACCCCATATATGAGTATGGTGTTCAGTCAGCTTAGTCCCTGAGTGATGGCTGTGTGGGCTGAGGCCTGGAGAGCAGCCCTGAGCAAGTGGGGGTCACAGTGACATTCACGTTCCCATGGAGCAGCAGAACACTGGCTGTGTCTGGCAACCTTGGCTATATTATGTTTAATTCACCAACACAGATTACTTAGCCATGCTGGTACACAAGTTGTCCCCTTAGAACATTCCTGTAGCTGCCACCAGCAAAGATTTTTAGTATTAGAACACACAAGAAATTACATTTGACTGGCGGCAAATTCAGAAGCTCGCAGATTAGAAGCAAAAGCATAAAGAGAGTAAACCCTATCTTAATAAATCCCACCTTTTAGCACCATAGAACAGAATCATTTAGATTGGAAAAGACCTTTGAGATCACTGACTTCAGCTATTAACCCAGCACTGTCAAGTCCACCACTAAGTAGTCCTTAAGTTATCCACACATCTTTTAAAGACCTGCAGTGTCAGCCACAGGACTCAACCACTTCCCTGGGCAGCCTGTTCCAACACTTTCCATGAAGAATTTTTTCCTAATATCCAATCTAAACATCCCCTGGCACAACTTGAGGCTCTTGTCTGATCACTTGTTACTTGGGAGAAGAGATGGACCCCCACCTGTCTACTATCTCCTTTCAGGCAGTTGTAGAGGGTGATATGGTCTCTCCTCAGACTGCTCTTTTCTCCAGGCTAAAAAACTCCAGCTCCTCAGAAATGGGGATTTACTGGTTTTATTAAAGCCAAAAAGAAATGTTTACCCTTTGAGAAAGTATTTCCTCTGTGTTTTCTATGCTTTTCTCTTTTTCTTCTCCAAAGGAGTCATCATAAAATAACAGCAGCAACAAAAAAGGTGCTGTTCAGCTGATTTCTTTCCTTTGTTGATTCAATGTTGTATGTGCACACTTTATGGACAAAAATAGAGCTTTTTCTCTTGTTAATCTGACCGAACCATAGCTAAGCAGAACTGGCTCAGTTATATTCCCTTGTGTGCTTCACCACCAGCAGTTTTCTTTCTGCTCTATCCCAGTGCATGGTCAGTCCTGTGCCATGGTTCAAGGTCAGGCTTGGCTCCCTGGGATTCCCAGCCCATGGCATGGAGCAGCTGCAAGTGTCTTGAGAGGGAAATCTGCACATGGGGTGATAATAAGAGTGCAAAAAACAATTATGGTGAACATCTGGATGACAAAAACAGTTGTTATCTAAATGATTAAAAAAATAACAGCCAAAAGAACAAAAAGAAAAAAACAAGCCTTCTTTTTTTCTTGGCTTCAAGTCCAGTAATTGTTTTGCGTTTGCAAAGTGAAACCGGCTTCTTTTGCAGTAGATAGCCTCTACAGTCTGCTTCTTTCTTCAGTTAAAGTGAGTTTGAATTGGATTTTAAGAAAGTTAATGGTATGGATACATTTAATTTTTAATATTAATTTTCATAATCAGCCCTAGGAATTACAGGGGAGGGAGAATTCATTTGACAGCATGGTTCTGCAAATTGTAATTTCTGGTGTTTCAATTGAGACTAGGATTTTCATGCACTCTTTGTATTTTGGCTGCTGTTCTAGAAGAGAGGGACAACTCAACCCCTGTTTTCCTGCGTTTAGAGAGGCAGGCAGAGTTGCTTCTGATCTGCTGCAGTGGAGCTGTCTCTTTGTCAGAAAGCTTTCTTTGGCTTCCTGAACATGAAGCTGTTTCAAAACTTTGTGAATTGACCCCTGATACTCCATGCCAGCATTTTTCTCAAAACAGCTTCACAGTTCTCATGTTGTAGACTAAACCTCCAGAGCAATTATAGTAACAATAAAATGTACATTAACACCCTAATAGTATTATCTTGTCTTCAGAGAGGCAGGGAGGAGATCATTTATATCATCAGCACTTCCATAACTGTAAACTCAAAAGAGACCACAAACTTCCCAGAAGGTAAAGAGAGTTTTATGCCATTGCGGTTTTGCTGAACTGAAGATATGCCTGTAGAAAGAATTTTCATTGACTCACCAGCAGATAGCGTGTAATCCATCCAGGTTTTCAAGTGAATTATCTTGTAGTAAATGTTGATATAAGCATGGAGTGAGTGGTAGTTATGAATGAACTCCAAGCCAAAGCTGTGTATCTGAGTTTTTTCATGTTTGCAATATGTCTGTACCGAGTATGGCAATATAGTTAATTCTGTAAGCTGCACTGCTACAAACCTATTAAACTTTGTTTAATATCTCAGCCACTCCAGAAAAAAATCACACAAGTTGTTAGATTAGTGTAACAAAAACATTTAATTTGGTATTTGGCTAAATCTAAAGTTCTCTTGCCCTCCTTTCAAAAAAGTTAAATATGCTGTTCTATCCTGTGTTTTCAGCTTTCAGCCTTGCATGTTGACTTGACAACTTTCCTACATAAGCACAGAGAGACTCCTGAAGATACATTTTCAAAGCTGATCAAACAGTGGCGAAAAAGGGGAGAAAATAATAATATTGATGACACTCATATACAGGCAGTATTTAACATCTCAGTTTTCAGAAGAGATGGCCACCAGGTTTTAGATCTTTTACTCAGGGTTGACATTTTTTAAATTGCTCAGATTTAAAGAGAAACACTGGAGCTGCTCGTTCTGTGTTCTGTTAATTAGTGATATTATTATGATTAGCCTGTATGGGCAAACAGCTGCCGGCTGTACCGCCAGAATGCATTCACAGCACTCAGGCATGACTGTCAGGCAGATCCGTGCAGCTGGTGGCTATGTGCTGATTCAAGAAAATAAAGGTAATTGTTACTTTTGGAATCCCGTGCTTTTCAGTCCTGCAACCTGGACAGCTTCGAGGCACATATTGCTGGTCTGCACTCTGTTCATGTCACATCCAGGCAGCACTTGTCTGCCATTGAGAGAGAGAGCATCATCATTTTCCTCAAAATGAGAAATTTCAAGGGTTTTTCTTGTCTCTTTTTTTTTTTTTTTTTTTGGACAGAACAAATGTCTTGCCAAACCTTCCAGAAATGAAGGTTTGCAAATAATTTGCAGATCCCCAGATTTCTTTATGTGTGCCTGTTCATCTTTTGCTCCACTTGAAAACTTGTAAACTGATAAACGGAGAAATAGTCGTGATTCCAGACCATATAAGGACCTCATCAACTGTTTAAATAAGTTGACCGGTAGACAGATCAGTGAGAGGGATTTTGCAAATGAATGATTTCATTATAAAATAAACAAGCAAGCATATTTTTTCCCCAGGATGTGTGGAAGTATGAAATATTCAGCATCATTTTCCCTGCATGCATTACCTAGTTACCTACTTTGAAATTTATATGACGTTTGTCTTTTTCTTTCTCACTGGATTAGTCTTGTGCTGACCTTTTTGAATTTAGCTATCAAAGAGTCTTTAGCATCTTCTCCAAACACAGTGATTTCACTGTTTACTCTCATCTCCAAGTCATTGATACAGCTGTTTATCAGCTTAAGCTGTTCCCAGCTCAGATTCCTGGGGGAATCTACAACTCTTCTCCATCCTGAAGATTAAACTTTGTGTCCAATCCTTTAGCCAGTTTCCAACTCAGAAAATGAAAACCTGGTCCAGTCCTGTGAGAACTTAGTTTCTCCAATGACTTTGATATGAAGCCTTAATACAGACTTTTTAAAAATGCAAATTTATTATGTCCATTTCATTGCCTGAAAGCTCAGAGAGTCAAGATTTCCCCATGTGCTTCTGCTTTCTATGTGGATCCATGTCTGTTGCGCTCAGTGAACTTGCTCTTTGTTGTAGATGCCACCACTTTATTTGGAAGGAGATCAGACGCCTAATCCATAGTTCCTAAGATCCCCTCTAGATATTGAGGCAGCCACAATTCTCTGGCACCACAGCCATTTGTAAGAGTTTATTGGACATTTTAGCCAGCCAGTTATGTAACTTCATGTTTGCGTTTCTTCAGGGGAGAATGGCATCCAACCTGGCTGACATGTAAGCTTTTCACCTGCCCATTTTGTTTAATGTGGTTTCATCTGGCTGATCTCACTCCTCTCCTTATTTGCTGCAAGAATGGGATGGGGTGTGGAAATCTCCCCAGCATCTTCAGCAGTAAAGAATGAGGCACAGAAATCATTGAACTTCCTTACTGCAGACTTGTCCCTTGGTGCGCCTTTCGCTCTTGCCATCAAGGGGTCCATCTGTGTACCTTCTTATGTCTGATGTCCTTGGTAAACATTTTACCTTCAGTGTGAGCATCTTCTGAAGGACGCTGCTTAAATCTTGCCTTAGTTGTTAAGAAAATGTGTACGTGGATTTCTATTTTGTAGTCTTTTGTGTCTTCTGTTCTGCTTTTATTTTGACTTACCTTTTTCTCTTTTATCTGTTTTCTATCCTTGTATCAACTTACAAGCTCCATCTCGGCCCAGGTTCCTCCCAATAACCTACCATCTAACTACATTTTGCAAAGCTGTCATACCATTCTGAAAGCATTTTTTTGTCTTCTGCTTGCTTTTTAATATTGCCAGAGCAAGAATGCAATATTTCTTATAAACACTGTACTACATTTAAATATACTAGTGCAGGATTGTCCATGTAAGTGAAACCTGACCCTTTTACTGGCTATTTACCTACATTTTAGCATCTGGCAAAGCCTGGCCCTCAAGCAGGATCCCAATGTGGGTGGTAACAAAGAGAACTATATTTAATATTGGTAGTAGTATTTTAAAAGTATCTCTGTTTTAAAAGGAAGGTGGAGCATTTCAGACATCTTAACCACAGTACACAGATAAGAAAGGAAAAAAAGAAAGCCTGGAAAATAATTCTGTGTGGCAGAAGGGGCTTCAGTACCCTGGGTGCAGTGTAATATATAGCAAATTTGTATACTGGCATCTTTAAAAACCATAATGCTTGCATGCCTATATTTGGATAATTTACTTTCTGAAAGAAAAAGAGTCTGATTCTTGTTTCTTTTAAAAAAAAAGTTTGTTTATGTTTTGAATATTTTGGCAGTTTCTTCTTGTGCATAAACTTTTTTTCATATTTATATGCATAACTTCAGATAGGATGGATGGTAGTGTTTAAGTAAAAAGGAATGCATTAGTTCTCCTTTTATCATCTAGATAAACAGCAGCTGGACTAGTTAGTACAGACAGTGCTTTAGAAAACAGCTGGTTCTTATCTGAATGACAAAGGGCCAGGGTAGAGACCTTTTTTACTTAAAAAAAAAAATAAATCTTGTTTCTATTTTTATTTTAAGAGAACGGAGAGAAAAGGAGCTACAGGGAATCTGTAGCATGGGAGGTTTTATTGCATTTTTAGGAATATGATCATTTATTATAGATCAGTGCTAGGATCCAGAGGGAGAACTCTCTCTTCATTCTAGAGAGAAGAAGGGTCAGAGGGCTCTTACCAGTCAGTTTCTATTAATACCTGATGGGAGTAAGAGGACAGACCGATCCAGACTGTTCTCAGGGCTGCCCCGTGCCATGACAAGAAGCAACAGGAACAAATAGAAAGACAAGAAGCTCCTATATACATAAGAAAAGAATTTTCTTAGAGGTGAAACACTGGCACAGCTTACCCTTGCTAACCTTGCTTTGAGCAAGAGTTTGGACTAGATAATCCCCAGTGGTTTCATCCAACCTCAGTTGGTCTGTGACTCTGAACTGTCACACCAAGGAGTGTTCCAGCTAGGAGCAGCTATTGATGGCGGGCAGTTGCTGCCTGGATTCCTTTTCTTGCTAGGCCTTTAATGAAGTCAGGAATTTGTACACCTTTGTTTATATTACCTACTCTTTTATCAGTTAATCAAATTAAATTATACCTGATAGCACTGAGACTGCCTAAGAGAAGAAATTAGAATGTGTAATTCAAGCTTTTTACTAGAAATGCATCAGGAAGAACAAGTCTATTTGAACTGCAGTATTGCTTTGGACTGCTGGTCTCTTTGTTTTGCCCACAGCACAGTTTCCAAATTCTATGGTTTTTTTCTTACACAAACTTTCTGTTAACAGTGTAAGGAAAACACTTGTTTTTTCTAATAAAAAGACAGTTGTGCAATTTTTGTTATTTTACAAAAGATGTGTAACTTTTGTAAAATATTTCTATAGTTGACTGTTGATTCCTTTGTGTAAACCCATCTTTTGAGATGCTAGTTAGGAATGGAAAAAGTTTTCCCCATAGAAATTTTAAAAAATGTGATTCATGTCACAAAATGTAGCCATCTAAACACAACGCTCGTCTTATTTCTTTTATTTACCCTGTACTTTATTACCAGGAGTGAATTTCTATGTATTTCTCTGATTCTTATCAGTATCTTTCTGAAAATCTCTTGAGATTTTTCTACAAATGAGTTTGAAAGTTGATGGGTTGTCACATAAAGGACTGTGTGATATGGCTCACTAAAAGCTGGACACTTGTTACGTGAAGTCATCAATATAGCACTGGGAAAATAAATCCCAAAGCACTTTGATATTTTCACACCTTATTTAAAGGCAGTGAAATAAAGGTTAGTACATAATTTAATACATGTATCATGCAAGTTTAAGCTTTCAAGCAGTTTAATGTTGCTATGCTCTTTTTTCTTAGAGTGTTTCAGAATTTACCATTTCTCTTCAACTTTGCCTTAGATTCCTGTATAACAGAGGCTACAAATATTGTTTAATTTACTTTTCAGTAAAGCTGTCAGTTGTAATCTGCAATTTAAAAAAACTAATAGAACAAATCCTCATTTCACAATTTAAACCTTATTGAGTCTAATTCACTTGCGCTGCAAGTTTATTATTCTCCTGCAGCTTGACGTGCCTCCAATTGTAATTGTGTTGACCCTCCGATGCAGTAAATCTCCCCAGTGCTTATCAAACTGGGAGAGATAAGTCTACAATTTGGAACTTCATTAAATATCTCATTTATATTAAACAGATGATGGCTTTGAAACAGAAATAATAATTTTTACAGAGTCTGCCATCTCCCAGCTGCGGTCTCCTCGGCTGTAGCGCGGTGTTTCGCAAACCTTCACCCCTCCATGTACCGGGCGTCACGCCAGCGCCCGGATGTCAGAAGTCGTCAGTCCATCAGGCTGACTTCAAAGCCTTGGCTGTGGAGGCTGTAGCCAAGTGCTTTGTAGCCCTTGAAGCAGATTTTATGAAGTTTTTCATAGCGTACATTTCTTAGTCATCTGGGAATTGCGGGAGGACTGATTAATAATGGGCAGCTGTTTCAAGAAATAAAAAACCAACCAACAAACATGTTGCTTGTTACTGTAGTTCCCGAAACTAGGAATGACTCCTCTCGTGTTCATTTGGAGACTAGTACTTGGAATAAAAATTCCCAGCGGCTTCAAATAGTTTGCAATGTGCTCAGTTTCTTGCAGTGTCTGGTCCCCACTGTATTTCAATACATATGAAATAAATGCCATGGGATTTGTGTTAGGACATTGACTTTGAAATTTAACTATATGCTTCAATATGAAGAGGTGTATTGGTGAGAAGAGCTAATGCTTTGAATATGTGAGTTCATACTACTTTCCTGAAAATTACATCTATTTTTATAATATTTGTTTATTTTTAATAGAGCTGAATTCAGTTCACAATATTTAGGTGAACTGGTTTAATGGTCTCAGCGAAGCACCTTGGTAGCATTACTGAGAGCCCAGCAGGCTGCTGGAGCCCAGGGGCACTGAGAGCTTTAGGGGCAGGAAGGCTGCATGGTGTGAGGACTGGGACACAGTGTGGGGAGTCTCTTCTCTCTACAGGGAGCAACTGGGCCCTGGCAAATTGGGCATCCACACTGACCTGTGAGTGCACAAGTGCTTGTTCTCCTTGTTCCCAGGAGCTGCGTTAACAGCGGAGCTGCCTGTGCCTGATGGGGTGGCTAAACCCAGCTAGATGATATCAAATTGTTCTCTTTGCCTCACATGGATGCTGCTTTCCCCTGAGCTCTCATTCTCTGAGGCTCACTAAGGAAAACTTGACTTCCTCTCTTTTTGAAACATCTGACAGGTATATGTAGGAAGACAGGGGATGAACAGCTTCAGCAAGCAAAGGCTGAGCTGGGAAGTCACTCAGGGAAGTCTTCTGAAAAGAGCAGTTGGGGCAGGCAGGTGGATGTACATACAGTGCTCTTCCCTGTGCACGTGGCCAAGAAGCCCATCTCCACTGCTTCTTCCACCATATACCTCATCTTGTCTTGTGATGGCCTGGAGAATCTGGCTGCAGTTGTGGTGGGCAGGAACCTGGCGGTTCCAGAGGTTTGAGGACTGGGGTGGAGGGCACCCCAGGTCTTGCCATTTCTACTCTTTGGATGCTGCAGGCAGGGATCAGGGAAGCATCCAGGCTGAATGAAGCAGGTGAGCTGTCTTTGCTCTGCAGGCAGGAAAGACACAGCAAAGAACTCAAGTAGAAAAAATAAGGTTGCAGTGAAGTCTGACAACTTTTTGTTTTTCTTTCTCTCCTAACTACAAAACTTTTGAGTGTTTCTGCATTGGTTACTAATACGAGTGGTCGGTTTTGCTGGGGTTTCCGTGATGACTGCATTTGAAAGTGAGTTGCATCTCTTTGGCACCAGCAGCCCAGTTCCAAATGGGAGTTCGTGTCCCATGCTTCTGGTGGGGACCTTGTTGTGTTCAGCGATCGCTGTGGGGAAGGTGGCTCAGCTGTCTGCCAATGGTATTGAAAACAGCCCAAACTGTCTGTTTAAGAAATTGTTCAACAAAGAGGCAACAAAATGCAATGGGTTTTTTTCACCAATTTTCTGCTGAGGGATTTGAAATTTGACAGGGCACCATGGGGGGTGCAGTGTAAAGGGGTTAGAAACTTGGTCATTAGGCAGAGCTGTCATTGCAAATTATCTTTGTCTGGGGTGAGAAGTTCTACCTCATTTGGTGCTCAGACAGGTCTAGGCCTTAGGCAATTTGTTACAGTTCCCCCATGCGGCTAAGTGGACCCCGGGTGCTAATTTTCCCCTCTCTGTGCAGTTGGAATCACCTGGGAGCCCCTCCGGGCCAGAGCTGCCCATAGAGACTCTGCTGGATGACCGGGAGCGGAGGATTTCCCACTCGCTCTACGGCGGGATTGAGGGTCTCAGCGAATCGCCCACAAAGAACGTGGCTTTGAGTAGGATAATGGGTGAGTCAAAGCAGCTCTGCTAAGCAGGGCGTGTTTTTATTCCTCTCTGTGATTCACTGAAGGGAAATTAATGCATTATGTGGGAATCAGGGAACATGGAGGTTGCAATGACCAACTTAAAACGTGCCTTCAAATCGTTCCACACAAGCCTTCTGGATAGTTAATGTGAGAAAGAAAGTAAAGTGGAATTCTAAAGTGAGTTTTGTATCCTGTGGCAGGTGATAGAACGAATAGCATTAGTATTTAATATGATTTTTCAATGTCTGGTTTGGACAATAAATTATTGGTTGTTCTAGACTCTGTGTCGAGTCTTCAATCACATAGAAGTCAGTGACTGGGAATTTATGATTTTTTCCCAGCATTTCTTTTCTTTTGTTTCAGTCCTACTAAAATACAAAAATAAATAAGGCAAACCTGCATCCATTTATGCTTATTAGGGCATTTCATTAATTTGTTTGAATTTTTGCTTTGCAGGACACAAATTTTAAAGCCTCATAAGTAATTTTAAGCGTCCCTAAGTGTAGATTCTGTGCCGTACCATCTGCATGGTCCCAGTGGATAACGAGGTTATTAGCGGTTGCTCTGCACCAATTCAACTTCCGATATACAGAGCTAGGTAATAAAGACTTGCCTTGCCACAGGAGTGGCTGGATTTACTGACTAGGATGGGATTAGTTTGAAAGGATTTTCAAATTTGAACGCAACCAAAAGCAGCTTGATGAAAATAGCACCTGACAGAAAACACAGCGATTGCTTACTTGAGTTGCAAGTTTTAAACAGAAGATGTAGCCCTTAAATCTGGGGCTTTTTTTAGTGTCTTACTTACACAGAACATATTAGAAAATGCTGCTATAGACTTGATATGAAGCAAGGCTGTACTTAGTTTTTAATTGATTTTTTAGATTGATTTTCAGCCCCAGAAAATTTAAAATCTACCACTTAGGCTTTTTCCAGCAAATAGTTTTTGTGTATTTTTCACCCTGTTTTGGGGTTTCTTTTTTTAAAATTTTTGTATTTTGTGGCTTGCATTTTCTTTGTGGTAACAGAATAAGACTGCTGCTAAACTCTCTAAAAATCCACAAGTTTGCACTTTAGGTATTTCTTTCATTAAATCTTCTGTCTTTTGTGTGTGTGTGTATGTTTGGGCAACAATAATTGGAAACAAATATTCTGTTCTATTGCATTTCATTTTGTGCAGCTTGGAAGAAAAATTGTGTACATGAAAATCAAGGAAGCGTGAAACCTTGTCACCCAAAGTCATATGCTCTTAAAGAGGAACACTTAGAAAAAACCCTATTTATTTGTCAACAAATTTAAGGAGTGATAAAATAATTTGGAGTCTTTAGCACTACCATAGAAAGAACTAGTTTTTGTGTTGTCAAGGCTTTAGATAAAACATTTGTAAAGCAATACCTTCTGCTTTTTCCATCAGTGCTACAGAGGATTTACACACAGAGCTCATAGAAGCGTTAGCAAGTTATCGCTTAAACACCTTGTCCATTGATGGGAGAAGAAACTCAGAGAGTCTGTGTGCATGTGTGTCAGCAATGCAGTTTACTTCCACATCAAAGGAACACAGAACTTGCCATGCCAAATCAAACTAGTAGTTCATCAGTCTGGTATCACTCTTTAGCAGTAGCCAGTAACTGATGTTTCAACAAAAGAAAAAAAGTCCTTCCAAAGCTTTTGAAACCTAATGCTTTTAGATACCTTTGCATTGTAAACATGGGGGGGGGGGGGGAATCCATCCTGCATTTTCTATGTTTTTTTGTAACCTGAAGATCAAGTTTTGATTTCCTGTGAATCGTGATTTTTCTCTGTTGTTTTCAGGAACCAGGAACTATGTAGAATATTTTTTGATTGCGACTTGAATCCATTGATGCTTTCGTGGAAGCACATGGAAAATCAAATTGAGCCTGAATCCCATAGTAAATGTGATCTAGTGGAGCATAACTGAGAAGTGGTCTTGCCAGAACTGACTGGGTTGTTCCCTTCTGCAGCTTCACAGAGCTGTATAAACCCAGTTTTTAGGGAACAGTCAGTGCTTTTTTCTGAATTAATCAGTGATACTAAGTTAAAACTACAATGTTGACAACCTTTTGTGTTATTATTGCATGCAAGCTTTCTTGCAGTGCTAGATGACAGAAAGATGACAGAAAGCCTGTTGCAAGAGATAGATTCAGTTGCTTGTTTCAGAATAGCTAGCATTTGTAAGACCCAATCATTTATTACACAGTGGAATTCCTGTCCTTTTAGCATTGATAATGAGAAAAAACTCAGGGCTTTTTTTATTTTCTTGAGAGTGTTTATGTCACATGACTCTTCCAGCGTTTTTTCCCTCTCTTGAAAATTGGCCTAAAAGTGGGACTTACTCCTAAGAACAATCTGGCTGAGAAGGACAGGAGATCTGTACCATCCCTGACCATGAAAACAAGCCAAAAGGAGTGCTTTGTGCAGTGCTGGTTCCCTTGAGTGTTCTCCTCATATCGAGAAGCCCTCTGACTTATGGGCTCTCTGAATCATCTGATGTCTTTTTATTTATCCCTCAGTGGGCTTAACCGTGTAAACTTTTAGTACTCTCAGTACTTATTAGTGAGCAGGTCACAGCTTGTTTCATGGGTGAAGGAGTAGATCTTTCTGCTGCTTTTGCTATTGGATAAAATTGATGGGTTTGAGTCCTTCCTAAGCTGGTCAATTCAAAAGCAATAATCTCAAAGTCTAGAAAATACCTGCTGGTTTTAGTCATTGCTTAAAGTTGGAAGGAAGCTTTTAAAGAGAGTTTTGTTTCTTTTAAATGCACTAATGTAATTTTCAGGAAAGGTATTTAAGGCAATTTTCTTACTCTTTCAGTCCACAACTGGCAGCAAGAACTGGTTGTCAGAGCCTTGCTGTGAGAGTGGGAATAAAGTACCAATTTTACAATATGATTTAAATTATGTAAAATAATGTTTGCTTACTGCAAAAAGACTATATGAATCTTTTAATGTTTCTGACTATTCTTGTGTTGATCTACTTTTCTAAATGATTATTACTATTGTAGATTTTGTTATGCTTTTTCATTTGATAATATTCCTCTGAAGAATTCTGATGGAGAGAAGATATAACTTTCTGTATTCAGGGAATAATATTTTTGGTTTTGATGAGGCTTTTTTATTTATACAAATTAGGTCTTTTCTTTTAAGAATTAGATGGCTGTAATAAACTCTTCTGTTTGTTTATTTTAGTATTTTCAGGTTGCATGCTGTTAGCACATTCAGAATAACAACCGTGTTATACTGGTTTGCTTGACTCTGTAATTAAAAATTCAAGTCTCTTCTTTTGATACACCTTTCTTGTAAATCATGCATTATGCTTCTGAGTTTTGCCATACGCAAACACATAGCTCCTGTCTTATAATAAATTATTCTTATACAACAAACAGCTTAGTACAAAGTCCTCTTTCATCTCTTTCTTCTAGTTGCTTATATTTTTTTTATGAACGCGGTGGGTTTTGTTGCTAACGGTGACTAAACAGAAGTTAGTTATCAGGGGGTGCACAGAACAACAATTGCTTGCACTGAATCTGCCTTTCTTCCTGAAGGATCCCCCAGAAATTTGATGGTTCCTACACAAGAGGAAATACTTTGTTCTCTACATAAATAATTGCTGTCTTAAGGATAAAATCAGGAGGAAGCACTACCAACAAAAATTTGGTTATAGTTGTAGTGTGTGTGTGTCACTGAAATGAAAGTAACCTTTTACAATTAGAATGTAGTTCCTTGGCCAGGAATCTCATCACAATGTGATGCTCTGATACAACAGCTGACAGAGCCAAGGTCTGGATGTAGTGGAAAAATTCTTCTCCTTAGACATTCCCGGGGTGTCTGTTGTACAATTGATCTGAATCCCACGGTATCAAAATGCTCATGAGTGATTCATAGAGGAATACTGAGCTTTGAACATATAGTGAGACTGTTGAACAGATTCTGTAGACCATACTTGAAAGAGAAAGCAATAGCAAAAGCGCAGGGATCAAGCCAGATATAGTTTTATGACAACGAAGTGGCAGTATGGGAGCCAAGTTATCCCAGCAAACTTATTAACTTAACTTCAGGGAATTTCAAGATTTGAAAGGACCCAGAGCAGTTTAGTTCTTCTTGAATAGGCCTGCTGTTCATATTATGTACTGTGTATGCTCATGGTTTTTTTGAGTGCTTTATGTTGGTGGTTTAATTCAGGTCCAGACTATTTTCGGGTCTATTGTAGGTGTATAATAGGTTTAAAGTGTTGCTGTTTGGTGTATTTTAACTTCCAAGGTGAAAATCTTCATGGACCTGGAGACCAGCTATTTGATACTGGAGCTCTGAGACTTCTTTTTTTGCACAGACAGATGAGAACCCTTCTTATCTCATAGTTTGGTGTAGTCTGCTATGCTTCTTTAGATTGGTAACTTGTCCAAGAAATTTGAGCATCATTGCCCTAAGACGAGACACACTTAAAAGAGAGAATGTTTTCTCTTGCTCAGTACACTGTCCAAAATACTTCATATTATTACAGATTACCTCACTGAAGTTGAATTAATATATGCAAAACTGGACTTGAAATGTATTCAGAGTCTAAATTTTATAGCACTTTTCTAGCCTGAGGGAAAATTATTGTCTTGAAGAGGTTTGTAGGGAGCTTGAGCAATGCCTTAGATTTGTAGATCAGTCAAATATACTGATGATTACTGGGTTTGAAGTTTCTTTGATGTTTCCTTGTAACATTTTTCACAACACTTGCAGAGTTAATTCTCCAGGGGTATTTTCTGTCCACTTCAGCTGAGTTCTCCACAAAGGATGTATTGAGTCCATTGCTGAGGTTTGTCTAGCCATCTGCTGGAGGTGAAGCCTTTCACCTGCTTTTAGCTTCATTTGCAATGAAAAAGCACAGGCACGTCAGATGGGTTTTCTCCTAAATTCCAAAGCAACTATTAAAATGTCAGTCTTCACCCTTGTCAGATATAAAGAAGGGTAATGAAAAGTTAAAAATGTTACTGAATTACTGTAGCCTCTCACATGGGAAGTTCAATCTGCCGAATGCCATAAGGTTATACCTTTTCACAATCAATTCTTTGGGGACGTTATTAACTACAGAGTTAACAGTCTTGTAGGCATTATGTTTGGAAAGAAGTACATTACCAGGCTAAACATTAATCTGTCCATCAAAGGAGCTATTACTGGGCAGAATCAGCTGTTATGCAAACTGCATACATTCATTTCAGTTTGACAATGATGAGACATTCACTGTGTAGTACCTTTTTTTCCCAGCCACTTCTTCAGCCTTCCTTAATGAGCTTTTTTGAAGCCAGTTTTCACCTTTTTGGAAAACTGTGCAAAATGTATTATCTAGTTCAGTGAGAATCTTAGCTAGCTCTTTAAACATGAAGTTTTGGTTTTTCATTTGTTTTTTAATGATTGCATGCAAAGGTAGTGATGGTAACTGAAACCTTTCCAGAAAAGGGGAATAATTGTTTTCCCCTAAGTCTACACAATTTTTCCATATCTATAGGAAAAGTAAAGGGTGGAAATAATTGACATGTCCATAGAAGCAATTTAGCTTATGGAAATAGAAGTTTTGCAATATATTACTCTGGTTCATCATAGTTTTGGAATGATTTACAGTTTATTGTCAGATTAATGGTTGATTAAACTAGTGTGTTTCTCCTCAGGAGATGTGACAATTTTGCTAATTGTTTTAGTAAGATCATATAATCTTTTAACTTCTACTCTCACAAATTAACCCAATCAAGTCTGACACTGAGCAAAGACTAATGCAGAGTCTTTATTATGTTCCTTTCCTGTATGTGATGGCTGTAGTTTAAACATTTTAACAACAGTGTTAAAACTTACTTGAATTTGGTAATTTTTTTCCGAATTTTGCATGTTTTGACTTCCCAGCAACAGTTGAACAGTTTCTAATTTCATGAGGGCAAGACTGACCAAGAGAAGTGATGAGCTCTGTTAGCCCTTGTTGAACTCATTCTTTGTTTCTACCAAGTGATGTGATGCAAGAGGAACTACTGTCTTATGGGAGAGGTGCTTTTCAGCAGTTCCTCAGGCAGGATCTGAGACACTGGGCACAGACCGAAACATGTGTGGTTCCCTCTGAACATTTTTTACTGTAAAAGTGACCACACACTGGCGCAGAGTGCCTGCCCAGGGAGGTGGTGGAGGAGAAGTACTCAAAAGCAATTTGATTGGGGTCCTGGGAAACTGACTGTAGGTGTCTTTGCTTGAGCAGGAAGGGTTGGACCAGATGAAAGGTCCCTTCCAGACCTCAGCCCTTCTGTGACACTATGGTTTTCTTCCAGTAGGCCACAGATACAACTGGTGTGCATTACTTTTCAGACCTCTGTGTGGGAAGATAAGTATAAACTGAGACATAGTTAATTTTGTTGTCTGCATTGTGTCACTCTTATCAGTTGCACTGCAGTTTGACATGACCTTTTATCAGCTGTGATTATATATTTTTCAAGGCATTCTCTGCACTCCCTGCCAATATTTACTTTTGGGGTTTTTTTAGGTAAATATCAGCTGTCTCCAACGGTGAACATGCCTCAAGATGACACTGTCATTATTGAAGATGACAGGCTGTCGGTCCTTCCTCCTCATCTGTCTGACCAGTCATCATCCAGCTCCCACGATGATGTTGGGTTTGGCACTGTTGATACTGGTGGATGGGCTAAAGCTGCAATTAATGAGTCAACAGACTGGTAAGAGCGTGGTTTGGTGGCAGGAAAAAAGAGATAACTGTGATTGCATCCTTTCCTTTAGTTACATTTTTGGTTATTGCTAGTATTATTTTTTTTCATCACATTTGGATTTTACTGTTTTCAAACTGGTAATTGTCCCTGTTTTAGGAAGGAAGTCTTCACAAATACTTCTGGTTCCAGTGTTGTGCTCTGTTAAAGCGTATTTGTGGAAATGTTACTAAGACAAAATCAGTATATAGCTGTATTAATTTGATGATTTGATATTGATTTAATTGCCAACTGAGCTAGCTTTTGTAAAAAAAAAAAATTTGCAAAATTTAAACACTTGAGTTTATGAAAGACTGATTGGAAATCTTAGTTTTTAAACCTTACAGTAAATATTTCTAAGTCTATAAAACAAACATTTTATTTTTACATTGCATTATATCTCTAAGAGCTTTTCAATACTTCTGTATACTTCATTGCTTTTCCTAATAATGTACAGTACTTTTAAAATCTGCTTAGAGGTCAAAGCAGATCTTTATTTTTCCTTAGTGTTAATGCTTGTATGAAAAGAACTAGTTTTCTTCATTATGTGTGAAGAAATATCATTCATATTGTTATATGATTTGCAAAGACAGTGTACTGTAATAGCTCTACATTTAAGTATTTGGAAAGTAATAGTTGCGCATTTAAAACTATGGGTAGTAACTTCATATGTTTAATCCATAGTAAAAATAATTTTTGTAAATTTAGCTTGATTCTTCCATTACTTTAATACATTTTAATAAAAGAATCTTAATGAGAAATACATTGAGATCCATTATTTACTTGCTTAGGTTTCTGGCAAAGAAATACTGTTTATTGGTTAGTTAGTACAATTAATACAGATCTAAGATTTAATTTGCAAGTCCTGTAATTATCTATATTAATAGCAAAATTAATAGCAAAATAAAAGCCCACCCCTGTACACTGCCGCTTCTTGAAGCTAGATAATTACCACGAATGGTGTGAAGTATATGAATTTTCTTATTTTTCTTGTCCCTTGAGCCTGTTATGAGTGTGTCAGCAATATCTTAATAAAACAGCAATAGCACCTGCCAGCTGATATGCACCTGTCAGCTGCTTCTTTGCTTTATACTAGTTTATTTCATCTTATACCCAGGAACTGAGCTCCATAGTTTAAAGCACTGCTTTAGTGATTGCATAAAAAGGTAACTTTTTCATCCTCATTTGCCTTTTTTTTTAATGTTGCAATTCTTCTCATGAACTAGTCATACCTGTAATCTGGGCCCATGAAAAGTCCGTTTGACTTTTGTAAAAGCTTTTAGAGCTGAGTATCTGAGGCATTTAAATAGAATTGTACTGAAGCCTGCACATAATAGCTTATTGCTGAAGGTGGGTTTTTTAGCCAAATATGAGCAAAAACCTGTGACATAAAGTAAAAGCCCCTTTGAAACATGCAGACGCTTTTACACTGACTTCTGCAGTGTGTCTTGCTATTCAAATACTTAGTAAATGAAAATAACAGTAGTAAAAATAGGGATTAGATACTGGGGAATTGATCGTGCTCAAAAAATGCATATGAGAAACTGTAAAGGTCTTCAGATACAATGGCACTTAAAACAGTAGATCAGTTCCATACTCTACTATCTAATGTATTCTATCTGTAAAAAAAAGTAAATAGCACTAGAATTAGAGTGTTGCATTAATTTCCTGTTGCTAATGGATGAAGGAAGACTTGTAAAATGAAGGTGCATTGTATGATTTTGCTGGAAGGCACAAAGGGTAAAAACTAAGAATATGGATGAAGGGTTATCCAAACAAGAATGGCAGCTGTTCTGAATCACAGAAGAAAATGTAAGCTTTTCCAGCCTCACAATATCTCCCTAATCCTTGATGAAAATGTTATGAAAACAAAGGGGCAATAAGACAGGATTAATAAGTGGAATTTTAATAACATTGAGGGTCAGAAGACGGTTACATTCTTTTAAGGATCAGCTGTCATTCCAGAAATCTTATTTGTTAAGTATGCTAGAATATAGTAAATTGCATTTGGCATTGCTTAATGACTTGCACTAAATTCACCTTCTGTCTTTTATTGAATGTAGTTGAAAAATATTAAAATGAGGCATTTTCAGGGCATTAGTTCCTCCTCTGTGCTCGTTGGCTTTTGCAGTTGTGACTCTTCATGGGGTCTTTTGAATACTTTCAGACAATATACGTGCATTCAGACTCCTGTGATCTGCTTCTTCCTTAATTACTAAAACACACTTGTGGGTCATTAATAACAGAAGTAAAACAGGACATGAAAATTGATAAATCTACGTAGGGCTCAGATAAAGGTGCTAAGTAGCACCTTTAGTGCGCAGGATACTATGTAAACATGGAATAATAATTCCCCTAATAAGTGTGAGTGGAAGGGGAAGTGTGAGAAGGGCAGATCGAGGAAGCAGAAAGTCCCTAAAGGTGGTGTCAGTGGCAACACTGGGATCCAATCTCCCACATTCCCAATTGCTGATGCCATGTCCAGGCCCACAGCTTTCTCAGGGACCTGTGGTGTCCTTTTCAAGTTACATTTGACTTTGGAGTTTTAGTCTGTTCTTAGGACTTCAAGTTCAATATGTATGTGTGTGCTATGTTTACATGGAAATGATATTCAGCTCTATTAGAAACTTTATAGAGGTGAATCAAAGCAAGCTCATATGAAAAAAAGAAGCATACAACCAAAAGAAATAGTTTTAGAAATTCACTCTTTTTGAAGAACATGTCACAGGATACATTTTGTTCAGCTAGATGAAGCTGGTCATCTTTAACAAATGTGAACGGTGCTAACAAATGTTGCTGGAAAAAAGTTCTCACTTAGTAAAACCACATTTTTGCTGGCCTTCAGAGACAGGGCTGAGCAGCAGTGAGCTAGAAACTCCTGTGTGGCCTTGGGAAAGTCAATTATAATCTGATTATGAAAGGTGTTGAAACCCTGTGAGTTCAGTTTGTCACTTTGGAGGACATTTCAGACTTAGGTCGTTCTTATTCAGCTGTGTGTTGCATTGCTGTAAATGCTAAGGTAGTATATTGGCCTTGACTACTTTATATTTCTATCATGTGGAGATAATTTTTTCCCTCTTTTGTGGGAGTGAATGTGAGGACTAAATAGTTATTTTTGAATTTGGTCTCTGATTCATCAGAGCTTTAAAGCATATGCTTCATAATGTTGCAAAATTGTGCAGACATCTCTGAAATAGTTTCAGTAATTAAATGTAAAACATTATGAGCCTGAGCCAGAAACATTAAAGTCAAAAGGCACTTGACATTGGCTTTATTCTTATAAGCTCTGATCCTGCTCACACTGAAGTATTATGTGCTTGTCACATGCACATATATTATTATTTGTGAATCTGCCATTACTAGACTGAATTTCTTCTTGGCTGCCTGGTAATGTGGATAGTGATTTTTGTCCTTTATTGTCCTTCATGCCTTTGGACACTTTTCCTTGCCTCTACTCCCTGTTGTGCCTAATGCTCAGGTATTTCTTGATCAAAGATGCTTCTGTAAATTATAGTACATGGCATACATAAACATGCGCATGTTACAGAATTTAAAAGTTGATTTCTGCAGAAATTCAGTATTTGCCTGTTTCTCACTAGGAATGAGATGTATATTATACTTACCCTTTACAGTAAAAAATATGTGGTACCAAACAGATGTGTGTACACAATATTTTGAATGACATTTAGAGATCTACTTAGAGATCTCAGTGACAAAATGCTTGGCTTTTTTGTATCTTAAAGTACAACAACAGTCAAAGAGGGGATTTTGAGGGATCATTTTCTTATAGGATAGATAACAATGGTGCAAAATAATAATTTTTCAGTATTTTATGCTTTTGATTTCTTTTTGTGCCAGCTGAAATAGAAATTTAAATACTCTGCCCTTTTCCAAGAGTCAGAAGATTGTTGTATGTTTCCTTTCATACTGTTTATTAGCAATAAGCAATCTTGCCTTTTTTTTTTTTTTTTTAAATTGTTTTTAACATGTGCTGTGGCCATGCTGACACATTGCAAGCCTAGGGTTTAGCTTGCACACCAAATTTTGCTTACATTCATGATTCTGCCAGTGTTCGATTAGTAAAATTAGTAAATGAGTAAATCTACTTTTGGCATGCTTCTGATGCAGCTCGCTGAAGACCTGACTCACTCAGCCAAGGTCACATCAGAAACCTTCAGAAAAAAACCTAAAACTCAGAACAGTTACCTCCATTTCTGATTTAGTGGTGGACCCACTGTGGTGAATACTTGTTCTGTAGGGAAGCAATGGGTAAAAATATGGTTGTCTGTCATAGCCAGGTTAAAAGCAAGAGAAGCTGTAAAAACTTTTCAAGCATTTTCACATATGGAGAGAAATTTTGATGCAAAGTCTTTGAATGAAGAAGTTTAAAGCTCTGTGGGCTTCAGGCAGGACAGATTCTATTTATGCTTTATTGAAAACATTTTTTGATGAAGAAAAATCTCATAATTTTCTATCAATAGAATATATTTGTTTCTCAGGAAGCATAAGGAACTATTTTATTCTCCCTCAAATTATTCCTATGTTGGACTTTATGTTCTGATAGTATATGTATAGTGCACCAGATATGTATATCTTTCATTAAGCTTTTAAGTGAAATTCTTGGTACGTTTTAACTAGAATTGCTTGATACAGTAAAACAAATCCATTGTGTGTGTAACTGAATACTTGCAGTGGTTTATTTAAAACTGTGCACTTTATCGTTGGTAGAAGTCACGTGCTAAATAAATGCTTTTCTCTGAAGAGTGAGAGGTTGCGTGATCTTGATAAATGTTCGCATGATTTTTTTCCCTTCCTACAGCACTCTTAGTCCAGATGTTGATCCAGTGCTTGCCTTCCAGCGAGAGGGTTTTGGACGCCAGAGCATGTCAGAAAAGCGTACAAAGCAATTTTCAGATGCCAGTCAGTTGGAGTTTGTTAAAACACGAAAATCCAAAAGCATGGATCTAGGTAGTGAGTGATATTTTTTCAATTTTTTTTTATTTGAACCTGATTTTCATGTTGTAAGTATATAGATTTTGTAATTCCAAACACATTGTGTATGTGCAGTACTACGGCACATAATGTCTACTTGTGGGAAGAAAAATACTAACTTGAATGGCCAAGTGGCCTGTGTATTGTTTGTTGTTTGTACATGTCCATACAGTCAAACATTGTAGCCTTCTGGATATATGGTTATACTTAAACATAACAAACAGTATTTATTAAAATGGAGGTGAAAAGTGCATTTTACCAATCCATTTAGAATAACTGTGTAAAACTGTACCTCACTGTGGTTCTGTGTAGCCAGGTTTATTCTCAGTTCATTGTTATAATGCAGTTAGCCTTAAAGGTCCTTCAGAGTCTCTCATTTTGTAGGTGAATTCAAAATTAGAAAATGGGGCGAGTCTGACATCTGTTTGAGATCCAAGTTTTAATATTTCTATCAGAAGCTCTATAAAGTAGCCACAGCTAAGACAGGCAATCAGCTGATCATTTTAACTCATAAACCAACTGAGAATAAGTAATTGCTAACAAGTCCATCTATTTTTCTGCCATTGAATTTAGATTCTGATTTGTGTACTCTAGTAACCTAAAACAATGCGTTTTGGTTGTTTAAACACACAAAATTCTCTACTCCAGAATAATAAAATGTAATGCAATTCACTCCTTTAAAATAGTTGTGAATATCTTACCTACAATCCCTAATTCACCAACTTCCTCAGGGTACAGTAAGGTTGGTGGTATTACTTGTCTTGACTAGTTGCGATGTGCTAACGTGTAAATAACAAATTGTACCTGCCTGTGATGTGAACATGACTGACATTGCATGAAGGTTACTAGTTTGCTGCCATTTCTACCCAGAATGTTTGCTTACTGTTGCAGTTTATTTGCATGAAGTGTGACATTTCTAAGGTCTCCTAACTTGAGAAAGAAAAAGCAAAACAGGAGGAATGTTGGATGCATGTGGGGCATGGGCACTAACTGGGCTAACCGTTATGCATTTACCTTTTAACAGTAGCTGACGAGGCTAAGCTCAGTACAATGGATGACCAGAAAACAGGTAAGAATTGACAGTAAGGCTGTTGCTATAGAAACCTTGGTCAAAGCAGCTTACCACAATTACAGAACTGCCAGTCAAATTGCATGAAAACATGAATATTCCAGTACTTGCATGGCTACTTTTTATTGTTGTGAATAATCAAGTCATACAGAAAAACAAAAATTTTCTATGGAGATAAGTATCTAGGGTATTATATTCAACCAGATCATGCATGTGACTGTAGGCAGACACCTGTTTCTACACTTTGAACTCATAAATATTTGGAGTTGTTTGAAGTTTTTTGTCCTTTCAAAAAAAAATCTTGGAAAGCCTCCTCCTAGCTTCAAACTGAAATGCATGGAATAGATGATTTGGAAGAGTCGAGTGTTTGGCTATTACAGTGCTAACACAGTGCTTGAAAATAATTATTTTAATTAGAAAACTGCTGCCTTGGCCTTAAGTGGTCATCAGATACATGTTGTGTGCTGAGTTGAAGATTATTTGTGCAAGTTGATTTGCTTTTGGAGCTGAAACCTGAGCCTCGTAAAAGAACAAAAGAATATGTAAATAGAATCTTTTCCACATACCATTCATTGTAGTGTTTCACAAAATGATAATGAGAAATAGCTTTCAAGGCATATTTTTTATTAGTAATTAAAATAATGCACCAACTGCAATTATGAACCTTTATGATTTATTAATATAAGTTAGCTTTTGACCTATGGAATGCTATTTTAATTAGGCTAGATCCAGAGGACACCATAACATTACTTAGCTCTAATTAGGAACAATTCACCTTTTTAACCTGAAAATATTATTTATTTTAGCATGATTTAAGGAGTAGTGCATTCCATACAGAATTTACAATTACTAATTCACAACTGCATCTCTGTTTAACCAGACTTTATAACATGAGTAGGAATACTGAAAAGCTATAAGTAATCAAGTGATAAAATTATAATTTTTATTTGAACAGCTAAGTCTTCTGGCTCTTAACATTTTGAAGAATATGGCTACAGACTTGCAGCTTTACAAATTAAGAACAAGTACACAAAATTAAAATGTAGGAATGTTTTGAAGGATTAAAGCTATCAGAGTGTGAATGTATGAATTGTGTTAATGGTTGTGGTAATGGTTAGGAACCCCTGAGCATTATTCACAGAAAAAGGAGTTAAAGATCAAACTCATAATTATTATAAATTATTTTTAATTTTCTTATTAACCTGCCTATTTAAATGGGATCTGATTAGAATGGCATCAAACCTGTGCGTTTTAGTAAAATATGATGCCCAGGTTTTAAAAGTGCACAGTCATTTTGGTGGTATCAAATAGAGGATGGTATGAATTGAGTGTAGTTTTTCTCTATGTGTAACACCTGGATTAAATTCCGAAAAAGAAAAAAGCCAGACAACATGGGTGAAAGAGCATGACCGTACCAGCTGGATTAGGCAGTTACATATTCTGTGCATAGAAAGTTCAGTGGCTGGAAAAAAAGGAAACCCACCTTTTACTGTACTTTTATTTATCTTGTGTGCTTTTAACCAGGTTTTGTATATAAACAGTGGATTTCTCCCATTACTGAAGATGGATGTGGCTGTTAAACAAACCACTTACTGTAGTTTGGCTTAAAAATTGTCTGGTTCTAGGGAAAAGAAAAAAGCTTCAAATGTGTGGTGAACATTTAATGAACTCTAGAAGCCAGAAAACTTCAACATATATTTACTTTAGAAAAGATAAAAACAAACTCTGTTACTGTCACAGTTGGACTTAATAGTATTGGCTGAAACGGAGAGCATGGAATTCACCAGCCCTAGTTACTGTAATAGTTTTTTAATTATTTTTCTTTCTATAGTTCACTTGAATTACCTAATCCTTGCAGTGTTTACAGTTCATCCTGGAGGTTAGAAGTATATTCAGTAGCAATTGAGCATGGCTCATTTATAGAGTCCCAGGCATACTGTAGCTCTGGGTGGTTATTTTTCCACGTACACATTATGAAAATGAAAAAGAAAGAAAAAACCCTCAAAGAATGCTTATTTAAATTATTTATTTATTATGTTACACAGTGCTTTTTAAGTAAACTGTTTCATTAAATGGAAGCAAAACTAAACTGGTTTTAATGCAGTTTCTTGCTTTATTCCTCCCCTGCTCTCCCCAGATGAAGTGTTACTCTCTTAGTGTCTGAGTTGAACTAGAAATGGAAGAATTTATCAAATGTAATGGAGCAGATGTTAGTAAGTAAATAGCCTGACTGCTAATGTTCTTCAAGAAAGTGTTTAGAAAGTAGACTTCGTGCCTTTGGAAAACTGGCTACATCAAATCCAGAGAAGATTTTGGCATCAGTTGCAGGTAGCATTTACTTGACAGTTCATAAAAATAATGTTTCAGAAAGGAAACAAATTGTCATTTTAAATGACTTAAAAGAATGTGCTGATGAAAAATTTACCTTATTGACAAAACTTATTCACTGGAGGAAACATCATATAGCCTTTAACACCCTGAGTTGTGCCTCTGCAAATGGCCCAAGTGGATGTGTGTCACGGTATAAACAATTCACATAAGGTGAGATAAGTGGAAGCACAATGAGTTGTTGAACAACATCAGTGCAAGGGAGAGACCAGAGGACTTGGAGTGGGGAGCAGCATATGGGCTCCATGTGACGTCTGTGTGTTAAATATCTCCCTGCTGTGAAGTTACGTGTGACAGCCGACACACAGTGCCATGCGTGAGCAGGGCGGGGGTGGCCGCGTGGCCAGGAGGGCAAGGCTTGGCCCTTGTCCCCCAGCTGGGGACGTAGGGAGTGGGGATGCATGTGAGGTGGGCAGGGGCTGCGCTTGGCAGAGTGGGGTGAGCATCTCACAAAGCCCTGAAGAGATGGACAGGTGTGTGTAGAGCAGAGCCGCACGGCCGAGCGTGTGAGGAGACTCTGCAGGAGGACTGCTGTGCTACACAGGGATGCAGATGCCTCAAAGGATATTTGTTAGGGAAATCGTTGGAAAGGGAAATTTTGATAGACTTCAAATTTTAAAAGCGATAAAAGGATCCCTTTCATCCTCAGTCATATAAATATGCTTTAGGTAGATGTGTCTTTTCCTCTCCTTTTTTTGCTACTTTAAATTCTGGTGTCAAAATAGACGTAGAACTCATTCCGAACAGATAACATTTCTGATGATTACCACCAGTGCTGTAAAGGCTGGAGGAAAATGCTGACATTTTTGTATTTAGAAAACAAGGTTTTGATGTGACTCATAAATTTTAAACAGAATCCATTTTAAAGAAAGTTTGCTTTTTCTTACCAGATTATGAGTAAACAACCCACTTTCTGGCTGATGAATTCTAGTAATAAATTCTTAAGTCATTCAGTTTACACGGAGACTTAACTATATATTTTGAAAATAGTAGACTTGCTATGAAGTAGCCATAGAAGACAGTGAAGGTATTAAAATATACATAGCTTTATGATCACAGTGCTTAAATTGCTTGTGAAAGGAGACTTCCCCATTTCAGATTCTGCAACCTGTTCACATTTGTGTTCGTGGCCACCCAAGTTCAATAAATATTCGTATCATTTCTGTAATCCATTATTAGTTTTACAGTACTCAACGTTAGGTCATATCCCATCGAGCTTTTCCTTTGGGAAAGCACAACTTACGCACATACAGTTCTCACAAAGATCTGTATTGGGTATCAGTAAATGGAATTTTTTTTAAATGTCCTTTATGAGCATAAATGGGCACATAAATGCCTTCTTTGTAATTACTGTTTAGAGGAAGAGCCACTCAGTAATTAGGAGAAGATATATGATAATTTTATTTGGAAGATTGTGAAGCAGAATGTGGAATAAGGAAGTTTACAGTAAGTTGCCGTGTAAGAAGATATTCTTTTCTTTTGTATATGAAATTGGATCTGTCAAACAGCTGGTTTACGTATGATTGTCCTGTTTCCTCTTATTTCCTTCAAAATGTTGCATCCATTTTTTTTTCTGTCTCATTAACTGTTTTAAAAAAATACAGTCTTGAAAAATAAAAAGCAAAATAAAGTCTCACTTCTCGTGTACTGCAGGCTTTAGTGGAGGAATAGCAGGATGTGGCATAAACTAGAAAGTGGACAGTTTTATAGGGAACTATTTTAATTGGAGTGCTTTTAGTTGGTAAAGAGAATGTTATGTAAAATGCTTCCCCTAGACTTCAGCTCATGTTTAGAAGTTTGGTGACCCTGGACTGCAGGTTGTTAGCACAGCTGGGAAGCCACCAACCCTCCGTGGTCCCAGCTGGACATTGCACTCTGGCCCCAACCATCCTCATGGCCCTCAGCCCTCCAACACATACAGCTGTGAGTGAGAGGGTGGCTTCTTCTAGGTGATGTGAGTTCATAAAGATAGAAGTTCTCATTCGTTGGGGTGTGTTTATTTTTGGCCAAGGGTCCAAGCAGCAGGTCTATGGACTGCTGGGGGAATCAAACTACAGAAGTTGTGTAGACCTGTGAGAGAGGATTTTTGGTTTGTTTCTGTTTACAAGTTCATCTCATCAGTAGGTCAGCTGAAGGGGAATACTTTGATAGCTACTGTTCTAGTTTATTTGATCTGAGTGATTTCAGTTTAATGTAATTTCTCAGACTTTTCATAGCTGAATAGAAAATGAAGGCATTTGCTGTTTTGCATCTCATACCAAGTTAACAAATTACATGCAGAAGACCTGCCATACTGCTATTCTGCATTCTTCCTGTGGGCCCAGTAACCCCCTTCTTCCCCAGCTAATACTGAATAGTTTTAGTAGTGTAGTAGCAGTTTTCCCCATTTTAAGGTAACTTCACATACCTTTCATAAAGAGCAGTGACTGATACTGCCCCTCTTCTCTCTCCTAATATCTTCCAGAGTAGAGATCAACTTCAGAATTTTATATTTTTCTGAGATAAATACTTTAAAAAATGTTTTCCTCTATTACACTTTTATTCACACCAGACCATGCTTTCTAATGTACTGTTCATAGGTTTGGTATACCTGGGGGTATACCAGGTCTTAGCTCTGTCTCTCATTGGTGTCTGGCTCTGAAATTTATCTTTCTGTGCCTCTGTCAGATAAGGATACTGATGTCAACTGAGGAACAACCCACCACCTGGACTGCTGTGGTGCCACAACATTTGTCTGTTCTGTTCCCTCTGGGTAGAGAGGGCTCTGGTCTCATAATTTCAGGAAATATAGCCATGGTGATGTTGTACCACCTCATCTTGCCCTCCGTTCCCAAATCCTGTGCAAAATCTTGCCAAGACTGTACTGCGCTTTTGAATAAAATCACTTCAAATAAATGCAGTGATTTTCCCTTCGCCTTGAAAGATTTCTCCCAGTTTTAACTTTAATATGAGATCTAATTTGTGCAATTGTCAGATGATTGCACTGTGACAGTGTACCTAAGGACAGAGGCTATACATTTAGTACCCAAACCTGAGAAGAAAAATCCAGATGGAGAAAAGTTTTTGCAGAATACTGCCTGGGGTTTCCTTGGCACACCTCTGGACATGCTGCAGCGATAAGAGCTGCCCTCAGCCCCAGCTGTAATGCTGCCCAAACTTCAGCATGGTGACTGCCAGGACTGTGTTTCTTTTCCAGCTGGATAACTGGTATTGCCTGTCTAATTGGGTCCTTTCCACAGATTATTTTTAAGCAATTTCACAAAATCTGAACAAGTCAACAGATATTTCTTAGAACATTTAATTATGAAATTGTTAGCAATTTGATGCAAGTCTTTAAAACTTGAACAGTGTGTTCTTTGATGCCAGAAGTCAGGCTACTTTGCAAGACTCTTACTCTAACCACAGTAGGATTCATGCCCATAATCTGCTCTCTGTTCATCAGTTGCTAGTACAGATGAAATTTTCTGCTCAAATAAAAAATAATTAATAGTTTTGTTTAATTCCATTAGATATGCATCTCTGTTGTTTTTATGAGCTATGTTTTTAAAGTCCCATGGTTTCTTTATCATTTAAATTGTTTAAAATAATAGTAGTGGATGTTGGTCTCTCTTCACTGATTTGAAAAGCCAGACATTGCTAATGTTGTCTGTTTCGTTGACTGTGACTTGACATACCTCATTCGCTTCTGAGACCAACAAATCTGTGGAGAATTCCCTACAGATTATTGAGAAGCGATGTGAATAATGTTAAGTGTGTCCCCGAAGAGTTTCAGGATGGATATGCATAATCAAGCATGCAGTTCTCAATACTAATTCTAATTACATTTTTCCCCCCCCTTAAATCACTAAGGTTCCCCAACCAGAGATGTGGGGCCTTCGTTAGGTCTGAAGAAATCCAGCTCATTAGAAAGCCTGCAGACAGCTGTGGCTGAGGTGACTCTGAATGGTGACATTCCCTTCCACCGTCCGCGCCCGCGAATTATCCGAGGACGAGGCTGCAACGAAAGCTTCAGAGCTGCCATAGACAAATCCTATGATAAACCCGTAGCAGATGACGATGATGAAGGCATGGAAACTTGTAAGTAGACTATTGTGCATAACGAATATTAACAACATAGGTTGACTCCTTCAGACGGTGACTAAAGTAGTAGAAGATAATTTTAGGATTTTAAAAGAATAGAACTAACTTCATCAAATTTTTTTTTTTAGGCTTTTTCCCGTCATTTGCATTAATAGATCACTAAATTCTGTAGCTTTCTTCATTGCTAAAATGCGTAAATAAGGCTATTTGGAAGTGTGTTTATTTAAATTACGATGAAAATTTTCTGTAAGACAGCTAACTAATGTGCTAATATAAATTAGAAAAAAATTTAGGCAGAAAGACAAATAAATCCACTAAATTTATGTTATAAAAATATATGTGTATAACTTTGAAGAGTACATTTGTAGTGTTGGGGGGGATAAAAAGAAATCACTGTCCTTTAATTAGAGTGAGTAAGGCTGGCAGATCTAATAAAATATAAAGTTAATGATCAGCTATTACCCACCCTAATGGGCATTCATTTACATTTTCAGTTCTTTAACCTGAAGTATGACCCAACATGTGGAGAATGTCATTAACATAAAGGAATCACTTCAAAGCTAACCTTATCATTATTGAACTATGTAAGAATGGGCTGGTAAAATGACAACTTGTATTGAATGAAAATAGTATGAATGGTAAATTACCTCAAGCAGGGGTTGTATTAAAATCATTGAATTTTTAACCTTCATGTTGTACTACTTTCAACTTGTCATACACGAGCAGAATTTTTTTTTAATCAACCTGCAGCTAGTTAGAAGTTTATGAATGAAGATGATGGTGGGAAGGTTGAAGTAGTAAAGTATTTAGCCTGTATGCTAATGGAAAAGGCTTGAAAAGGAATTTTTCACTCTCTTCCTTTTTTTAAAATTTTAATTTCAGAAAGTCTGTTTCATAGGCATCATTCCCTAAATATACCTACGTAAGCACTTTTTTATTTTTAAAAGTTCTTTTTTTTTTTTTTTTTTTTAAATCTGCCTTTTTCTAAAGAGTTCTGAGACTGAAAGGGAGGTCATTTTGCCAGTCACTTTTCTCAAAGGTAGTTACAGACAGAATTAATTCTGCTTTGCTTTTTCAGCACCTAACAATTTCATGCAGCAGTGAGGCTAAATGCTGGTCTGGTGCTGCTGGCTGTCAATCTATTTCTGTCTAGTAGAAGAATAGGTGTGAGAAAACGTGTAATGATCCTGCTCATTCTCACAAGCTGCATGCCTTTGGTCTTTTGGGGCACTAAGCCGTATTTTTATAGAAGGCTCTGTTTCATGTGAGCCCACTGATAGTAATATCCTGCTTTGAGACTTCAGGTACCTAAAGTTTACCCAGAAGTTACAGATGGTTTGTCTTCATTTGATAAAAATTATAGGAAAACTGTTGTCATGAAGCACTTTCAAGATGAGTATCGCTTTATGAGATTCTGGTAAGAGGTTTTGAGCTTGTTAATGCGCTGCATAGAGGGTAGCAAGGAAGTATTTGAAACCCTTTACTTTGTAAAGCCCATCCTTTATATGGGAGCAGCAGTGTCATGGTTTAGCCTCAGCAAGAAATCAAGCTCCATTCAGCCGCTCACTCGCTCTACCGCCAGCCAGGTCGGGGAGAGAATCGGAAGAGCAAAAGGTAAAAAGCTCATAGTTTGAGATAAAGGTAGTTTAATAGGGAAGCAGAAGCTGCACACACAAGCCAAGCACACCAAGGAATTAATTTACGGCTTCCTGTGGGCAGGCAGGTGTTCAGCCATCGCCAGGAGAGCAGGGCCCTATCATGTGTAATGGTTACTTGGGAAGACAAAACCCCTCACTGCAAATGTCCTCCCTTTCCTTCTTCTTCTACTCCCAACTTGATATATTGAGCATGATGTCACATGGTATGGAATATCCGTTTGGTCAGTTTGGGTCACCTGTATTGGCTGTTGTCTCCTCCCAACCTCCAAGGCACGCCCAACTTCCCTGCCAGCATGGCAGTGCGAAAAGCAGAAAAGACCTTACCTTTGTGTAAGGTCTGCTCAGCAACAACCAAAACATCTCTGCGTTATCAACCCTGTAGGCAGCACAAATCCAAAACGTAGCCCCATACCAGCCACTGGGAAGAAAATTAGCCCTATCCCAGCCAAAACCAGCACTAGCAGAAAACAGGCAAAGCCTTCTGGCTGAAATGGAGATGACATGGGGTGAGTCTTTGCCCTCATCACTCTGTTTGGATGCAGTTGTCTAGCACTGGTGAACCAAGAGCCATGTCATGTCATAAGAGAGCAAGAGCGAGGCTGTTGTCAGATCTCACACAGTAAAGAAAGGTTGAGCAAGCGTGACCAAGTTATATGTGTAGAACTAGGCCTTCTGGTGAGTTGTGTTCTAATAGCTTCCATGTACATGAAACATCTAAGAAGTAATCCAGGGATTTTAAGTGCCAGGTTCATAGAAGCAAAGCAAATATAGTAAGTTGTTTGGACTTCAGTCCTTGAGATCCTCTCCTTCTCTTGGTGGCTGTGGCAGCTTAAGAGCTGTCCCAGCCATATGCTACCTGTCTTTTCTGAAAACATTTCTGCATCTGTGTTAAAACTCAAAGCGGTGCAGTCTGCTCCACTTTGTGTGAAGTATATCTGGCCTTAGGTTCCAGAGAATATACTAAATTGTGTCTTCAGCTGGACAAAGCCTGGGCACATACGAATATGTAGGAGTTTAGCAATCTGGTCCTAACGTAACTGACGCCTCACTGCTGCCATAACGACGTTGCCTAAGTTTTTGTAAATTGTATTTAATTATTCTGTAATTGTTTGAAATTAAAATGTGGCCTTCTCTCATTATGAAACCCAGACAAACATGTTGGAGGTCAATTTGCTGATGCCCTTGAGGTTGGATCCATTTGTCTTGAATTTTTTTCACCTTTCTCTTCCAAGTGTTTCAGTGCTAGGAGTGTTTCTTTGTCTTCCAGATAGTGACCTGCTTTGGAGTAACAAATAATTGCACTGCGATATACTGTATAGGGGAATTCTTGACATCATCATCCCATGTACAAAAACCATAAAAAATACAGGTGGCATATGTGGCAAAGTGGCTGAATCTTCTAAATATCCCTGCTGTCCTTGGAACAGTATGCTTTTGAATTACTATTTGTAAGGTGAAAATCAGATGGCAATGACCAGTTCTGGAGTAACATTTCAAGTATTTGAGAGGACATGTGTGAGTTTTAATGGCTGTAAGGAACATTCGTGGAAAGGTGTGGGTGTTCAGCTTTTACAGATCATTTTTCTTGGTGTTTTTTTTTCTTTTTTTTTTCTTAATACTTGAAATAGCTGACTAGAAGCAAAATGTTTATCTTTAGTGTCATGAATGAGAACAAAGCATTTGGATTGGGAGAGATGGACAAAGCTTTCTAATCTTTTGCTGAATCTTAATTGCTAGAATCTAGGGCCGTATTAAATATCACAAAAAGAGGCCTAGAAGCTTAGTGGCAAAATAGCTTCACATTAAGTAGCTTTGATTCCTCATGTGCATCTTTTCCATTTTATGGGCTAATTAGGAGAATAGCTTCATAATACCTGTTTGTGTAGTTCTCCGTAGCACAGTGTGGTTCATGAAATGACACTAGTTTTCAGGTCTAATTGATGTTTAAAGTATACTCCAATTTAATTTTTTGGCTTCAACATCCCGAATGGGAAGGCAGGAGGTTGCAGGAGAGGAAGGAAATAACAGCACCAAAACAAATACATTCTGCATTTTGCAGTAACCTTATGTCATTACTGCAACATAACAAAAATTAGAACTTTCATTTGTAGCCTGGACTTGAATTTTAATTGAGCAGCATTTGCATTTGTTCTAAACACTGGTAATTAGGTGTATGTTAATTGCAGAATGTGCTGCATTAAAGTGAAACAGGTTTTTTCATGTTAAGTCCTTTTAAGAAAAGTGGAAATCTCTTTAGCCTGATAGAGAGACCAGTGTTTACTCCAGGACAGGCATCCTGGTTCACAGGCCTCAGTCTAAGCTGCTGAGCTAACTGCAAGCAAATTGTGTATGATAGACAAATATACATTGCAGCACCAGTGTGGAAAGGAGGCAATATTCTCTCCATAGAATATGCAAAATTAACAATAAGCAAAAGCATTGTTTTGGCGAGTTGTTCAGCAAGTCAGCACAGCACAGTACACAATACACATTTATGATTAAGATAGTGTATTGTTATATGAATGTGAGCAAACATAGGTCAAAACTGGTCCATCTTTAAAGTTCTGCCAATGAAGTTCCAAGTAAGCCGTTGATTTCAAAATTTGTCAGAAATTTAATGCAGGGGTTTTTTTACTAATTATATTCGTTTACAAGTACAATCTTTTAAATGTCTAGTTGGTTTTAACTGGAACAGATTGTAGCTATAAATTAATGTGCAAAAAAATTAACATCTTTATTCCAAAGTGTTTTTCCACAACTCTTTTAATAATAACTAAATATCATTCCAGACATTGATTAGGAAATACTGTGACCAGAAAAATACAAGAACAGCTAGTACAGAGGCATGGATAGGACCTATTAGTTTTATATACAGTTATATGAATATTAAAACTGTATCTATATTTGAAAAGGTGTATCATCTGCTTTACTCATAGCAGTTCTGAAGACAAGTTAACATTAAATGCCAAGACCTGTTTTGGGTTTTTTTTTCTTTTTTTTTTTTTTTTTTTTTTGGTGGTTTGTTCTTCAGAGTACTAATTGAGATTCAAAAATGGTTATTAGTGTTGAGGTATATCAGACATGGTATGTTTTTCTTGAAATTTGTTTGTGTGATCTTCTGGGGATGGAGAATATTTACATAAATCTTGATACTTGGTGAATAAGTACTAAGTCTGTTGGACAGTGGGTTGTAATATTAATGAATAAGAAGTATTTTACAAGCAAGTCTCTGAGAGAGAAATGAGACGATATTGAATGGCTTTCAGTCAGTGATTTGTAGATTTTTCAGGTTCAATGATTTACTTGTAAGGTCGATATGAATGATGACTAAGAAAAGCAAGTTTACATTCTACAGTTGTCTATATATGAGAAATTTCTAAAGAATTGTACTCTTCTATTTGCTATAGAACAGTTGCTGAGATCTTAAGTAATATTAGCAGGAGTAATATTAAAAAGTGGTAAACAAGGGGAAACGAAAAAATTACTCTTTTTTCCTTCTATAAGCTGTGACCATTTCCAAATCTTATTGTGTGCAGAAGGTTTTTCCTTTTCCACAGACTGTGTGATCTTTGTGACTTTCATACTTAAAGTCAGTTCTTTGGTCAAGGTTTAGACAGGCAAGTACACAATCAGGGGTCATGCTTAACTAAGGATGTACAGAATGGGAACATTTGAATTTGGGCCTGTTTTCTGAAACTATACTGGCTTGATATGAAAATAATAACATAGTTTATAACAAATATTTTATTCTTATTATAGTTAGTAATTCAAATAAATGATAAGAAGTAAACATAATAACAATCATAAAGCAAAACTGTATTTTTCAACTTTTACTGCCGAAAGTTGTTTGGAGCCTTTGTATCCATTAGAGCTACAGGAGACAGCACTAAGTATGCATCTGTGATCCTAATTGCTGCTTTGTGCTGTCTATTGGAAAACTGGGACATGATTGCAGCCCTGCTTATAATGTGATGATAGGAAATGTTAGAGCTCATGGAAAGTCACAGCTTCACCAGTGCAGGAGTCTGACCCACCAACTCGAAGTGTTTGTTTTTTTTTTCTTACTAAACTCCTACAGGAGTTTTCAGGTTTTTAAGGGATTTTCTCTTTTGGTCATTTTTCTTTCAAACTTTTTGAGCTACATGTGGTCTGTTAAATCTAACCTTGGGTATACTTTAGGAGTCTTGGTCTTGGATTAGAAACAGGGAATGAACATTTCATCTGTCCTTAAAGGATTTTACTTGTTCCACTGGGTGAAATCTCCCCACCTGCACCTCCCAGGCCACCCCATCTGAACCAAGAATAGCAGCAAAAATAAAAATCATAGTGCATGATGTGTTTTAAATGGCTCCAGGAAATGAAGTAGCATAACAAAACTATTATGTTACTTGCAGAAGAAGAAAAAGTCTTAAGGCTTGTGTTGAGGATTAACACTCCTTAATGACTTTCGTGTTTTTATGAGAGTATGACTAAGAATTTACTGACAAGGCATGCTGCATTGCTGTTGTTTCTTCTTGCAGATATTTCTAAAGCTCTCCTTAACTGATTTAGATGCTGAAACAAAATGGGTCAATTAACATCACAGTGCTAATCCTCTTTATTAATCCACACATTATTTAGGGTACCCAGAAAGTACAAATCGTGTTTTTCAGAGAGTTCTGCAGAGGTCATTCCTTGCTTTTAGTAGTTTTATAGTTCCAATGAACATTCCTGGAAACCCCTATCTGAGCAGATACTGATTTTTAAAAAAAATATGAGTATATTGTGGCTGTGAATATATCCTGCTTCAAAATACATTATGAAATATACCAAAGACCTTTTTTTGTTGTCTGTTCTTATCTCATTGATGTTTTTTAATATGTGCTTTCAGTGGAAGAAGACACAGAAGAGAGCTCAAGATCTGGTAGAGAATCTGTGTCCACAGCAAGTGACCAGCCATCCCACTCGTTGGAGAGACAAATGAATGGAAGCCAAGATAAAGGTGACAGAAAAAAAGCTGGAAAGGAAAAGAAGAAAGATCGAGATAAAGAGAAGGATAAAATTAAGGCAAAGAAAGGAATGCTGAAAGGCTTAGGAGACATGTTCAGGTAGGTGCTTTGCAATGAAATATAGAATGGATTATAAAAACAAGTTTCATCTTCTAGTTATTCATTATACTGTGACTGTTTGCTGAGGCCATATTTTGCTATGCAGATGCATACATGGTGTTTATAGGCCCATCTCTCAATTTTTGAGCCTATGGGTGGTGTCATGAAAGGGAAGCAGCTCAGAATGGAAGAGGAGGAGATGGCTGGCAGGCCAAAGGAAAGGAAAGGCAAACGAAAAAATGGTTTTAAGTCACAGACTACTTGGTTTTGGAAAGCGTCTTTGGTGATGTCTAAGTCATGCACATATCCTTTGATAAGTTAAACCATTTTGGGGTTTGGGTGTTTGTTTTTTTTTCTTCTTAAATACTGTACCCAAAGCTTCTCTGTTACTAAATGAATGTTTTTCTTTGCTTTACTATTAAGACTGTTGGTATCATGGAGACATGATGTGAAAGAGATGAATCAGTTTGAAATTGAAAAACAGCATGCTCCTCTAAAGGAAAACAGGATCTAAATAAGATTGTGTACTCTGAGAACCCATAGAGAATGGGTCAGTGAAAGGCTGATTTTTACCAAACACTGAGTCCTTTTTAAAGGAGTCATCTCTCCAGCAGACATAAGTGATCTGAAAGGAGCAGACTGCTGAGGGGCACCCTGCTGTTGTGGGTAAATGGGGAAGCATGACAAACACCTTTGATCACTTGTGGGAAGGGGTGAGAGAGCAAGAAAGTCAGTCTTTCTTTTAGCTAGCAAGAGTGAATAAATATATTTTGAAGAAACAACCAATATCAAGGCAGTGTTTGTTTGATATATTCATTTGTTCATTATTTAATTTTAAGGGTGAGGTACCAGTATTATTTTAAAGATTTATTAATGATTCTGCTCTGAAAGCATGTAAAGGGAGCTTCAGTTAACTTTCATTCCATTACTTTCTTTATCCTGTAAAACATTAGTTGAAGCTGTGTTGTAACAGCGTAGGTTCTTGAGAATTGTTCTGTGACTATGAGGGTAGTTCATGGAGTGGAACATTGCACCCTGCCCCAGGAGAGTGTGGAAGGTAGGAGATATAAAATGTTGACTGGTTCTTTTCTCCACTCTTTGCCATTTTTATACAGCAGAAATAACAGGTAAATTGAGGCACATTATACACGATAAATTCTATAGGCTCTGAGTAGTTGCTTGCTGGGCACCTTGAATGCTACCTTGTGAGTTCAGTCAGAAGGTGTTTACAGCAATCTAGAAAGCTTGGGCAGCTCTGTGGTCCAGACAAGCAACCATTTCTATATGCTTGATATAACACCTCTGAAACCTTTAATCTGGAAACAACAGTAATTTAACTGATAGAAAGATCTGATGATTGCTTTGTTGTTTGCTCTTCATAACAGTCAACATTCTCTTGAGTTATATTTTTTCCCTCGCTACCATTTCTGAGTGAACTTTACTTTTCAGTCTCCTCTTAATTAACGTGGGAGCAGTGCTATCTGGATGCAGTTGACTCCTCCTGGATCTGTAAATTAGCTTGCACCTTGTCAGCCCACCCAAGAGAGGTGTTCCTGGCAAGCAAGAAAATGCTGATTGAGGGAATTAAGCATTATGTCTAATTTCCACTTGGTGCTTGATTTGCTTTGTTGACAGGTTTCTCAATAATGCTTGAGAGATGGGTTTTGTTATGTCTGCAAGATAAGCTACTACTTCTACCTATAACATGCTTTGTTTTTCTGTACATTTGACATATATCGTAGATATCAAGTAATCACTGAAAGAAGTTGTGTGATAGAAAATAATGATGACAGTAACATTTAAAATTCAAACCAGGATCAAAGCATAATTGGATGTTTTGGTTCTGTGCAACACTGTGACTTCTTTGTCATTCTTCTTCTTTTCTCCTTTTTCAATTTTTTTTTCCTTTTCAGTGCTCTAATCTTAAAATAATCTTTCTTCATTAGGATGTATGGGCATAAACACTTGCTGGATGAAATTACTGTTAACTGACACTTTATTCCAATGTCTGTATTTAGCCAAAGGGCTTTTTGTTGCCTATATGCAAACTGGCAGCTCGTAAAGTGGAGCTTATGTGATGTATAAAAATAAGTCTCTTTGCCTTCAGTTAAAATCTTAGGATTTGCTACTGGGATCTTCATTAAACTGTAGTGGGAGATGGAAACTCCCACTAGAGAACCCCTTTATCCTTCGGCATCTAGTCATCTTTTCCAAGAAATTCCTGGATGATTCAGATAACAAGTTAGAATCATAAGTAAATCTTTTAAACACTTCCATTGTTTTACTGCTTGTATCAAACATAGTAAAGAGGATTGACATAACCATGGAGAACTGAAAACTGCAAAACTGTGTAGCTCTGACACACAACTCCCATTATTTCCAGAGGACCTTTGCTGACATTGGGCTGTGGACAGTCTGAAAGTTCACCCTTCTCACTCTGAAATAAATCTGTCCAACAATGTGTGTATTTCTTTTTTCAAACTGACATTTCAGCATAGAATAGGTTATTTAATTATGTCATTTGGCTGAGAAGTCTCTTCCTCTTCACAGATGAAAATAGGGCAGAAGTTAGTCTAGAAGAGTGTTGAGCAGAAATATTAGTCTATCAGCACAGATGCAGGTGCTGCAGAGTTTTGATTACACCTGAGAGTATTTGTTTTACCTGAATAGTTGGATCATTCCTGTCTTGGCCCTTCAATGTGCCAAATCCTGGAGCCTGTGGGATGCTGTGCAGTTCCTTCTTCTCCATTGTTGGTGGTTAAAGAGTGCCTGCATGGCCACGGCCAGCTCAGCAAATAGGTTTTGGGTAGATGATACGAAGTTCTGCTAGTTTTTTTGTTTCACTGCTAAGAAAGCTTGAGTGGATGTGTTTTGACATCAGAAGTTTATTAAAATCTGTATGCTTTTCCAAGTGCAATATGAAATATGTTTACTCTTTTCTGAGCCTGATTTTGCTTAGTTTTAAGTAGAGGTTTTGTTTCCTGATAAAAATCAACCTGACAAAAACAATCAGCAGAGAAATAAGTCATTGCAGTGCTGCCTTAAGAAAGAGACGTTACAGTTTCAAACAGTGTGCCTGTGATTAGTGCTGGTAGGTGTACATTAATTTAATGTGTTTCTATGTTGTGCGATTCTTTGACATTCCTCTCCTGAGAGAGGAAAATGGTATATGCTGCCTTTTTTTCCCCTCCTTTTGCCCCTGTCATGCACAGAGTATTTTCATTTATGAAAGTGGATCCCCTCAAGATGTAGGAAAGGGAGATTTGAGATGTTCATACTTGTAGGTTTCCAATGATGATTAAATGACACATCTGCTGTGGTGCTGCTGATCACTTACGATCCCTGTAGCTCATTCATCCTTATTCCCAGTGTACAAGCTTGGATATAGTTGCTAGATGGGTAACTAGGCTGGTGAAGTAATAGGCCATAGACAACTGAAGTGATAGCTCCACATCTTTCCCAACTTCTTCAAGCTACATATAGTTTTCCTTTGTTATCGTCCCTGAACCATGTTTCTGTAAGACAGTGGTATCACTGTGTTTATGTCACTTTTTTGGGGAATTAAATTTATTTTCAAGAAAGCAGACAGCCCCGCTCTTAACTGGGAATGAGAGACTCTCATTGATGAGTTTTATGATAGACAAAATATATCCAGCAATTGGCAGTCTCAGGAAAGGATGTGTCTGAGGAATAACATCTTTACAAGAAACTGAACCGATAAGTTGTTGAGAATAACAAGGCGAATGAAGCAGCTCTGGGTTTCCAAAGGCAGGGAAGAGAATAGAAGGAATGCCAAGCTAGCTAGTCATGTCTTGTTGAAAATATCGAGGGACAGTCACTCAGTGCCTGATAATAAAAAACTACTGAAACAAGTAAACCATGATATGATCGGGAAAAAAATGGCTTTGAAAATACATATGGTATGTTTGAGTTTATGTGGGGAACAACTGAGGAAAACAAAAGATGAGAAATATGACATTGTGTCATAACCTTGAGTTTAAGCAAGAAATGTCTGCATCAGTTTTGGAGCTTGCTTATGAAATAGATGTAATGTAATTTGAAGCATTTGTGGATAAGTATGTTATACGAAATAAATACATTTTCTACTGCAGGAATTAATACCCGAGTCACACGTAAACATGACTTTTCAATGGAGAACATACTGTGTATTGGACTTTACAGAACAAGAGAGCGTGCTTCAAATTAATCCTGTGCATAGGTGTTTTTAGTATCAGAGGCTGTGTATTTTAGGATCTGGCCGGTAATACTGATGGAGATGTAAAGTCAGTATGGTAACCGATCTTTAATTCTTATCTTAACTATTGTAGCATACAGGTGGGTAAATCAATACACTGACTAGGTAATGCAAATGTAATATTCCCAGATTAGCATTAAATTCTAATCCTAATTAGATTTAATTACATTTAAAATGATTACTGGGAGCCTTGCAGTGTTGTGTCTTCCAGTTCTGTGAGAGGAAATAGATAATTCAGTTTGCAACCTTGTTTAGCTGAAATCCGATATACTGTTGGCTTTTTTTTTTAACCCCACACAGCTGCTTCCAAGATGCACTGGACATGTCTAGATTTCTAAGCATACTATTTGTAGCTCTGAATTACACATTTCAACCATATTAGCCATCTGAGACCTCTGACTAGACATTTGGGAGAATAACCTACATAGACTACTGTTGCTTGTTTCATGACTTCCTTGTATTGCCTATTCTGGTTTTAATTTAAGTTTCCTCATAGTAATGTCTATGAGGAGATGAAAAGCGAATCACAAAGGTTACACCACTGATTTAGTAATTGCGTTCTTCCTCTTTCATTTAATAACAATCTTCAGATTTTTAAGCAGGCACATGACTAAAAGGTATCTGAGTTCTTTAAAATGCTATTGAATTACACCCTCATCAGAAGGACTGGAAAATACCTCAAAATTGATAAAACATAATCTGTGGTCTGACTTCTATCATTCAGTAGCTTAAGAAGCAGCAATGATGACATTTTCCTTGGAAGCGTGACTAATAGGTCCTCGTATTGGTGAATGACACTTACCGATGTACAGGCTTAATAGAAAACATGGGAATGAGCTCCGAAAGTTAGTGGATTTTTTTTCTTTAGTGCTCTGCTCATGGACCAAAGTGCCATAAATCTTGAGCCTTAGAACACAGAGGAGGAGGTTAGTGCTTAAACACTCATCAGCTGTATCATTTCAAACTTGGAAGCTTGTTGTGCACACACACTGAATTGTGCCTGGTTTTGCTAATGCTCATATGAGAACATCGCTGACAGCTTGCGGTGCTTGTGCTGGGACTTTCATCAGAAACACTGAGCTTGGTCGTTGGTCAGGTAAATGGAATCTGGGGCTGTTCGTGCTCAGGTTTTTGCTTGCTCTCTATTACAGGCCACCTGGCACAACTATCATTAAGTCCACATCTGCTTCCCCTCTTCTGCCACCAGCTAGAAAATGCACAACCTGCTATAATCCTTGATGCAGGATCTAAGCAGAATGTCCGTGCAAACTTAGGAGGAGGAGCACACTTCTCATTCTGGCTGCAGGTTTGATACTGTTGATGACACTTTTTCTGTGCTTCTCTGGGCTACTTTGTCCTGATCTGTTTTCGAAGTTTCACCTGGCCACTGGGACACACAGCACCAGAAAAGCCTTTCACATGAAATCAGCCATGCAGCAAATTGTCATCTTTGATACAGACAGTCACCCAGGACTCTTACAAGTGTCTTTCAAAGCATTTGCATATTCTTCACTTCCTTCTTTGCAATTAAAAATAAATAAGGGACTGAAAGAGATAAGCTTGGTTGAAAATGGCTTGTCTTTTTTGGAAAGGCAAGCCATACTCCTTCCTTCCTCTCTGCACTTTTCGCCTTCCTGTTTCCTGCTGCTTGATGGAATCTGTTTCTTTGAGGAAATGTGTTTCATTGCCTGCAGCCCCAAGAACACCGGCTTTTGACTAAGTTGTCATTGGGGCAGGGGGCAGTGGAATGGCAAATTTATGTTTTTAAACCAAACAAGGTTCACATAATCTGTGAGGGATTTAAGGAATGCAGCTTCATTAAGTGGTTAGTAAACTCTATGACTTTTAAATGAAACACAGAAAGCAGTGGTATGCAATTGTGTGAGGGAGATTTGAAGTGGGAGATTAACATAATCGTATGTGGCTTTCTAGTTTGTCACTCTGACAGAAAGCAGGGCTTTGCTCTATGTATTCCTAACACTGGATTTTCCCAGAGTAAATCTTGAACTTGTAAATCTGATGGGGGTATAGTGTCTGAGAGTTTGGTGGGTTTTTTTAAATTTGAATAGCATCAGGGCTTTTGCTTCCAACATCCAGAAGTAAGCGTCAGGATGACTTGTTACTAGAGACGGGTTCATAGTGGCTGCTAACATATTCTCCCAGTGTTCTTCCTTTGCTTGTCAGCGACTTTAAATAGAGAACCTTTGACACCTTCAGCACCGTCTTTGCCTGCAAAGCAAGTGCGGGAGGCAGGCAGGGTGACAGCTGAGCCCTCCGCCATCCTGCCCCGCGTTCTGCACACTTCTCTTCCAGGCCGGCTGGATGAATATAGAACACAAGTGTCAAGGATGACACCTACTTTATAATCTCTGCAAAGCCAGCCTTTTCAGGGAAGAATTTGTTGACAGTTCAGAGATTTAAAGTCAATTTCAGTTTAAGCTCATATAAAGGATTTTTTTTCCTCCACCTGATGTGATAATTGAAGACTAACCAGACAGTGCACTAGTCCATAACAGAGTATTGCAAATAAATACTGTCTTGAGACATGAAGTATTTGTTAGGTGGAAAGCTCAATTAATGACATTTGTTTCATTATCTGTTGGAAAGATTCTTTGGAGGAGGTTTAGTTCACTAGTGATAGCACCTGTATGTTGGTATACATCATGGATGCAGTGGATTATGTTTTTAAAGCATAGTCATCTTTGAAAATCCTGTTTAAAAACAGGAATAGGAATGTTGTCTTAGAGGAAAATGAATGCAGCTTAATATGTTTTATAGCCGAGGTGACACAGGCTGTTAAGTCACAGTTTCTTGAGGTACTTAAGTTGGCAGCTGCAGGACAGCTGATCCTTTTCTACAAGGCAAAGCTCCAACTTACTACTGTGTTTCACTTCCTGGGAGCAATGATCTCTATTTGCAGTGTGTTGGCAGGCTGATGCTTCCTGTTAAGATGTCCATATGCCCTACTATTTTGCAGAGAAATAGTCCTTAAGGACAGAATTATACAAGACTTCAGTGAAAAATGGCAAGATGGAGATAAACCAGTGTGTGATTGCTGGAACAGAATATACCAGCATAGAAATAGGCAGTGAGTTCCCATATTTCCCTAAATGTGGTATTGGATATAAGGCATGCCCTCATGTTTCCCTGAGTGCATATAGTAGGTATAAGGTATTCAGAGGACTTATTTAGGCTTTTAAGTTGTTATTTCAGGGAAAAAGAAGAGGAACAAGAGTTTCGTAGAAACAATAAGAGAGAAGGAAATATTAGGAACATAGTGCCAGGGAGATATGCAAGTAGTATGTCCCCCACTTTGAGTCTGTTGATGACTTCTTCCAGAGGGAAAAAAAGGATAGAATTAGGAGGAACTGAAGGGATATTGAAAATACTGCACTCTTATAGTGATTTGGGCAGGAGGGGTCCCCTGCTTGGTTCAGCTCCTGCTCACAGCAGTCCAGCTTCAACATTTCATCAGCTGAGTGCCATGCTCAGTTGAGTTTCAAATATCTCCAAGGATGGAGAGTCAGCAGCCTTTCTCAGCAGCCTGTTCCAGTGCTTAACCACTCTCCTGGTGAAAAATATTTGTCCCTGGTAAGAGAAGATAAGAATAAGATACACTGAATAATTGCTGGTACAAAAAATATGAATCAATCCGCATGTACTTATCCTTCTCATAAAGCAAGAGCATGTGTATGTACAATAAGATTGTCATCCAAAAAGTTTAAATTTTAAAGGACTTTTGTGATAGGTGATTACCCACTGGGACTTGCTGCCCTCACAGGACCCCAAGGGTATAGGAAGTACTGCAGCTATGCATGCATTTGTGACTGTGAGCAGCTCATGGCATGCTTAGTGCTAAGGAAGTTACCTATAAAGATGTTATTTTTATTGTGCTTCCATGCATCTCACTCCAAGTTGTCTTGGACTGGCAACTATTAGAATACTAAGCTTGATTGGCTGATATGGTATCTAATAGTGTCTGATATGATCCACTGAGCTGGAAAAGGTAATTATTTTCTGTGGGACTGAGAAACAGTTGGCAGAAATCTTCCTTTCCACTCTTTCATGCTACACCAGAAAATATCGCCTGTTTTTTAATTAAATACATAAAATTTGTGTTGTACTAATCCTGATACTTTTCATTTTCATCCCAAAGTACAGATATCAAGTAAAACCTCAGGCATTTGTGGTTCAGCCAATCATAAATGAAGGAAGTTTATCTTACCTTTGGAAGGGGAGAAAGGATTAATTTTAATTCCTTTCATGTTTGGTAGATTCCTTAGAGTTTAATGTAAAAGCGTAAAAATGTGGGCACACAGAGTTGATTGATACCTGCGAAGTCCCTGTACCCCAATACTCTGACAGTGATCAGTAGTTGCTCCCAAAGGTGAGATACCAGAACTGAGTGACCATAAAGCAGTTCTTCACAGGTCTTGTCTTCCAGGCTTTCAGTGATCTGGAGCTCAGGGATTTCTTGAGACAGTGCCTTTGTGCTTGGTGTATGTATATTCTGTTCTGGGCAATTTGGCCTGTTAATGATGATTTGGGGTATATTTACCTAATTCCAAAATACTAACAAAATTTGTAGTATGTCATATACAAAAATGTCTTTTAGAGATTGTGTAGAATGACTTCTGTGTCAAGGAGCTGCTTTTACATTTGAAGTGCACAGACCTGATTGCAGTGCACCACAGTAAATCTGACTCATTTTGTCAGTATTTTTTGGCAAGTAAGCATCTTTGCAAAGTAGCTGTAGACACTTTTGATGTGCTGTAACTTTTCAGTAGTTAATGTAGTGTTCCACAGCATATTAAATTTTACTGCTTCTGTGCAAACTTACAATAAGCAAAAGTGCAAGAAAAGGCTGTAGATGTTTGTGAAATAGACCCTGCTGGAATGAATTCACTTTAAGAACTAGTTTTACAGTGTACGTTTGGTCTAGCCGATGGTGTGATTAACAGTAAATTTTGAAATGTTTGCTTCTGCAGATGATAAATTAATAGTTTCTACACATGTTAACACGTTTTTCAGGACTTTTTTATTATCAGTCTTGCAGTTCCTACTCCAAAAAGGAAAAATACCGTACTATGGTTTAATGAAATTAGTTGGTGAACTTGATTAATTCTGAGAAATATAGTAACATGCTACTCCATGTTACATGGCTGTTTTAAAGGATTTATATTATATTTTGAAAGCATGTTAATATTCGTAGAGAAATTTTCTGTTATAAATAATTAGTTCAGTCAGTATATTAACTTCATAGACCTAGCTTTGTCAATGGAATCAGCATAGTTAGTCCTTAGGTTTTTGTGCTTGCTATACAAAAAACTCATGGAGTTTGGCAAGTTGCTTAAACTTTGAAGAAGAACTATTTTCTCATTTTAAAAATAGGATAATGGCTGGTCCATGCTAGTGTCTCCAGGGGTTCTGATGTCCTGTGATATTTCTTTTACTGTAGAAATACAGAATATTTATGTACTAAAAATGTATGCTACAGCTTCCAGATATTGGTGTTTAGTTTGAAGGTGGATAGATGGTGGATGGGTGACTGAAAATGTATGTAATTTTCTTTTTTATGCTAAGCTGTCACAAATAGTACTTGCTAAGAAAATGTCTAATCGGTAACAAAGTTTATGGATTAGCTCTAAAAGATCTGAAAAAAGAAAATTTAATAACAAAAAATGCATCTAGAACCTTATCTTTATCAGCAATTTTGAGTACCACAGTAATGAAAGTAGTATATTTTTATACCGATTGCAAGTGCCTCTAGCATATTCAACACCAGGTGTGCCAGCAGTGTTTAGAATGCAAGCTGAACTCCCATTACACATTTCAACGGCAGCATACCACAAATAAATCTTAAATATTTCTCAGTGTTGTTATAGATGCTATCTTTATCTTTAACCCATAGTGCTAAAATCCTGAAATTCAGAGTACAACATGCTGGCACAAGCAGGAGTTTCAGATGTAGTGTTGTAATTAAAGTATTTCTTTCCTCTGATGTTGCTGAGCAGGTAGTGGTACCAACAATATTATAACCTTTAACTGTTAGGAGTCCTGATATCATCTGTGGACTCCAAATACTTTGCTAATTCTGTTTGCCTTTTATAACCCCAAAGGAAGAAAACTGCTTATTTAAGGTAAATGAAATGGGAAAACTAGGTGCCATTTTCATTGTTATGTGTTTTTAAGATTTATTTTAGGCTATATATTCAAAATAAATAGTGAGATGGCAGTGATAATTGCTGTATACTGTGTACAGCACTGGGCATGAGCAGAGGTGATCTCATTTGGAGAAGAGCATCTCAGGAATCAGATATCTTTTATATCAAGATTGGGTTTATTTTAAACATTATCTGTCTGGGTTTCTAAATAAATATGAGCTTAGTCACTTGTTTCTTACAGTGCCTGAGCAGGTACAAATCAGAACAAAAATGTCAGTGTGTATGGGGCTTGCCCAGGTCTGAGATATTCTCTGGTAGGAGCTTATTTATATGGTGACTGGAACAAAAAAAAAGCAAAACCACCAACTCACCACCCCACATCTCTTGCCTGTAATTAGTCCCAAGCAAGTCCTGCTTTGTACATCTTTTCAATATGAAAAAAATCTCTGCTCTCAGCTTGACCCTAAAAAAATCGCTGGTGTAAATCACAGTTGATGTAGTTATTTCAACTGCAGTTACCGTGAAGACAGCTCAGGCTCTGAGTACTGGCAGCTACAGGATGCCAGGCATCTCCAGGGCTCCAGGTAGCTGTGGGCAAGCCCTGACACCAGCTGCTGCAGGGACTTGCTGGCAGACTTCCTTCCCAGCAGTGATCCACCTGAGTCTTACTGCGTCTGCTCCAGAGGTGGTTTGTTCCAGTGATGCTGCTGCAGTGCAAAGTCTTGCTCTTCTTTTTCCACCCAGAAGATACTGCATATGTAAACTAAATCTTCAAGCCGCAGGGCAAAGTATCAGCTGATAGGACAGACCGAGGTATGTGAAGCCAGCAGCGGCATGTTAATGCTTACTAACCAGAGCCTTGGCTCAGGCTAAGTCCTGTGCCTTAGCCCTATCTTTGTATCAAACTTTCAAATTAATGTGCCTGTGATTTTTTCTCCCTGCTTTTTATTATAATGTAGATTCACAGTGTCAGAGAATGGCTTGAGTTGGAACTTAAAGATCATCTAGTTACAAACCCTGTGTCATGGGCACCTTCCACTACATTGCTCAAACCACCATCCAACCTGGCCTTGAACACTTCAAGGGCATTAAATTAATTGTACTTGAAAGCACCTTGTAGAAGTGTCCTATTAGTATTATTTATTTGGGTTTAGAATTGAACTTTATTTTTTTATACACAAAGAGACTTGGGTGGCACTGTGGAACCCGGAACGAAAGAAGAGACCCTAAACTGCAGCCTACAGCCATCAGCACTGGGGGGCTGTGGCTCAGCAAGGGGTCTTGCTTTTTGGCAGTGTAGGCATCCTCTGAGAAGAGAATGACAACTGCACACTTATCTGGTTCTAGGGATATTTTGGTTAGAATTGTCCTACAGATCTTACACTGTTGAGTTTGTCTCCTGCTGGAAATTGTCTGGGGTTTTCCTACCTCCTATAATTGTAAATATGTGAATGAGGCTAAAAATATAGATACACCACCTACTGCTTAATTTACCCTACAGAGGTTATTTTGTAGGAGATGTGTATCAACAAAGATTTTTAGTAATTGACAGAAAAAGTGCTGACTGACTTATTAACATTTCTAAGTAATGAGACCTGTAGGGAAATTTTAATCTTTGAAAGCTTCCGGATAAACTGCAACTAGTTTGATTAATGTTTTATATGTCTGTGTTAACTTTTGCTGATTTTATACAGAGTATTTGCAAGACTGCAAGACTTAAGTTGTTGTAATAGCGTTACTGGAATTTCCTGGTCTAACTAGCTTGTGTATTACATTTCTGTCCTCGCTTCTCTGCTGTTGCATGTGCTAAGCCAGCATTTTTAGTGATTTTCATGTTGTAGCTCATGTTTACATAAGGCAGGCCATACCTCACATATATCAAGTGAACATTTTGGTTGTAAAATGGAATTATGATGACTCTTCATATTACTGAGGGATTTCTTTTCCTTTTCTGACAGGAAAGCATTGAAGCAAATTTCCCTTACAACCTTTTCTTTTTATTTTCTCTTACTTTGGCCATCTCTTGACAGCCAGTCATATGGGTGGATTTTTATGTTTTATTAGCATTTCTTATAAGATCTGCCTTTAGAACAGTAACCATTTTCTAAATTGTACTACTGTAGGGCTAGAAAAAATCATGGTAACCAGATGCAGTATTTGTCTCTGGACTGGCAAAATGTTAGATTTAACAAAAGAAGCTAATAAAAATGTTCAAATTGACCCTTCTCATCATTTGGACTTCTTGGAGCTCAATCAATCACTCATTATTATCAGAGTTATTCACGCAGAGGCAGAAATGCTAGGATTTCTCATAATCAGCCCTTGAGCCAGACATAATTTGCAATTTTGAAGCATTGTATTTGGAAACAATAATGCATTAAAATGAACAGAGCAGGAATTAGAAGAACAGTTGAGAAGAGAATGTGTTGAAGAGTAGCCATGGTTTAAATGCTCTCTCTAAGCATTCTTAGTGGACACTGGTAATTAGAGGCAGACGATGTAGTATTGTTTGTACCTAAATTGGTCCACAACTTTTAAAGTCCTCTGTGGAGTGTGACAAATGCAACAACAGAAGGGTGCCCACCTTGCTGCGTGGTTACAGGGCAACAGTTGTCAGGGGGGAAATGCTGGGGTATAAGGTGATGTCACCTGTTTGGCACAGTGTGAGTGAGGGATGGTGGGCTGGACATGGCACCCAGTGTACTGGGATGTAGCAGTTTGCTTTAACTCAGAGAAGTTGCTTATGTTATAGAAGAAGGACTACACTGTACTTTAGGTTGTGCGACACCTGTTAATAGTGGCTGCTGATGATGCTTAGAATTTGGGAATTTTTTGTTATCCCTGTGTATGACATTATGTATTGCAAGGTAGAGAGTTGTATGTTGGCTTTTGTGGGTGCAGTCTGTGAAAGACAAGTTAGCATACTTCAGGCCTTCACTCAAACTTTTTCAGGAGCTTGCTCTTTACTTTCTAAGTGAGGCTCTATTTTTTTTCAGTTTGTATTTACAGTTTTTTGATTATGGTTTAACATCTTACTGTCCAATACTGCGTTTTAGAACAGGGCACTGCAGTAATGATGGGCACATTCTGTCTGAGAGGTGGGACAGGATCATTTAAATAACAGTAATGTAAGGAGATGTTGCCCATTAAGATTATATATATATATATATATAAAGACTGGATTAGCTTGGATGTGTCACATGTATGAGCTGCTGTGTTCAATGACAAATAGCACATGCTTAGTGTTTCAAATTTAAGCTTTGGGCAAGTCAATAACTACTCTCTTTTTTGGGTACATACACAACACTAAAGAGTTTTGGTCACAAACTTTAAAATGCTTAGAGTATTATGAAATGTCCATTAAAATGTCATGTACTGCTTCTGTGGTTGCTCCCATCATTGCTGATTGTTAACAAACTTGTGCCTAAGCAGAAGCTTTCTTTTTTTATTTCTGATTCCTTCAGGGATGCCACAATCCACAGTTTAACAGGTTTTGGCTGACCACCATGAAAATGAGTTATTTATGGTGACTTTTAATGTGTTGTGGTATTTCTTGTTGAGCAGATTTGGACATAAACCAGAAGACTCTCCTCTCCCTTTGCTGTATTGCTGCTGTTTTTCCAGTATTAACACTGTAAAATTATCCCCACTTCCTTTGACCTTCTCAGCCTGCTTTTAAACCACAGTAGTTTGAATTAGTTGTTAGTGCTTTTCTCATCTTTATTCATTCATTTATTTATTTATTTATTTATTTATTTATTTATTTATTTATTAGAACTGTCCATGGCTCCAACTAACTTTAGCCAATCACGAGTAGCAATGCAAGAAGATTATCTTCTGTTTAGAAATTTGCTAACAGATGGTCTTTCGGTAAATGAAATCTGTTTTTAAAAGTTCCACCATTTTATGCTGGAAGTAAATATTACAAATGCTTAAGTTGTGAAAAGAGAGCGACTTGGTGTGAATAATATTCTGCCTGTTGTGTCATGCCTTTCAGGAAATGTTATCAAAACTGTTTATGAAAATAATTGAATGAAACCTCATGACATGTCTCTTGGTTTGGCATCATACCCATTTTCTATGAAGTTGGGATACTGACTCATGAAGACAGGCAGATTAAGCTTCACTGGCTGGAAACAGTTACCGATCACATATGTTGTTTCCACTTCGTTCCAGGAAGCTGTAGTGGGAATCACCGGTGATGTTGTACACGAAGTGTTGCGATGTATGTGCTGTCCTGGCTGTTGTTTTTGATAGACTTAGTTTGGTGAGATGAACTAGAATCCCGACTTGAACGATGCTGTAAAATGTTTTTTAATGTTTGGAAGGTGATGCAGAGGCTGCTGGGAGAAAATGGGTGAATATAACACAGACCGTCATGCACTTTACAGTACTCAGGCCGAAGGTGGCCACTAAAGAGGGCTGATAATTTCACTGATAGCCACTTCGGTTCTCCTGGTTTGAATTTCTGTGTTTGTGGCTGAGCTTGAAGGCAGTTTATGCTCTGAAGAGGTACAAGTGTATGTTTTCAGGGTATTCTTCCTTTTCATGAGTTACCTGTGACCTTTTGTAGTATGCTTTTCTTGGTTTGGGAAGCAGAGTTCCCCAGGAACCCTCCTGGGCAGGGGTCTTCTGCTGAATGTTGCATGAGAAAGATTGCTGCTTTATCAGTTTTAATATAGGCGAAGAAACCCATGGAAAATGAAGTTATAAATGTCTGTTTTAATTATGCCCACAAGCTCCTACATCAAGGTAGCTGTACATCAGTGCTTCGGTGTCATCTCAGGACAGTGCTGCTGCTGAGTCGCTCGGCAGTCACTCTACTCCCTCCTAACAAGTAGAATAGGATCTACTAACTTGATTACATGTGACAACTGGCCATTTCAAGAAATCCATTGCAAATATGTAAATATTTGCACCTACAAGCATATTTTTAAAAATAGCACTTGCACAATTTTGCTTGGAAAGGAAGGTTTGTAAACTCTCAAGTCATCACTACACAGGGTGATTTTTGTTTATGTGCTATGTTAAGTCCTTGTTTATGCTTGTTAATATTTCTTTTTAGTGACAGAATGTTTTTGTGTGTCACAATAATATTTTGCAATATAAATCTCATGATTTTGCTGATACAGCAGGGTGAAAAAGATTGCAGAAATCATTGCAAAATCCTTTGACTAGGGTTAGGTTATGTGAGTCCATGCACATGTGAATAGTTTGCTACTGTGGGGAAAAGAGCATGCCTTGAAGGCAGAAAACACTGACAGAATACCTCAAGACACTTACCATTTGTTAATTTTTAATGATGGTCTTTTTTGTATTAAGGAACATAATGCTACTGAACTTCTGTCTCAATCAATTTTTGTGTTGTTTTTTTTTTTTCATTAATCAACTAATGCATGTTTCTTCTATAGCTCTTTATTCTAATGAAATATGTGGATGATTTGGCAGACGACAATGATCTCATCAGTAACGCATCAGAGTACAATCCATTTAGCAGATTATGTGTATATTATTTTTGTTATATCAAGGATGCTGATGTATATTCCTTTTAAAATGAATCTATTTTTGAGACACCTTGTAAATGTGAAATTTCTGTTGCTACTGCTCATACATCCTCCTTTCTTCACTTGTTCTGTCTGCGTTTATGTCTATTTTTGCAAAATCATTTACGTGTTCTTTATGTCTACATGTGTATTTTATATACATCTCACATTTTTTTATATACATGACATCATATCGTAGCTTGATATTGTTCTTTAAATGTTCTGACTTCTCTTTTTAGTTGCTCCAATGCATTGGCCCAAAGCCACTGAAGGCAATTCCTAGTCAGTGCCTCTCTGTTCCGTGTGATAGGCTTTGGATGAGGTCACCTCCTAGTTGGTGACAGTCATTCAAGTAAGTAAGCCTGAAAGTGAGCCAGCTAGGGACCGACAGAGAGGTTTGGGTATTCATTTTAGTTTGATTAGATTATCCAGAGTTCATGGGATTTCCTATTTGAGGGTCAAGCTTACGGCATATAGATCTGTGTTCTTGTCCTTTTATTAATAATAATGTGACAAACTAGTATCACAGGTCTGAGGATGGTCCTTTCCTCTGATGTGACTTGGATGTTATATACTGGAGATCATACTTTTAAAAAACAGTCCTGTTACAATTTTTGATTTCTTCACTTAATTGTGATTGCAATTGTTGGCTGAATTTGAGGATTAAGTCTGTGGGTCTGTGAGTATGACTTTGAGCATTTACACTTATCTTGAAACTTTCTCTAGCCCTTAATGTAAAAGGAGAATTAAGAAGCTATAAATTAAGTAGAACCCTGGAGTATCTTGGCAATTAGAGTGAACAAGATTTCAGCTTCTCTCTTTCATCAATTTCTCACAGTCTTGGACAGACAGGGTATTTTTAATTTACAACCTGTATTTCAATTAGTCATCGAAGTTTTTTTCTTAAAGCCTTTGCTTGTGCAGTTACAAAATAAAATTAAACTACTTTTTAGCTACACTTTTAATAACAGGGTTTAAATAAGAGAGCAACTGAATAAACTAGCTGTTACGTGAGGTAAATGTTGTTACTATTATAAAGAGGTTATTCTATAACCATACAGTTTGTGTCCTCAAAGGAGTATTAGGCTATATCTATGTTTATGAACAGAGTGGTAATTTTTTTATTACTTGGAGTTTGGAGGAAAACGTGCACTTTTTTTCCCCCTTGTATTTTCCACCCTCAGTTATAATATTCTGTGCTCTGCTTCTCAGAATTGAGATTGAAGGAAGTGATGGCTTTAGGTCAGTGTTGTGCTGCTGTGGCTGCAGGTGCTCTGCAGTAGCTGGTGCAGCTTAAGCGTTAGCAAGAGAACTGTTTTCATCATGAATATGACAATTTTGTGAGGCAATAGTGTATGCAATTTTGTTGCACATCATGTAGTAGCTTGTGTATGTGCGTTGGTATCTTGTGCACTGATTTAGGTAGGGCTTTTATAGCTCGCAGTCCAATTGTTGGCACTGAACTTAGCACGTGACAAGAGCTTAGAATTAGATTCTCAGGACTGTCAGAACATAAGTGCCACAGATGTTCCTTTTCTGCATGGTTTTGGTTTTTAATTCCAACAGTAGTTTTTACCTTTGTTTTTAAGCACTGTCCTCCTTTTCACTAATGCAAGCTGTGCACAGATGCTGAGTGGTGGAGTTTTCATGTCTGTATCAGAAGGAAAGTTGTCATTTCATTTGCATTTGTAAGAACTGCAACAAGTATCCCAGCAGCCAGCCTCACAGCGATAAGAATGAGACCATCTCAGGTTCAGACAAGTGCCTGACAATCAGCAGGTGCTTCAGGCACTGCTAACCAGCTGCACGAAGCAGAGAACAGTTCCTGCGTCAGGGGAGGGAGAAGCAAGGGCTGGGATCACAGCACTTGGCTGTATCCTCAAGGCCTTGCAAAAGTCTAGAATTTCTCTGGCATAGGACAAATGGATGGTGATTGCTATTTTACAAGGGAGATACCGTTAACGATTGCACTTTGGGAGTAACAGCCTTAGGTTGTTCTCAGTAAGTGAGCAGTCGCTTCAGTGGGGGAACTTACTGTGTGGGTGTGCCAGGCCTTTCAATGTATGGATTAGGGAAGAAATAGTATTGGCAGCAGTAAGGTTCCAAAATTGCCGTGGGTCACGTATGGGGCATAAATCCTAATTCCATCTTTCCTTCCTTTTGAGTACCGAGCAGTAAAGAGGTAAGATTCACAATTACACAAAGCCTGGTGGATTGCGAAGCAGGTGTCACACCCATTAGTGTTCATGGGAAAAGTCAGGGACTGTGCCAGGTGAACCTGTAAGAAGGTGAAACTTTTACATAGGTAAGCCAGTTCTTTTTGTTGGGCCGGTGCATTCAGTCTGGGGTGGTTTAAATACTGGGAGTAATTCTGGGAAGCTGACCCATACTTTGCTTCTTTTGACTGACACAGCTGAACAAGGGCCACCAGACAGAAGCAAAAAGGGCTTTACCACTGGCTGTGAAGACAGTACACAGTAGCTGTGGGATGTGCATTAGGTGTTTTGAAGGGCTATTGCATAGGCTTCTTGAATTTCAGTCGTCTGAATAGTCTTATTTCTAAGTGTCCTGTTTTGCTTAATATTCATGAATCAGTGTAGGAAACATCTACCTGAGGAAATTAGGACTGGTGATTGTGAATAGCTTGTCACCAGTGTAGTCACGCCACAGTACAGTTGATGGAGTGTTAACAGCTGGCTTTAATGGTGTGCCTTAGCATTGCTGGGTGTTGCTTTTCTGTAGTTAAACTTAGCTTGAATACGACTGTTAAATAATTTATAAATGTCTGTTATAAATTTGGTGGAGAGGATGCTGATTTGGGCTGTGGGTTTCATTGTGGCTATAAATCACACTTCATGGAGCAAACACTTTTAATAGAAGTAAATAGCAAACACACTTCATTGCTAGCAAGAGTAATCTTGCCGAAGACTTTGAATGATGTTTGGAGTGGGGAGTGTTGACTGCTCCTACAGAAATGAAGGAGGTGGGGAGTGTGTACAAATGTATCTCCATCACAGTTCTTTTCAACACCTTTCTCAAGTGCTTGGTGGCTCTCTCAGCATCTTCTTGATATGCTAATTCAGCATCTTAGTGATGCTTCTAGATTGTTAATCCACAATTAACAACTGTGCTAAAAACCCAAAGCCACAATCAGGGAGGGGGGAGGATGGCATCTGTTATTCTGGGTTCAAGTGTAGGGACAGTGCAGTTAATGTTGCTGAACTTGTTACAGGCAGTGGTGATTATGGCAGATATATCACTTCTGTGGGTGACGAAGTACAGAGAAGGCAACTTTACAAGACCACCGTGGTTCATACTCTGCTGGGCTGGGATGACCACAGAGCTTGTTGGAGATGGGCACTGGAAAGTCTCCTGTCAGAGTGGGAACAATGTGGCCACCCTTTGAAATGCCTGGAAGAGACCAGAGATATCTTCCAGAGACTTTAGCAGAATGGTCCCTGAGGGCAGAAGAAATATTCTTTCCCAGAAAGGAAACCCTGAAAGAGAAGAAGAGTTGTTGCTCATGAGTCAAAGCAAACTGAACCCTCGTGCTGCTCTGAGTGCTGCACGTGTGGTACCTTCTCTGCTGCTGTGGGAACGCAGCATGAGTGCAGGGTGCTCTGGACTTGGGTGGTTGGATCTGGAAACTCAAACCATTGAATTTTGCTGGTTTTGCATTACCTGTTAATGTTAGAAATGCTCTTCCCACAGTCATGAAGCCTGACCATACATTTACTAGATTGCTTACAAGGATTATTAGAAATTTCCTGTGTATTTTATTTTTCTAATAAGGTATTGATTTCAGTATATATCTGTTCATACTTGCAATGAATTGATTTATGGTGGCACAAACTCTGTTTTGCTGCCAAAACCCAATGGCCACTAGCTAATGCAATTTCCCCCCCACTCCCTTTTTTTTGAAACCACTAGTTCTTTTCCAAAAATAAACTGGGTACTCCAGAATTTGATTCAATTGCTTTGCCTAACATTTTGAATGGGTTGAGGAAGGAGAGGAGACAGAATCCAATGTGGGCATCTCAGAGATGCTGTGCTACAGTCCCACATATGTTGCTTGTCTCTTTTCAGCCCTGTGTGTTCTGTCAGTCAGACCTGTGCTGCCACCTCAGGCACTCTCTGTCTGTCAGGGCAAAATGGCTCAGTTCTGCTGTTTTTCTGCCAAAACTCCTCTCTTGGCTAGAGGTTTTAGGGCTATTTTAAATTAACCATTCTCTTTTGTCTGGTGTACAACATCCAGAACTTGATTTGAATCTCTTGTGTCATATATGTAAATGTTTTATATAATGGTTTTGACTACTCTCTAATAAACAAGTGGATGTTTTAAAAGATACACATTGGTGTTTTGAATGACTGAATTTAAATATGTCAGTTTTACACAGAGATTATAAAATCAAATGTCCTATTTTGTGTTTCTTAACCATATCATGTCCTCTGCCTATCCCTTTTCAGGTGGTTATTAATGAACAGTTTTAGTTTTCAGGTGCCTGAATTACTTAAAAGTTTGTATACATGCTCCTATACTTTATTTTTGTGGTGTTGTGTTTTTAAAGAGCTGCCCTAAGATCCATAAACTTGATTACCCAGTATAAATATTATCTCTGAACTGAGTAGCCAGAAGTTAATCGTTCTGCAGGACTGATGTGTGGTGTGTCTTCAACCCACACAATGACTTTGTACTAGAATCAAAAGGGACAAAGAGGAAAATATTATATTATAAACGCCTGGTGGATTCTAAATATTTTAAAGAGGTTACATTAACAGGTCAGAAGAAAGGTTTAAGAACCCTGTGGTTTATTTCACTGTTTATGAGCATTTGGGATGTCCTGTCTGCACTACTGCTGGACATGTTTCATTGCATGTCTCGGTGATTTTATTTCACTTTTGATGTGAACCTGAGTGTGAAGTGCCACAGTGTCAGTCAGCTCTCAGATGAGCATTTGGTATAAAAAAAGTAAAATTCTTGCTGCTTTTGATGTGATAAATGATGCCACATTTAATTGGTGTATATATAATAAAATACTGTTTAATAGATACGTGTTCACCCTTCTACCTTAAATAGAAATTTTTCATCTAAGATTTAGATCTATTTAAAGGTTATATTTAAGTGTTTGTTTCGTTCCCTCTGTACAAAAGTCACTTCTTTCAGAATAGGTCAGAAGTGTCTTAAGAAATATGCGTAATTTTGTCCTAATAATAACTGAGTATCTCAAATGCCAAATTCTTCTCTCTCTGAAAGTTTAAAGAAAACAGTGGAATGTGCAAATATGGAAGAAATCTAAAATACTTGAAATGTAGCCGACAGAGGGGAGAGGAGACGTGAAGAAGGCAAACCCTGGGTTGGCAGCACCCCGACCTGTCTGGGACAGCCCAGCCAGCTCTATCCCTCCCCTCACCCTCCTGGCACTGAAACACCCTTGGGGAAAAAGAGTCACAAGCAATAAAGTTTAAAAAAACCTTGGTGCTGAAAAAAGAATAAATTTACATTCTTGAGTGGTGTCCACTGTGTGGTGAAACTGCCCTTGGCGGGCAGGTCGGAGGGCAGGACTGAGCTCTGGGCAGTTGTCAGACGTACAGCTCCGTGTCTCTCAGGGTCCATATGTGGAAGCCCTTGCTTCATGTGAAACCTGAGTTGCATTCTTTGGCAGAGATAGTGTTGTAAAACATTGTTTGACTGTGTATTTAAAAACAGCAACCCCAAAGTCCTGGCGTGAAAGAAGAATGTGGTCCAATTATTATTTTTTTTTTGATTGTTCTGTTCTTGAATGAGGAATTATGTAAACTTTTAAGGGGAGTGCAATAAAAATAAAATTCAAAAAACTTATGCAAAAAAAATCCAGAAGCAGCTTGAAAAATATTAAAAATTGAGATTCTGAAGTCTTTGCACTTTTTTCTTCCTGGTTTCCAGAAGTCCTTCTTGGAGTACTCTCTTTGTCATAGGAAAAGGAAAATACAATTTTGTTCATTTCACAAGTTAGATTCTTTTTTTGTGTGTTATTAACAGGTTTGGCAAACATCGCAAAGATGACAAGAGTGAGAAAACTGGTAAAATAAAAGTGCAGGAAGCTCTTACTTCAGAAGAGGAGAGAATACGAATGAAGCAAGAACAGGAGAGGTAGACTTCAGTATTTGCTTAAACCTTGATAGAGAGAGTTTGTTTTTTAAATTAAATAACTGAAGTTCGATTTTCACTGATGAAATTTCCCACATGTTGATATGTTTATCTACTTTAAATAACAAGACAAAGCTGGATTTATTTTGGACATTAGTATCAACAGCTCCTTTGGCTGCGTTAAGCATCTTTTATAGACCCAGAGCTCCCTTCCTTACTGAGGAGACTGAAGTAATAAAATGAAATGTTGTCTCTATATATTCTATAACTGATTTTATTGACATTTTCAGAAAACAAATATTTATATAGAATGAAATATGTTTTGTATTTTTCTCCAAAGTCTTGCATATCTAGTTTTTTCATTGATAAATTTAGGAAAAAACTAAAAATTATATTTGCCAGTATATTTGTCACTGGAGTTCAGTCTATTTATGTGCCATGCAGTCTGTTTATGGAATGATATGTATATTAAACTGCTAATTGTAAAAATGAGTGGTGAGTACCTCTATTTTTCCTTGTCAGCTTTCCTTAACAGAAAAGACCTTATATATTATAAATGTCATGTGCTCTTTTCAGTATTTCCGGTCTAGTTTTCATCCTGTTTCTTGTAAACCTAGATATTTGGGTCTAGACTTCGGTGTCTCCTAGATCAATTTAGTCAAAGTCTTGGAAAGCTTAGGTTATATATTAGCTAGTATTCGGGGATGTGTGTGGAGAGACAACCTCTTTGAGTAGCATCACTTCAGTAAGGAGACAAAGTTTACAAAATTTGATTGCTAAATGGTAAATAGATTCAGACACATTTGGCAGTGAAAGTGAACTATGAATTAGAATTATTTATCTAAAAATCATGCCATAAATTTAGAATTGATGCAGAAACTCTGGGGGGAAATTTTGTTGTCTTTTACAGGAGGTATTACTAGTTAGTCGTCATGAGTATTCCTTTAACCATCATCTCTATGTACCTTGGTCTTCTGCGGGTAAGAGCAAAAGTTACAAATGATGGCTTCATCACTAACAGCTCAGCGGGATAGCAGAGCCACAGTAATTCCTGTGTAATCTCCTCAGTTAATCCTAAAATGGTTTGCTTTTAGTTCTTTTAAGGTTGAGTGATTTATGTTACAGTTAAGGCAGGTTAGGAATATGCATTCATTAGTTTTACTTGTTAAACTCCAGAAACTTTATCATTTGTGACCATCCGTTTTGATTACATTATGGGAATTTTTTTACTCTTTAGCAAATATACTAGCATAAATTGATGTAAAAATTTATTCATGTCCTTCTCCATCCATTCTGACAGTAGAGGGTGGCTGGCTTACAGTGCCTGAATGTTTTTTACTTGTCTGATGGGTTTTTATTTTCTCTTTTTTAACAAAAGTGAGGCAGAGTCATTAAATTTATTCCTGTTTTTAAAACTAAAGTGCTCTCAGGTTAAATGCTAAAGGGGAAGAGTGGAATTGAAGGAAATAAGTGACTTTGGATATGAAGGTGATTGTGCAGCCAACTTCCCTTTACGCATGGGTAGAGCAGCCCCTTGGTGGATAAGCTCCTGCCAGAGGTGCAGAGCCATGAAAGCTGCCACCATTGCTCCAGCCAGCTCAGGGCAGGAGGACAGCTGGCCACACATGCACTGCCCTGCTCCCTGGCTTCATACACCCTGCTGAACCCCAGCTGGCCCTGTTTGGAGGATTTCTTAGTAGCATTAGGTCCTCAGAAAATTAGCCATATACATTTAATCAAAGAAGAAAGACTTTACGTGTGAGTTAGTAACATTTTCTCTCTCTTCATTCTCTTTCTTTGTCTCTCCGTGTCTCTCTGTCTCTCTCCTTAAGAATGGTGAGAGTATAGACTGTCCATGTGATGATATAAGAGAGGTTGCAATAGTCACGCTGGGTACCAAGGTAGAATTATGAAATTATTTGTATAGCCCTCAATGCATGGAGCAAATTCCTAATCCCTGTCCATCAAGTTATGCTAACCAATTTGAATCTATCCTAGAATCTCACTCCTCGTTTATTATAAAATCAATTTTAAGTGTTCACTGAAACTGCAGAAAATGCATGTGCCAGAACTTCTTAACAGCTTGATGTTACTGTAACATGGGTCCTCCTCTTCCCGTTACTCTCTTTCCCTGTGTATTTGCTTTCCTTTGTGTTATGTCTATAAGAGAATGCAACTTCTTTGGGGTAGTGGCATGTACAACTAATAAAAGATAATAAAATAGCAACCAAATGTGTGAGGTGCTTCCTTATGTTTCTGAAAAATTCAGATGTTGATTTGGTCCATAGAAACTAAATATTTTTGCAGTTAGATTGCAGAGAGTTTCCTTTTGATCCTGTAAAATTATGATGTTAGATACATGCTGTTAATGAAGAGTACTCTTGCAAATTAACTGAACAATCGCTCAAAATGCTTACTAAGAGGCAGAGTAAAATATTACTGTCAGTGTTGGCTCATCATGGCTGCTATTTTAACTTTGTTTTCTGTGGGTTTTTTCCCCCTCAATTTTTTTAGCAGTACAATTCACTTGTTTGATAGTATATACCTCTACAGTGATGCAATACTTTGGGGAAATAGGTTGGATTTAATGAATTTACTATGTATGAGAGGCTAGGAGCAAAAATCCTTAGGGGGGTCAGAGAACAAGTGAACAGCCCATTAAAAAATCAATCATGCCCACAATTTTATGGAATTATTATGCCTTGACTTGATAATTTTAATGGTATTGTGCTTACTATAGTATTTTCTTTAAAACCTTCAAAGCAGTGTTCATGTGGATTATAAGACAAATAAGAAAACTAATGCTCTTCGATTTACCATTATTAAAATAATTAAAATAGCCTTCTATAAACATATTATTAGTAATAATTTCTTGATTCTGTGATTAAGGAGCATAATTCTTAAGCTATGTATCTCTTATGCTGTATATAGTTCATTGACAATCTTAAAGTAATTTTGATCAGAAAATGAAGTTATCGAGTTGAAAATACAGGCAGCTTTCGATGAAAAACAAATACTGAACAATTAGGGGTGTCATCTGAGGAGACCACCCACCAGTCTTACCAAAATGCTGTAAAATGCTTACTATTTTTAAATTCTCCAAATACTGGAATAACAGTTCATCCAAGGCCATAGAACGTTGCCCTGTGTCACCGTGCTTTAACACTGGTTTAGTCTGGAAAGACAAGTCTGCTTGCATCGTCACTAAGTATCTGCCAAGCACTGATCTGAAAATCCAGCTGGGCTCTGCTGTGCTCCTGGAAAGGGTGTTTCTCCCTGACAGTGGCACCAATGAAAACCTCAAGGCAAAAATAAGCAATAGGTTTTCTGAACTTGTCCTTGTGTCTCCTAAGAAGGAAACTATACTGTAGAGTGTTGAGGAAGCTGAATAAGACCTGACTTCAATTAGCTCTATTCCTGTGCTAGATCACAGCTGGCCTATATATATGCTAACTTGGAGCCCCTCTTTGCTATGTGGTTGTCTCATCTATCACTGGACTGCTGAAACTGGGTACAACTGAGAGGCTTCATTCACTTGGATAGGCTGAGAAAACAGCCCTGGGCCCTTCGTGGTTTTGTTATAGAAGGTCTTCTATGAATTCCAGACTCCTGTGGTGGACCTGTGGTTTGCACATCTTCCTAAAATCTCTTGGATTTTACAGATTGGAGATGAGTGGAATATCTTGAGCTTTCAGAGATGCTTCTAACTACTTATAGTTTTACACAGGCTTTGCTACAGATTTTGAAACTTTTATCAGTTTTCAAGAGGAATTAGTTAATATGCATGGTCACCTTCTGCTGTGCTTCTGGATCTAAACCTCTGGAAGCCCACAGACCTTTCCGATCTAGAAACTCTCTATATCTGGTCTTCAGGGGCCTCCCAGGGTAAACTTTGCTCAATATGTAGCCAGTGTGTCCATTGGTATCCTGCAACCTGATTGCCCTGAAATGTTTTCTGAGTTCTTAAAAATCCCTTAGTCTAGTCTCTTTCTTAGGAGATGGGAAGACAGAACTATTCAGAAAACCTACTGCTTTTGTGTTCTGGCCCTTCCTGGAGAGAGACATCCCTCCAGCAACAGGTTCTGATACCTTTGTTTCTCCCTCTTTCACCCTTACATTTTTCCTTCAATTTCATTTTTGATTGGTAGTTGTTTTGTGCTTTTTTTCCTTGCTTTTTTTTTTCTTTGCTTTTTTCTTTCCCCTGCAGCTCAGTGTTCATTACAAAATAAATCTTCGGCAAATCCAAAACCTTTGCGTGTAATCTCCGCACTTCTTTAGCTCAGGCACGTGCAGTTCTTGACACACATGGCAAGGCGATATGTGCTGGATGTCTTCAGCCTTGGACTGACTTCCTCTGGCAATGCAAGTGCTCCCCAACCCAAACAACTTTACTCTTTGTACCCAGGTAGTAGATAACAGAGGAATGAACTAAACATACTTCTTTGTGAAGTTTTCAAGAATTTCATCTGAATCCAGCATGGTTCACTGCTGGATAAAGGATGAAAGTTGCAATTCATATGTAGTCTCATGATTCAAAGTTCGTGATCCCAGCTGTGGATGAACAGTGCTTATGCTGTAATCCACCTCTAGAAGCACTTCCTTCTCTTGGAAAGAAAGTCTACAGGATATTTTCTCAGGTTAATACACTGTTTTAAGAGCTTTTCCAATGTTCTATAAATCTCTGGGTTACCATAGAAGTGTTTTAATCTTAGTATTGTATTTTTCCTCAAATTCCACCAAAATGGATGCAAACTCAAATGCTTAAACACTTAAACACCCGTGCTGGGAGGATCAATCTTGAGGCGATAAGGAGAAACCTTTCAGAAGAAAATTAAAGTGCTGTACTGGTGGAAGCGCTATGACGGAGGCTCCAGAGGTGCTGGAAGGATGACAGAGCGGTCAGAAGGCGGCTTGAGGGTGTTTCATCTGCTCTGTAAAAGCAGCTGTACAATTACAGCGTCTGCTGTACGTGCTGGGGGACAGTTAACAGGGCACAGCAATGCCGCGCTGGGAAGGTGCGTGTATAGCCACCGTCTGGAACAGAAACCTCCTGCTGTGCTGGTTTCCCCCCTTTCTATTTTGGAAAACATGACCTTCTGTTCCTCCGGGTTACAAAGGGAATTCCATTTGCACAGTTCCGCTGTTCAGTTCCCCAGCGCTCTGGCCCGGCTGGTGCCTCGGGAGCGGCGCGGGGCCGGGAGGGGGAGCTGCGGGCTCGGCGCTGCCGCCCGGCCCGGCCCGACTGGGCTCGGCTTGGCTGGGCTCGGCTTGGCTGGGCTCGGCATGGCTGGGCTCCGCTCTGCCCGGCAGTGACGGGTGTCAGCTGGGGACACCTCTCTGAGCGGGGCGGGGGAGTTGCTTTCGGCGGCCGCGGCAGGAGGCGATGCTGCGGCAGCCGCGGGCGGGGACACCGCGCACCTTGGTCCCGCAGAGGCGCTGCCCTGGGGGAGGCGGATCGGGCGGCTGTGTCTGTATTGTCAGATTTGCTGCTACTTTTGGAGATCAATCAATTGGCTGACAGCACTTTTTTGGTGTGAATGTAAACAAGGCTGTGATTTCAGTGGGTGTCGTTCGCATGTTATTTTTCCTAAATTTATAGGGAAACGTTCTGTCTGTTCATTAGTAGCTAAAATAACAATGACATTTTTTTCCCCCCTGAAGGATTCGGTTATTCCATAAAATACTTCCTGTATTGTATTTTCCTAAGGGTATATGGGTCTTTATCTCCAGCATATAATGAACTTCTCTTCATCCTTCTCCAGTACCATTAAAGCCACAAGCCCTTTGTTGTAAAAGTATACTAATGAATAGAAATGTTACAACAAGAACAGAAGTCTTGTGTTTTCCCTTCATCATGCATCATCCATTTTAATTAGACAAAAGGGTGGTGAGTACTGTGACAAGAGTCTGGAATTAAAATCATTAATTGATGTCAAGCTGACGAGAGACTGCTAACATGAATTTACTGACAGCAGGAAAGAAATTAACCTTATTACTTTATTTAGTACATTGGGACTATTTATTATATTTTCCTGTGTACGTTCAGTGTGTTCTGTTAATGATGATAAAGATAAATAATTAATAAAACCTACGTAAAGTTTTATTACCTCCTATCAATGAAGTTTGCATGAAAATCACTTCAATAACTTACAAAAAACGAACCTACCATGTCCTTCTAATCAATGTAACTCATCAAAAACATTACAGCCATATTTTTTGTATTTTAAATGAATATAACAGGCTATCCACTCTAGCCGAGTAGCATTGCAAAAGTGATTTGATTTAAAAACCACGCCTTGGCTTCTTAATGTCAGTGTTGCAAAAAATGAAACATATTTTCTGCAGAAATGACATTGATTGGAATGACTGTCTGGTTTGATCATCATTGGAAGGTCAGTCTAACAAAGATGAGTTTTAATGTTAAGCATCTTTATTCTTTAGATGAAAGAGTACTGCAGTGTCTTACAGAATGACAGCAGCATCCTATAGATAATTTGTGACCCAAAGGTCATAATAAAAGAATAGAGGAGAGGTCATCCTGTAGTAAAGGCCATCTGGAACTGTTAAAGCATCAGATGGAGTTGGGGGCTGAACAGCAGGACACTCTTGGTGCCTTTCCAGATTTCCCAGAGAGACCATAATATTTTTATTGGAAAACCCCAACTTCTTTCCCCCTTAAGCAAAATATTTCTATCTAGCAGTTTCATCTTACATTTAGAAAAAAAGACAACAGACTGTGATAAGGAAATGATTTTTGTTTCTTACATAGCCTAAGTGTTATCTGTGTCTTTGAATTAATGCTCAGGTTCAGCTTTACTTCTGCTGCTGCTATATTTTGATGCCACTTAGCAGCTTTCAGAAAAACTGTTACTCTAAATCCATTATTACTGCAAACATTTAGAATATAAATAAATTTTTAAGTAACTTGTGTAAAATCTTTTCTGTTAAAACTTTAACCCCCTTCCCAGCCCATAAGAGACAAGAGGAAAAATTCCTCAGTGATCAGAAAATCAGAGTAATATGTTTCTCATTCTCACTTATTTTGTGATGGGGTCTCTTGTGTCAGATTCACTGAGGTTTGTAGCATTGTTTTTGACAATGGCTTTTTTATATGCCATGAGGGATGAGGGATGAGGGTGCAGGACATGAAAACAAATCAATGGCAATAATTTTTGTAAGAGAACATGGAAGTGAAGCATGACAATATGGAGCTTTGGAAAAACATCTCAGGCCAGTTCCACTTCATAAAAATGCTGACTTCAGGAGATATGTAAATTGGAACTTTTGTAGAATAATAGTTGCTGAAGAATTTTTTAAGCAAAGCACCACATGTTCTCCAGCTACATTTTGTAAGTACGGAGGTTTTAGGACACCATGTTAAAAGTATATTTCCTCTGTTCTTCCTCTGCAGGGATTCAAGACACTGCACTGGGCAAGGTCTGGCCAAGTCCCTTACAATGTAGTAAAAAACTCCAAAATTTAAATGGTCTTTATAGTATTTTCAGTTACAAATTTATTTAAGGTATCTTGCAGATCATATAAATTCAGCACTCCCTAGACATGTCAGTTTTAAGTAAGAGCACTAAAAAATGTTGTCTCAGTTTAGGCTTTAGACTAAGACAGCAACATGTCCCCTGATGTCACCTGAACTATGCTTTAGTGTCAGAGTTACTGTACCAAATAATTATTTGAGAATTAAAAAAGATTTGCTGTAGGTACTAACTTATAGTTGACTTGACTTATTATTGAACTTACTGTTGCTGAGTTGGACAGAACTGAAAACTCATAATGTTTTCCAGACTGCACAACAGGAGTCTGTCTAACAGTACAATAAAGCACTAAACCCACTCTTTTTTTCTGATTCTTAAACACATCAGCAAGTATTTGACTATCAAGAAAGACACCAAATGATACATTTGTGACAGACAGACAGGTTCCCCCTCCACATCACAGCTGGAACATTTATTTTGTAACCTATTCCTAGAACAAACCTTTTCTGGGTTATGAGACACCTGGCTCTGTTTCTGACCATGCTATAGATTTGTGCTATCAGTACTGTGATGCATCAAGGTTTTAGAAGTGAATCCTCAGAGGTGTTGCAGGTGCAAATTTGTGGGTCTTGAGCAAAGATACTGACTTCAAAGCTGTATTCTCTATTGGTGGGCTTTTTTTCTTTGCTTTCATCTTCAGTGTATAAGATTCACATAATACCTTGCTTTGCTGTGAGGTTTTTCATGGCAGTTTTTTGTCACTTCATAGTGTTTCATTTTCCAGCTTCAAGATTAGGCTAAGTTATAAATAGTGCTCTAGAAACACAGAAAAATGGACCTGAAATAGAACTATTGGTAGGATTTAATACCCACTTTTGTTATTAGAGGAACACAGATGCTGGATAGGCTCAACTCAACCAACTGGTGACAGTATTGTAGCTCAACCTCCAGGTACTGCCTGCAGTATCTGGGAATGATTGATTTGATATGTGGTATGATATATGGTACCATTTGATATATGGGATGCCTGTGTCATTTGTTCCTAGCACATATGGGAACAGCTGCTCCTTACACATCTAACTGCAGAATTCAGGTGTTATCCACTAGTTCTTCTTTCTGAAATTGTTCTCCAGTTGTGGGAAAAAAAATTAGGGGAAAGAATAGTCCAAGCAAGTCTGCATGAGAGAGGAAACCAGTGGTCTTAAAGTGAGGAGGGATGGAATCAGGAACTGAGTCATGTTTTAGCAACAGCTGAATCTCATGAGCTTCTTCCTTTCTACTTCTGTCCAGCAAAAGAGATACAGAATAGATTAGAACTAAGTTAATGTAATAACCTGTTGTCATAGGTGTAAATATCAGCCTTTTTTGGCCAGTTTTGTTATGCAAAAGAAATTCCATTTTGCTTACAGACAGCAATGATGTTCTTTGATGCAACGTGGTTCCCAGCAGGACAACAGTCCCAGTTGCTCATCTGGGTGATCCTTCACTGCTGGGGTCACTGACCTTTGGATCAGACATGAAAATAAGGACAGAAAGTTTCAGTCATGATAGTGTTTGTTTTGGAGACAGGAGGACCTATACTTCCCGTGTACCTGAAACATTCACCTTTGGTTGAAATGTATTCTTTTAACAAAAACTGCATCAGACAAGCCCTCTACCCCAAAATGCAGCAGAATGTTATCTGCAAAGTCCACTAAAAGCTCCATTGAAGTGTAAGTACGATGGAAATTTACAGATTTTTTAAAATCAAAGTAAGCAAGGATTTTCACTTGTTTACTGCAAGATCCACAAAAGCAGTTTGAGGTACAGTGCTGAAGGAGACGAGTTCTCACTTTGGAAGGACAAAGGGTGAATCAAGAAGGTCAGGGGATAAAGAAGGATAGGAACGAAATACATGAGAGATTCCACCAGGTTAGAGGAAATAATTCTAATGTCTCTTTTAGTTTCATCCTTGTCACTGATTTCAAATTGGTGTTTACACTTCACCTGCATATATGCATAATATTTACTTTCATTCCTGCATTTTCATTTCTTTATGTCTTCATTTGTATTTTGCTGCCTTCTTTAATAGCCTTCTTTAATATAACTCCTTATAAAAATGAGCATGTTGTTCTCTTCTTAATATATTAGGGCACTTACAGTAATCACCTTATCACCTTTATCCTTCACCCTTTTTTTTTTTCAACTGCAGCCCTCCTGGGTTGTAGCTCATTAAAGGTTTTTGAAATTCTTGTGCATCTCTTCTGCATGTGGGATTTGAGGAGGGGGGATCTTCAAAGAGACAGTAAGTACTATCACATATTCTAATTGGCAGATAGGCTGTGATTGTTGAAGGAGAAAGAAAATTAGGACTGTCTGATTATGTAGATACATTAATTTAGAGGTGATGGGCAGCTTTTTTTTTTAATATGTAGTCACTGTTCTATTTCTCTGCTGCTGTAGAACCAATACACAGGAAATATATGTGTGTAGAATTTCTATGTAGGTACAGAATTATAGATCTTTAAGAGAGATCATGTCACTTTTTCAAGGTAGGATCTTTAGCATATGCCATGCCTGCAAGATGTTTGTTTCATCCTGACATAAACTCTGCAACTTCCTGTGGCAGTCTTTTCCACTACCTTTTCCCTAGGAAGTTCCCCTGCTCACAGTATCTAGTATCAATTATTCCTGTTGCAGTTTAAATATCTAATACATATGTTAAAGTTGGAAAACATTATTCTTTTCCTCCGGTGTTTGTAGACTGCTGTTATGTCCCCACTCTGTCTTTTAATTTTCCCAACAGCTTGGCATTGCTGACTCGTATCTGTTACCCAGTAGAACTTCCAGATCCATTCCTGAAAAAGAAACTCACAGATTTTTTCTCTACTTTTAATTGATATGCTTAATTATTGAGACTATGTAAATTACCTTCCAGTTGATGTTATTTAAGTTAATTCTATTTTTGAAATCTACTCTACATTTCAAGAACATTTGAATGTTAATCCTTTCCTCCAAAGTTCCTTCACTTGAGTTTTCTGCAGATTCAATACAGTCCTAAATCATGATGAAAACCCTGAGTAAATTCAGAGAGTGATCCGTGTAGAAAATATCTTGAGTTTTCCATCGTGCATGACTGTGAATTGCTGAGAGCTGCTCTCTGGATACTCTGCAGGAGCAGCCTCGTTCAACCTATTGCATCCATCCCATAGCTGCTTTTCTTAGCCTGGGACGTATTGTTTCTGCCCTGTTCACAAGGTGTTGTAGAAGAGAATCTGGATGACTTCACCACATCTGCTTTTGATAACTCTGTGGTGACTACTGCTCTTTCCATCATCTCCTCCAGTAGTTTGCTTCAGAGGAGATTGAAGTTACACTCATGAGGTTTTTAATTCTCCACCTTCTCTGGGGGATGTTTGACTTTTTCTAGTTTTTCAGTATTTCAGCTGCCCCCAGCAAGCTCTCCAGATTACTGAAAAAGTGAGGCTGCCTCAGACACTTGTGTGTGTTAGATGGAGTTAAACTAGCTCGGCCAGTTTTAGCTACTTCTTTTGCTGGTGTATTGAAGATCTTTTTGTTATTGGGGGCAGTCAGTTGTGCTGGTCATCTGCTTGCAGTCAACCATTTCAGTGAAGACAGATGCAAAGAAAAAACCATTAAGCCTTAGGTCTCCTCAGCATCATCTGTCAATATCGTTCCATTGCTGCCACACAGGGGAGCAACCTTTTCTTTGCTCTTCCTTTTACTGCTAATGCAATTATACAATGATTTATTGTTGTCTTTAAAGCTCCCTGCTACTTTTATTTCACATTATGCCTTGCCCTGTCTGATTTTGTCCCTGTATGCTTGTGTAAACTGACCGCATTTTGTATGTGTTTCCTCATGTGTCTGAGGTCAGAGGACGGTCATATTTCAGCCAACTGGCCACACACGTATGTACACAGCAGATAAGGCAGAACTGTTAATATTTTTCTTTTAATGACTTGGAAAAGGTTGGTCTCTAGACTTTCAATTTAAAAATTACATTTACTTAACAGTATTTTCTGGCTTTTTTTTTTTTTTATAATATGCTAAAGTTTTGAATGAAATGGGTGTAAATGAGGAAGAGCAGGTATCTTTCTTATTTACAAGTTACTGCTGTTTGTGCCCATGATTATCCATTGCACAAAGTGATCATTCTGAATGATTTTCCCAGGAAAGCAGATGGCTTTGCTGAGAGGTGGTTATAACTGTGATAACTGACTAGCTCTAATCATGATAAGAAAAGGGAAGTGTCGTGTGTCGGTTCAGAGTGAAATCACAGTAATGCCTATAATCAAGGTAGCTTCATTAGAAGAGTAGTTGTCAGAAAAATTCTGTTTGAATCCAGACAAAGGTCAGAGAAAAATATAGAAGAGGACAAACTCCCATATTGACTTGATTGCCAAAAATTAGGAAAAGGGCCATTAAAGCCCAAGGCAGTTGAGGAGGTTGGGGGAGGAACAGTGAGACCTGACTTACTTCTTGGCACGCTGTTCCTGCAAGGTATTTTTCATTAGCAAAGCAGGAGGGGCCAAATTTGACAAGATTTGGCTACTGGCCAATGCACCTTCTGACCTCTTTATTAGAAACGCTATCTGGCAAAAATTGGACCGAATGTGTTCATCCCACCGGACTAACTTGAACAAGCTGACTGGCTTTATAAACGTGTGGTTATTTTTCTCCGTTTCCAATCCATCATTCTAACACATGCCAGTCTGATGGTAGAAGAACTGAGAACTGGCAGCCGTGAATGGCTCGTCAATTAGCTTCTGTCCTTATACAATGCTGTTTCTATCCTTAATAAACATTGTCAGCCATCTCACATATGTGGAACTGCAAGCATTCAATACTGCTTTTGTAAATGAGTGAGCCTCAGTGGAAAAGATGAGATTGTGGATTATCACTTGGGCAATATCTGAATCCTGGCAGCAGCAGGAGGATTAATTGAATTGACCAAGCACTTGCACACCAGCAGCAGCAGCCAACTTTGTTTCTGCTCTTAGAGGAGGACATTTCTGCCATTCCAATGGGAAATGTAATGCACTAGCTGTGAATATCCTTCCCATGCTGTGTTCATCAATTAAGATAAGTAGGTGATTTTTTGCAAGGATCTAAATCACTAAAATGAAAAAATCCCCCACAGGAGGCTGGAGCTCCCAAGGGATTTGGGATATATTTGTAATCTACTTCTAACCCTAGATGAAATTAGCGTTGATTTCTCTTCTGTTGATGACTTTGCTTATCCACTTTTACTCACAACAGCTCAGCCAGCACTGTTGCTGAAAAAAGTTGAAGTCTAGTTCAGAGAACTGCTGTAAACATTTAGCTCAGGGTGGAATTGGAATCAAATTAATATGATTTTTTAGTACCCAAATATGAGCTACGTGGCTAAATGCCCTTTGTGGTGAAGGGAGGGGTACTCAACACAGTTGGCAGAGCCTGGAGAAGGGCTTGGCTTCACCTTAAAATGGCCATGTTACAGATGTTCAAGTGAACTGCCCTCTGGAACCTGCAGGAGCTGCCACGTGTGACTGAGTCTTGACTGGCTCTCCTGGGAGTTCAAAACGTACCTCGACATCTAAACTTAAGTGTCTGAAAAGGGAGTTGCCCTCACCTGAAAGCTGAACACCACACACAGAGATGTGAAGACTGGAAGGAGGTAGCTGCTGTTTGCTGAGGAGCCGTGCATAAGCTCTTCCCTTCCTTTTTTGTGACCACCATTTCATGTGCATAGGAATCACTATACAATGGGTATGTCTGTCATTACTGGATTAGCTTGCAATGAAAAGCTCTTCTAACAATTATAGGAAGTTCTGCAGCTAACAATATTGTCATTTGAAGCAGTTATCATTAGCTTTTGAATTGAATGGCACACAAATGTGTGAGGATAGTTTGTACTTTACTGAACATTATAATTTGAGTCTCAAAAGCATGACAGTACATTGTTGACATTTTCCATATTAACACTTCAGCAGGAAGGATTTAGAAACTTCGTGGGATAGCTTTTGTATTTTTAAAAGTTCAGTTTCATTTAAACACTGCCAAATTGATTAGCGGTTTTTGCAAAAATTCTTTGACAATGAAAAGAGTTATGTGAATGTTAAGCATTATTATTATTGTTAAACCCCCACAAAATCCTTAGGAAGGCCATAAATCCTCAAAATTAGCTGATCTGAAATTTCAGACGTAGGCATTTTTATTCTGCCGTGTCATGAAGGAATACAATTCAGTGAAGACAGCTTAATACACTTATCCACATTATGAAACCAAAGCACTGTGGTCAAACACTTCTCCAGATACTGGGTTTCAATAGCAGAAGTGTTGCTGATTAGGGCTGAAGTACTGAGCAAGTTCTAGGTTCTCGTCTGTGCTGCACAGTGTGTTTACATAATCATTTTAATTTTCCCCATTGCCCCTACTGGCATTTCCCACATATATACTTAATGCAGTGTATGCTAAAAAGTGATTTAGGATATATCACACATATAAACACATGAGCACATGGAGAGGGGGCAACATAAAAAATAGCATCGCATTGGGTTCAGATTCTTATATAAAGATATATTCAGAGTTAAAAACTATTATAATTGCAAAAGGGATGGTGCAATATTCAGCTGATAGCTCTTATTCTTTTCAAGGATATGCCTATATATTTTGCCCTAGTCTTTTTGTTCCTTTAAGTTGGGAGGCATAATGTTTAAATGTCATATGTCCTTAAAAGGCAAAACCAAATAGTATTTTAAACAATATTCAAAAATAGGTTAAGCAATTGAAATGCCTATACTTTTGTCATGCGAAAGTGGTAAGATTTGCACAATGTATTAAATGTAAAGCTCAGAAAATTAATAAAGATAAAAAAATCAGAACGTTTTGGATGTTAGAATGGTCAGACATACATTTCATTTTAGGGTTATCCTTTGTTAAATGTTATTGCAAATGGTTATTGGGTACTTTGGTTATAATTAACAGGAAGATCATACTGCATTTAGACTCTGATTTTTAATACTGTGTATATGTATTAACACATTGTATTGGCAGTTGTATAAAATATTCTAAAAATTTTCCCGGTAGATGTGAACATAATTACTTGCATAACTCTTCAACAATCAGTTCTTTCCCACTTGAATGGGAATAACTATCCCTCACCAGGCGATGCATGGGAAATCTGAATGTTCTTGCTGCAAATGGTGCTGCATCCAAACTGTTAAAGAAATGATAAGCTGATGTATGAGAAAAGGTGGTTAACATGAAACAGGGACTGCTTATGTCTGTGTCTGTGGAAAGTGATGTGATATTCATGGTCAAAAGTTATGTAAGTTCACCATCCTCTCTCATAGCAGTTAGTGTAACACTAAGGTAAATATCACCGGTTACCACCAGGTAATTCTGTTTTATAAGCACTTCAGGTAACAATGCTTTCTTCTGAATGAATTACTCTATGCCACATTATTGCTATACTGTCTGACTTCATACACTGAAATTTTGGTTATCTAAAATATATGGATTTTTTTCCTTCAAATTGGCATCAGACAGTGTTCCAGTGCGTGATGATACATTGTCCATTTAAAGGAGAATTAAATCTACCAATGTCTAGGAAATTTCTGATTTCCTTTGCTTCTTCCATTCAGAGGACAAATATCAGTAGACAAATGCATTCCTTCTCAGGGTAATTAATACAGGACTACAAATTGGAAATTAAACTGCAGAGAAAGGAATCAACATGCACAAGTGATTTTCAGGCCTGTTTTTCCTTCTACTTAGAAACCTTCCAAGTGATTAAGGCTGTAACATTTCTGAATTGCAGCTTTGGGATACAGGAGAATGTAAAACATATATTTTTATTTCAAAAATAAGTATGCAGAAACACAGTTTAAATTTGAAATGAGTTTTGGATTTGAACTTGAGTCCTCCTTCACTGTAAATTAAACAAAAAACAATTCTGATTTGATGTTGCTGAAATTGTGAAGGAAAAAATTTCCACTGTGACCGAATATAAGTAAGAGTTTTGGTGCACAAATCAGTGGTACTAGACATAAAAAGAGGAGTGCTGAGGTTTAACTTGGGGCAGGTAAATGAATCACTGAACCATAAATGTAGATGGCTCTGTCTGTTGAAGGGAATTCAGCCAGTCAGTTGTATCCCAAATCAGTATTTGTGGTTGATAGCTACGGTATTTGAGGGGAAAACAGGTCTGTCTGTCTATGCCATCCTTCTTTTCCCTTCTTTTGTTATGGTATTCTTTGTCAGTATAAAGGAACAATTTGCTTGGGACTTAATCTGATAAAGACACATTTAAGATGTTCACATACTCTGGGCTGGATTCACATACTTGAACACAGATGTGTTGTGTCATTCGGGTGATCAGTCTCTGGGACTTCAGCATGACCTATGGAGTCCTTGCCCAGCAGCTGGAAATCCAGGAGGATTACCTGGGGGTGTCAGGTGCCCAAAGCTCTTATGTTTGAGCATTTGAATCCAGGCTGGGTATCCAAGCTCTCAAGACCGAAATCACAGCATCGAAAGTGTCTGTAGAGCAACTCCTTTCATGCTGGGACACAATGACTGTGTGGCAGCTCCTAACTCTGGAGTCTGCTACCAAAGCTCCCTGCTATCATAAAGGCATCCTGCACACATGGCTGGTGTGAGCTTTTCTACTGTTGGCACCTAAATCCTCATGTCTTTATGTGCAGCCTGAACCCCACCCTTTGTGTATTCCCTTTTGTTTTTGCAATACTAGTCCTGAATAGGGCTAGCTTAAAATTTGGGGGAATGTCAAAGTTACCTAATTTTAAGGCTTTTCTATTTCCAGAGGAGACAAGGGTTACGTTCAGAAGAGATATAGGCTTTGAATAGGCTGCTCTTGTTAAAAGTTGTGTTTGGAAATGGCACACAAGAGACACACAGACCTGTAGTCAGCATGGATGGATGCTGTCACACTGTAGCCATGGCTGTGTTAGATGAAAAAGGAGCACATTTTACTAATGGAAGGGAGGAGACAGCTGAGTGCTTCATTTTGCAATGATGACAGAGCATTAAATTGGTCTGGGGAGACAATGTGAGTGGGGTTGTGTGGTCAGTTTACTGAGCGTGTCTGTGTGTGTGATACATCAAATTTTCTAAAATGCCAAAGAAACTTTGAAGCCCATATCAAATTTTTGTAATAGCTTTGTGTGCTTTTGAAGGTATGATCTGTGCTCAATTTGTGTTTGTCAGATTCCTAAATGTCATCTATTTCTATCTGTCACTTTTTTATCATATGGCTAAAGTAGTGCATGTAAATACAAATTCCTAGTACAGCATCACCTTTCGTTTGTAACTTTAACACAAGGCACATGTTGTTACTTTCTGGGAAGATACAGCCTGCTTTTGAGAGATGCCAGATTCAGTTTGTTTACATTTTAAACAAAGCATGCACATTTCAAGTGAATCATACAAGAATCTGCTGCTGCTGTTTACTGCATGAATGCAAACGTAATGTATCCTATCCTTATGCAGTTTTTAAATTCTGAAAAAAATATGATTTTTGTAGTATTAAGCTAAGAGAGTATATTAAAATTCCTCTCTAAATACAGGCATTAGAACCATTAAATCTGACAAGTTTTGATGAAGTGAATGTGAATGGTATCAGACCATTCTTGGGTAATAGCACAAACAACCTAAGACACATGAAATAAAAGGTAAACTCTGTTTACCAACAGCCATGGCTAGTAATTATTAACTTAATGAATTAAGACAGTAGATAATCAGACTTGCTCTTTAAAGAACAGCGTTAATTGTAGCATTGCTTCAATCTAGACTTCAATATCCAAGGTAAACCCCATGGCAAACTGAAACTGGAAACACTTCAGTGGTTTTCATTAAGATAGGCTACCTAAACTGTCTGTTAATTGCTGCTTTTTTTTTGACTGGGGTAGGGGGACAGCCATGAGTTTCATCCTTCTTTTAATTTTTCAGAATTCAAGCAAAAACTCGAGAATTTCGGGAGAGACAAGCTCGAGAACGTGACTATGCAGAAATCCAGGACTTTAACCGGACGTTTGGCTGTGATGCAGATCCAATGTATGCTGGGATCACCTCCTATGACTCTTCTTCAAATAGTGGCACGATAACACTGAACACCCGACCACAGAGCCCGAGGGAAGGACAGACAGTGGAAGTGTTGTATGCACAAGTGAAGAAACCACGGAATTCAAAGTCTTCACCTGTAGACAGGTAGGCACCAGCCATCAATCAGTACACTCTCTCAAAATATGCCCTTGAACTGCTTTTGTCATGGGAGATGACTTTGCATCAAAGTCAGAGATGCATTTTTATTAATGGATTTTTAAAGCCTTTATGTAGAACAGTATTGAGCTCCCTTAAATCAGCCTGTTACAGAATGGGACGGCAAAGTTATTTTCTGCAGAGCAACTGATTTTCTTCTCACTCTTCAGATGGTTTGGAATTTTGGACTTACTGTTTAGTATCACTGAAATTAAATTCAAATTTAATTTCAATTTAATTAAATGTTATCGGGTTTATTTATCAAAGCTCTAATGGATATGCTTGTGGAATGCAACATTTCCCACTTATTCACAGTTACAAAATCTGTAGAAAGCTCTTTTGTTACAGCAAAAATGGGTTAAAATTTACCTGGATTCTAGTCCTAGTGTTGTCCTGAGCAGGTTGAGCTTTTTGATGAAATACAGACCAAGTGTGTAAACTCCAAGCTTAACTCATGATCTACTTTCTCTTCTCATACTGTAGCTTATGATTTATACTCTTCCCGTGGTTTCATTATCTGAACTGGGTCATGGTTGGTTTTATGCTGAAACTGGGCAAAATTCTGGTTTCTGTTGATGGGGTTTTGAGTTCCTTTGAAAACCTGAAGATAAAACAGGCATGTAAACTAAAATAAAGTAAAAATAACCAAAGGCAAAATTCACAGTTTTTTAGTACTTTAACAATGAAAATACATCTGTTTTCTTGGCTTACTTTTACGAATTTGCAGTTCTGCATTTTTTCAGCTTTACAAAAACTAACACAAAAATCCTAGTGCGTGAGGTATTGTTAGCTCATTCAGAGGTTATTAATTTAGCTCATAGTAAAGCCACTCATTTTGTTTTCTACTTCATCTTTTCCAGAATTAAAATATTGGACTGTCAGTTAAATCAGCAAAGCAGTGTCTTTGCTTACAGTGTTTGAAATCTGTATAGCTTCTACGTGAGGACTGGCATTCACCTTGCGTATTCTGTTCTAGGTGGTAATGGAGTCATTTGTATTTGATCCTAAGGAAGGTGGCTGTTGTGCAGAGTTCAGCTAATTGTCTGTCTAAAACCCTTTGAGGACTGAGATTGTTGCATTTAGCCCTCCACTAGATCTATTCTTCCAAGTTTCTTTGCATAATATTGATAAAAATATATATTCTTTAGCATGACAAATAAGAAAATCTCAGATGCATTGTGGAATGCATACATTTTCACTAAAAAATCACTAGCACAACTGCCTTTTGTTTTCGCAACTGCATTGTTCTGTTGCGCTGTGTAGAAGGTCTGCTTTTTATATTAAATGAAAATAATTTATATTTTGTGTATATATGTACATGATTTCAGTGAAGGAAGCAAAATAATATTAAAAGATGACATCTTCACCTGTGTCTGTCCTTGAAGTTTTGTATTCCTTAGCCTTATATTGGTTGGCACTGGTATACCGAGGTGTATGTATAAATTTGAAATATTATATATGTATACATATACGTATCTATACATATATAGATATACATATATATGTGTGTGTATGCATAAAAATATATTTAACATTCATATGTGTATGAAATATACATTTCAGCACTTTTGTGCCTTTGGAAATCAAGAGAGCTTGGCTGGATATGGCTGCCACGTGGTGACTCTTATGGCTGTTTTTGTTAGACCAAAGGCAGTGTTTCATGATGGAGCTGAATGGCATCAATGTCACATCAACAAAAAAAAAGTCCTTTGATGCAAGCCTGGCACGGTGAAATAGCAGACCTGCATGACCTAGCTAACTCTGTGTGATTGCTGATAAAAGAGCCAGGAGAGAGTGAGTAAAACTGAAGATGACGGGGTACTGGGGGAATCCGATGTTAATCATATGGGTAGGACTGAAGAGCAGTGAGGTAGTTTTGCACATTCAGGCTGCTTCTGGAACACGGAGGGCCCTGTCTCTCACAGCTGGATCACGCTGTGACAAAAGGAAAGACCCAGCACACACAATGGGCTTGCGCAGAGGGAGAAAAAGCAAGTTAGGGACTAAAACTGGGGCAAGCAAAGCCACCCCTAGTCCTGTGATAAAGGGGGACACATTTGACAAGAAACATCTGGAAAGCAGTATTTAATTCAGATGTAAAAATATTATTGTTTCCTATAAATGTGCTCTGAAGTACTCATTCAGGGGTCTGAGGCATGAAGTTCTGGGGTATGGAGTTTCCTTTTCTCTCTCCTCACACCTTTATTAACGACTAAACTGTGGAGGTGGTGAATCCTACCCAGTTCAGGGAGACTTTCTGGGGAATGTTGCAGTGATCTGTGCAGGCTCAAAGTTGCCTCTTCCAGAAGTCGGGTCTATACTTTGGTCCCACCGCTGAGTGAGTGTGTCATAATGTCATAGAATAGCTTAGGTTGGAAGGGACTTTAAAGATCACCTAGCTGGGCACAGAGGAGATGTAACAGCTACGGGGGAGCAGCTTTCAGTCATCCTCAAGGTACGTGAAGGAAGTCTGGGAGCTTGACCCTTTGTAACGTTCAGTAGGAGAGCCGGAATCGTAGCTAAGGTATCTTCCCAAAGGCTCCTCTGTGTTTTACAGGCTTTGTCTTAGATGTGTTATGAAAGCATCCTCTGAGCATTTTAAGAAACAGCTGTGACCATGTGGACCTGAGGTGTGGACCTGAGGTGCTTGTTAACTGTGTTGTCTCATCTGTAGGATACCTGGCTCCTCACCCCATGGGAATTGCAACTTGTTTCTTGCTATCCCCTTTCCAGCAGAGAGACCTTCCCCTTTCACTTAGCATCTCCTGTGATGCCCCTTTCGACACCAAGCATCCAAATGCCTCCTGTCAAGGCTCTTCTCCGTGGAGCTCTCTTCTCTGCAGTCTGATTAATCTTGATAATGCTACAAGAAATTTGATAGTTGGTTGCGGTTCTGCATCCTTAAAATATTGTGTACATTAGCGTTCAGCTATGGTGAGTGTTATTTTCAGTGTCTTTTACCCCTTTTGCCCTCCCATCCTTTCCTTTCCTCTGGATGTTTCAGAGGTTACCTAAATAGAAATAGTTGCTTCCAGCCTTTGTGGATGGGAAGGGAAATCACTCTCATTGTGTTACCCTTGTGCTGAACTGCCAGGAGCTGGTAATGGCCAGGCTGTCTCAAATCTTTAGCACGTTCATATTAAAAGCAGCATTGTTTATATGGGAAATGTTATTTCTATTAAAGTTTGGTGCTTAGTGCCAAACAAAATTTGACATTTAAGTATGTCCAAAAGGTTATTTAAAAGGCTCTTACAAGGAAGCATATAACAAAATGTCCCATAATAGTTTGCATACCATTGCTGAACACTTATGACAAATTTTTCTGTAACTTGCAAGAGAATTACTGTGCCTGTGTGTGAGGCCTTGTCAGGGTTTGTTTTTCTTTAATATTTCCTCAACTTCTCTCTTACTTCCATCAACACATGCCACCAACTGTTTTAAGTTTAACTGTACCATGGCATATGAATAATAAAAAAGTATATAAACTGCTCATCAGAATAGTGGATAAATTTTTTTTTTGCACATTTAAGGATATTATGAGAACAGCTATTATACTGCTTCAACAAGTGATGGTACTGTCATCAGACAGTTATTTTATAACCTAACTGAAACCAGGATTGAGAACAGGCCTGTTTCTCCTTCTTGGATATATTTTCTATTTGCAGGTATCCCAAGCACCTCACTTGCAGACAGATAGTACAAAACAGTAAGAACTTGGTTATTCCTTAAACTTTGTCCATTTCTCTAAATTAGAAAGTAGATAGTATAATGTCAAAATACAGTAAAGGAGAAAGAGATGTTGACTTACTCATTGGAGACATACACATCTATATGTGTTTAAGTGACAATGCTTTACCCAGCTTACCAACAATGGCTATACTCTAACTCTGTAAATAGTCATTTTTATTCAAATATATCCTTACAGGACTTGAAATTGGTTTAGAATTGAATTAATGCAGATTTGTGTGGCATAATACTTAAGTCATTAATGGATATTGGTGGGGTTTAGAGGTTTGGTTTGTTGGTTTGGTTTTTCAGTGATAGTGTTTGTTAAAGATGTAGTTGAAATGCGGGAGGTTCTTTATTTTGGGCTTCTTATGTAATCTATGCATACAAGTAGCTCCTGTGAATCTTGAAACACTTCAAATTCCAGTTATGCTAGTCATAGCAATTCTCTCCAGTGGCACTAAAAAAGTAGCTTTCTGTTCTTGATCCTAGAGAATTAAAGTAGATTCTCCTTAACAGAGGAGTTTATTGCTCAGAAGAAACAAAGCTCTAGCAATAAATAAATAAATAAAATGAGTAAATATGTTGGGAGTGACTGATGATCAGTAAAGCTACATGAGCTGCCCTTGCTATATTATCTCCATCCTATGTACTGATACATACAGAGACAGGATGCTAGGAAGTTTTTTCACTTCTTATGTTAGGCTTTAATGAAGCAAAGTCAAGATCCAGTGTATAATCTATGTTTATTTTACCATTCACGATAGAAGTGTCTCAAGAAAATTGTGTTCTTGAGGATAAAGCTTTTAACTTAGCTGAAAAATGTCTCCAGTATGCTTTGCATCATACAGAAGAGAACCTATATGACTGTTCAATACTGTTTTTCATGTAGATGACAATGGTGCTATACAGTGGGGGTTTATAGCGATCACCTGACATCCACAGCTGAGCAGCATGTAGAAAGACAACTCCTAATGGACATTTACTGGCTGTCACTCTGTAATCATTTCCCACCAAGAGTGCATTGTCCTGAAATATAATTGAAATAAAATAGGCACTGTGATGCTGTAAATCTAAATAGCTTGAAAATAGTAGGTTAGACTCCTCCAGCTTGCTGAGGACATTTTAATGGAAACATAAATACCATAATCATATGCTTTTTGCATGCATTTTGCCATTAAAAAGAAAAAAAATCTTCATTTTAGAAGGGAGACCTTTATGAACTTGTTTCTTTTCTATCAGAAGTAGAATCAAGTTATGTCAAAGGAATATCTTGGAACTGAAAATAGCCCCACTTCCTTTATCTGTCATCTGTTTGGTGCAAAGAGGCAAGATGCTGTTTTTAAGATTGGGTCACATACTTTGCTTGCTGCTTTTCCAAAAAGAAATGGAGAACATTTTATTAAGATGTTAACTTTGATTCTCTCAGTAGTATCTTTGTGCTTAAATTGGCACGAGAGTAATGAAACCTGGAAACTGCAGAGAAACACTCTAATATAATCTAGAAATATGTAAAAAGTGCAATAAGCAGACCCTGTCTTTCTAGTATGTGTAAAATAACTCTTAGCAATAGCAGAATGGGTCATGAAAGCTATGAAATACTATATTGCCATGCCTGGATAAATATTTGTTAAAAAAGCAAGCTCTTGTGCAGCTATATTAAACTTCTTTATTGGTAGTGTCAGTCACAACAGTGTTCTTCAGTCTGTGGGATCATTTATGCACAGGAACCTGAGCTTACTGCGAGGCCCACCAAAGATAAGAGAGAGGAATTATTACGCAGGGTGATGCATCCTGTAAATGCTAGGATGTTTCTTAGATGAAGAGATTTTTTTTGATGGTTCTGGAAGTTGACTTGAAGAGCACTTTCATGAAGGGAAAGGCCACGGCACTGTAAACCATCTAGCCAGTGACATTTAAAACCTGCAGAGCTGTGCAGAAGGCTAACAACCTAGATTGAATAAGATTATGAGTAAGCTCTTCCCTCCTACCTCTGTTTACTTCTCTTCGATGGTGTGGAAGTGTTTTCCTACGCCTGAATCCCTTGTTCTTCATTGTTTATCACCTTCTGCCATCAGAGCCCTACAGATAATGTGCTGCCAGGGGAAGGTGCCACTCATGTAGGTGAATACTCAATCAGGTTGCAAGCGTTTCAGACTAGACAACTGTTTTCCAAGCTCCTTAAATAATCAGTAAAGTTTCAGAAATTAGTAGTCATAGGTTTTAAATCCTTACCTTCCAGTGAGCGTCACTCTTTTGTGGCATTTTGAAGCCTCATTCCTCTGAAAATCTGATTTCTAGAAAGGCTTTCCTGACCTAGAAAATAACACATATGCCATTATGGGATAATCAAACAGACTTTCCAAGACAACCTGCTGGAGATCAGTGGGTTAATGAACTGTTTGCAGTTCTCTAATTTGTAAAACTGAAAATAATACTTGGAAGTCATTGTGGTATTTTCCCTCCTCTGTCTGTGATAACCCAAAGAAGGATTAGTTAGAGCCTCCGTGAGACTCTTCATGGGGTTTAATTTCACTTTAGCACTAACACATTGGGGTTTTTGTTTCTCTACCCTTCATCCTATAAGCCAGTAATCCTTGCCCCCAGGACTGCCTAAAAATTAGCTTGGTCTCTCATAGACCTGTATATTTAGGACCCAATAGACACTATTAGCCTTGGCATTTTATTATCTTAGGTTGGTTGTTTTCTTTTGTTCTTCCATCTTGATAGAATATAAGACAAGTTTTAATATAAATTCATGAGGATTTGTGTAGGCTCCCTATTGTGAAAGTGTGCGATTGCACTCCTCTGTTTGGGTTACCACTTTGGTGGAATAAATGGCAGACTTACAGTGAACTCTGTTCAGGTCTCCCATTTTAATTACTTGAAAGTCCTGATTTCTCTCTGAATAGATACCGAGCACTGATACTGTTGTGAGAACCGTGTCTTTCTCCATTTACCACAGCCACAGCCTCACTGAGAACACGGTGGTTTCTCTTCCCCTCTCCTCTGGTCGGCTTGCCCGTGTAATCTGAAGTGTGACAGATGTTTGTTTGTTTTTACAAAAGCAGCTCCAGTTAGTACCTCTACAGATGGTTGCAGTGGGAAAATGCATGGAGAGATAAGACAGATGAACTTCCTGCTCCGGGTTACAAGACGAGGGGGTGAAGGGGGGCCCACCCAAACGTGCTCTTTGTGCTCCTGTTCTGAGCCACTGCGGATGGGCCGCCTTTGCTGGAAATTGGGAGTATCTGCATAGCTTTGTGATTTTCAATTCTTTTGAGCGCAGATGAGAGGCTATGTATGAAAGGTGGATCAAAACCTGTCACTTTCTCATCCATTTAAGGTTATAACATACTAGTATTTTAAATACATTGTAACTGAATTATGCAAAGGATTTTTTGTTGGTGTATTAGTGCAATTTGCACACAGATATAGATCGTTGTGTGTTTTGTTGCTTGAAGAAGAAAAGAAATGAACCTTTACATTTTTTCATATGGTAGAAGATAACATTTAATTAAAAAAAAAAGAAAACTATAATTATACATCCTACTATGAAACAAAACAAGATGCAAAAGCAATGAGAAGCAATGTCTCAGGCATCTAATGGTTATTGTATGGCTTGAGACTGCAGTCCAAAAGCCCAGCTGTGTCTGTGACGTGCACATCTTTATTTCCTACTAATGCCATCAATACAATTTGAAGTTCTTCATCCTGAGAAAGTTATGGGGAATATTTGAGTACAGAAAGCTGAAAAAGCAAAGGCTTTCCCATTCATTAAATGAAATGCTTTCATCCTAACAGTGTAAACTGTTAAAATCCGTTCTTTGCAAGGTCTGCTAACCAAAATTTGGATTGTGAACTGATGTTGTGCAGCACTTGAACACCATAATTTAATCAGTTTAATTTGTTGTTGCTGTTGAATGTAGCCCTTTCTAAATAGAATACAAATTTATGATTTTTCTGTCTTTTATGTCCTTCCAGTCAACCCATCTGTTCCTCTTTGGTGAAGGATTCAGGCTTCTCCTTTCCAAGCATTTAAAGGGCTTGGGGTTTTGCATTTTAGATTTGTGTGGTTAGAGGAGCGGGGTGTACAGGCAGAGCTTGGAGAGACTGCTGTGTGTTCACCAAATTCTGGCTTTCTACATGCTAAAAATAAATATGCAATTTGAAGTTACATCTTTAAAATAATGTAGTTTATTAGATGAACAGTAAAACATTTTTCTAGTATTGGAGAGTTTGAAGAGTTTTTCCTTATTTCCTATTTTTATGAATGGTATCTCCTTCAGAGATGAGACAAACTATATTTAACTCCATTGTTTATCTTTATGGCCAGTGTTGTTTGTTTATGTGACTTACAAATCATCCTGCTTATGGTTGAACTATTTTGTCCCTGGCGGAAGTAGTGGAGTCTAATTGTGGGGAGGAATCCTCTGCAGTAAATTTTAGGAAGGAAAATAGCATCACTATGTGTAGGTTGTAGGGGGAGGTGGTTGGTTCGTTTTAAAATCTTGTAAACTCATTGAATGAATCTTATGAAACATATCACACTGGCAACCCTGGAAACTGAGAAATTGCTGAAAGATCTCCTTTCAGTTTGTTCTTGGTTGGAAAGCTGAAAAACAGTGCTTTCCACTCGTCACTCAGAAAACAGTGTATATTACCACAGCCTTATACTTCATGGTGTATTGTTAAAGAATTGGTTTATAAAGTGTTTGAAGTCTTGTTCCTTAAGGCTCAAACACTATGATGTGAAACATTGAAAGGTTTCTTGCATGACCTATTTTATATGATTATGTATTTCTGAAAAACATCAGACTTATTTCTAACATGAGACTTACTTGCCATAAATTTTTTTTCATTCTTTAAAATACTAGTGACATTTAGATAGCTTTTCAATCTGGTGTGTTCATAGAAGTCTTTCTTACATGATGGATATATGAAATGTTATTATGGTAAATAGATGACATATTTGTAATGGATAGGTAATTTCATCTGCCTGGAGTTTAGATGGTGATATAATGTATAAGAATTTATGAAAGAAAAAGCAGAGGAGCAGGTTTTGCTTCATTTTAATTTGTGTGTATAGTTTGGTAACAATAATGCATGGCACGCCTGAGTTGCATTTCATTCTGTAATGAAATGTCTTCTGTGTGCAACAATTCAGTCTTGATTACAGCCTTCCCTCATTCCTAGGTTTCCCTTTAAAAGAAAGCACAGCACAAACTTGGATGAAAAGAGAACACATAATTTCTACTACCAACATTTAAAAAAAGCAATTAGAATTTATACAACTTCAAGAGATGTGAGAACTAATGTCCCTCGGACTTTTCATTTCCACTTATCTTTGGGAAGGAAAGAGCTCTGACCTGGCAAACAAAGCAGACAGAAAATATTAGCATCGGTCTTTATTTCGCTAGACATAGTTCATGGCTCATTAATAGTTATAGTATATATTACTGGGTGTTATATGCTGCAGAGAAAACAAGCAGAAGTTGCCTGTCATTACTTTGTAATTGTGTTAGTAGATATAGTCTGGGGGAAAAAAAAAGAAAGAGAAAAGGGAAGGTTTATCTGTATATTATTTTGTACATCATCTTAAATTGTGCTGTGTCTGCTTGCTTAAGATAAACTCTATGCGTATTTGCTAAAATGTTGTCAAATTAACCCACCCTTTTCTAAGGATTGCTAAATACCCATCAAGGAACGGAGGGGCAAGCTGAAGCTATTTTAATTAGCAAAGTGTGATTTAAAGGTTGCTAAAATCAAAAAGAGCTTATTCATTTTTCATCAATAATAATTTTTCTTAATATTTCATCAAAACCTGCTGATTTGGAGACCACCTTCTGGGCTTTGATTCATTATGACTGCAGACATAATTTAATTTTTCCCCCTTTCCTCATTCTGTGATATGCTCTTTCATCTTTGAGACATTGTTAAGATGTTTCTAACATTCACAGATTGCTAATTGGTCCAACTTTTTTTAAAACTGTACTTAAGACAGAGCCTTCTTTTCTGTGAAAGCAGTTTTCCATACATTTGCTTTCACTAATGTTTTTTTCAATCTCTGTATGTGATAAAGTATAAGTTCTCAAAAAAAACGTTGAAAGTTGAGGACATGTACGTTTTTATATATGGCAAGTGAGGCAAAAGTATTAGAGACATGATAGAGGGAAATTAAGAGAGTTGGTGCAGTCATTAAGATTGCCCAGTCACTATGTTAGGCCTTTATAGTTCATCTAGAATTAACTTGGAATTGCATGTAAGTAATGTTTTTTTATCTAAGTCTTTGGGAGATGATGAAGAAAAGCAATTATGGGAATTTATGCAAAGGCATTTTATGAAAGCATGTACAATTAAAAGAAGTTGCTCCTTTCACTTTAGTAGAGCTGTTCATCTAAGTTTTGTCTACATTATCATACTCTGGTAATTTCCAGTCCCCAAATGCATTTGTGTTACTATTTTTAGTTGAGATTCATGACCTGTTTCTTCTTGGGAGATCTCCCTGTAGAGTAGTATCCAGGAAACTTTCCATTCAGGTACCATGTTAAAACAACAAGTGGTTGGTTACTCAGCAGCAGCAGAACATAGAGGGTTGAAGCAGTCCAAGTGCTGTGGGCTGTACCCTGATCCTTTACTGGGAGTGGTTGGAAAACCAACCCAAAAATCTTCATTTTCCTTTACTCATCTCTCACTTGTGAAACATACCACACTGGGTGGGTGCAGCTGATGTCCAGGGCACAATAATTTAGAGCAGGGCCATCTTTTTCTTTTCTTACATGTAGCCGTTTTCCAGTCTAAATAGAATTTTAAAAAAATGTCCTCTATGTCTTTCTTAGATGGTCAGAGCTAAGTTGTTTCTCCTGTGAATCCACACTGAGCAGTTCATGCAGACTGAATTTCATTAGCTTTCATTAGTTACACTATTCTGCTGTAGTTAAAACTGCTACAGCCAAGATGTCAGAATTTAACAGGAAAATAGGTAAAACCAACATAGCATTCAGTGTCAGGAATTATCCTACTTTATTGGAGCTCGTGCTGATGTTTTTTAGTATTCCTTCTCAAGCTCAGATGCCTCCATCTTTTATGTAGCACGTCAGATGTGCGTGTCCACATTCAATAGAGCACATACACATGTGCAGAATGCAATGCAGATACAAGAATGTGTTTAGCTGTGGCAGTATTTGTGTGTGTATTTATGTCTGTCTATATGTTTTTGTACTAAAAAAAAATCTCCAAAAATTCCTCTGCTCCAGAGGAAGTGACCTCCAGAGCTCATCTAGTCCAACCCCCTGCTCGGAATGGGTTTGGTCAGGTCAGGTTGCTCAGGGCTGCAATTGTGTCCTCAATATCTCTGAGGATGGAGATTTCATCCAGCTCTGTGGGTGGCTGTTCCAGTATTTGACCAGCTTCATGCTAGCTAAAAAACAAAGGCAAAAAGAAAAAGCTTTTTTATATCAGAATTTCCTGTGCTCCCTTTTTTGTCCATTTTCTCTCATTCTATTGCTGTGCAACTCTGAGAAGAGTCTGGTGTATGTGTGTAAAAAAATAAAAAAATCATCACTTTTTGTAAGATTTAGAATATGAAACAACAGATTCAAATTTTTCAGGCATCAAAAGAAATTTTTAAAATAATAAGGATTACCTTAAAAAGAGTTGCTATCATTGAACTTTTCCTAGAATGATTGCCAGTGTTGATTTTTTTTCTTGTATCACCTATTGTATTTTCATGTTTCAGAGTTACACATAGGTAGGTGGCTGGTTTCTCACAAATTATTTTGAAAACATATGTTGCCTTTTTCTCCACTAAACTATTCAAAACTTGAAGTCTGAGAACAAAGTATAACTCTTGATTCTTCCTGAAGTACAGGAAGCTGCCTGGGAAGCTGACTTTTCTCGGTTAATTCACAGGTTTTGTATTGTGCTTACAACATTCAGCTCAACCAAAAATGATGCATCTGAAAGTACCTTTAAAAATGACTCAGAGCTGTGTGTGGTATTGGATGGCAAGTGCTCCTTATATGTACTTAGTTCTTGCTTTTCAGTCAGTGTCATTCTGCTGGTAGAGAATTGTGTTGCTGCGCTGCACAGGCTGGATTGCTGCTGTGTGGGATGTGTGGCTCTGATAGCCTTTCTTCTGCTAAAGGATTTTCTATATTTCTCTTTAAACACTGAGGTTCTGCAGCTCATCTGCACAATTTCCTGGACAAAAAGAGATCATAACTCCCAGAGAAATGATACTGTGTTAGCAGGGAATTCTGGAACAGAGGCTTCCAAGCATTTATTCAAGTCTTGGTCGCTATGTTCATTCTACAGCTAAAATTTACAGATGGTGAGTGCTGCATTGCAGGAATGGAGGCTCAGGAGACCCGGGGTCTCCTGTGGAGCTGAAGGGTTGCACCGGAGGAGGGAGCGGGAAATGAAGCAACTCTCCTGTGGAGATCAGGAGCACTGCAGGATGGGGATCGGAGAGAGGAAGCTACCTGCTGAGCTTGCTGTGACAAAGGGGAGCCAACTATCCTCTCACCTGCAGAAAAAAAAGGAAAAAAGAAAAAAGAAATTAACTGCCCTCCTCGTAAGCACAGATGAGTCATAAGATGGTTTGTGCAGGGTTGCCTTTTATCTAGATAGTATGTTTGCAAGGACCCTAAAGAACTTCATAACCTTTAATGGAATTTGTAGTTGATATAATGACCACCCCTCCCCACTCCCTGCACTGACAGGCAGTTACCTGCACAGTGACATGCTGCTGCTGTCTCATTGCACAGAAATCAGGGCCAGGGAGTGGAGACAAGCCAGGAGAGTATGGAAGGAGAATTTAAGTGCAAAAGGTAATTACCTGGGCTGGAACATGGCCAGGGCATCAAGGTTAACACCTCAACGCTTGTGAGAAATACCTGTTGATATTCTTCCAGAAACCATTTTCTACAGTTACAGAGAAGACCCTGTTAGTTACTTAGTCTGATTCCCTCTGTACACGGAACTGGCTCTTACTGCGGTATATTCCACCACTCGTGTAGTGCACACTGAAATGAGGTTTGGCCAATAGCATTATGTGGGCTCTTTCTTTTATAGGTTTTGTTTGAGAAGACAATTACCTGGTATATAAACTAAATTTTTATTTTATCACCTCCACATTCTCTTGAATGTATTAAGGTCTACGTCAGAGAGACATAAACAGTCTGAGATTCACAGTATCTATCTGAGGGAGTCCCTTGAGATCCTAAGTAAAGTGGAAAAAATTATTTTGATGTGTGTTCCCCAGTCACAAAACAAGGTAAATTAACTGCTTCTGAGACCTCTGTTGTGGTTCAGACTGCTGCAAAAACAAAAACAAGCTCAGCTATCACTACATCGCACCATAAAAGACACAAACCATTAATATCTTCCTTTCCTTTCCTTCTTTGTTTTCAGACAAATGCAACATCTCTCCTTTTGTGAGCTTAGTTTAATCATATTTTTCATATTTCACCCTCTTAGTTCATTACTCTGTCTTCAGGCAATTTATGTTCTCTGTACCATTTGAAGCAACTCAACAGTCACATCCTTCAGCTTTCTGCCTGAGCTACTCAAACCTGCTCTTCATTGATGCAATACTGAGAGAAGAGCTACATGCTGACTCTAGCTCTTGAATACCTATCTCTCTAGTAGGAGGAGAAATAAACTCTGTTCTGCTCTTGACCTTGTTTTTAATGAGCATTTTTCATTTGTAAGAAACCTACAGAATTTCACAAGCTTCTGCACAGTCTGTCCTAATTTCATATTATGCTTGTCAGTGTTACCTGAGCAGCTCTTCAGAGGAGAGCTGCAGAACGGTGTGTCTGTTTGTCGTGTGAAACTGAATGTGGACATCTAGAAGGAAAACTTTCATTCCTGCAGGTTGAGCCAGTCTGGGTAGCTGTGGCTACAATATTAGTATTCCTTACAGAGAAGTACTGAAAAGGACTTTTGCACATTCAATAGTTGATTACACAACCTCTAACATTAAAGCTAGGCAGTTTAAGATATGATTTTTACTTTTTTGTTGCTATTGCTTTTTATGGTTGACAGCATAGTGATCATTAATATTTCACTGGCATTTATTATAAAAGAGAATTATATTGTAATGTTAGAGGGAAATGTTGAAACTCATATGAGATTTTAAATCACTGTGGATCCAGACTGACAAATTGTGCTAGCATATAGGAAATGAAAGGAACTAAGAGAAGTTTAAAATCATGTGAGCAGGGAAAGGCAGTTTTATGCAGTAAATAAATATGGTATTAAGAACGATGACATGAAGGAAATTGTTGATGTGGGAGGAATGTGTCAAAATCGGAGGAAATGAAAGTTAGAAGCCCCAGGCTGAGGACTAAGGGTGAGAATGAGCCTGTGTGTCCCAGGCAAAAAGAGCTCCCAGACGTGGGACTTGGAGATGACAAGTTGAAGATGCTTATAAGGGGTAAAGAAAGGTAATAATTACATTTCAGCAGTCCTTAATCTAAGTTAGTAAGCTCCTTGGCTGTGATATAATTCACACACAATTCACCAGAATACAACCAATTAAATTCTGCTGTAATACCTTTTTTCCCTCCATATGAACTCTCCTTCAGGATTCACCTGACATTAGGCAACGGTATCTGAGCTTATTCATTCCCTCCCTTCCACTTCAGCAGTGCTGCAGATACAAAAGCAAAGCCTTGGCTGCTGCATCCAGTCATCTAAATTCAGCTGCTCTTCCCTTTGGTGCCACATCAGAACAGCTTAAAGAGGCATAAAACAGCAGGAGCTGCAATGTAGGTGTTCAGGTTCTTGCTGCTTGGTCACATTACTATCTTGCTGTAACTGCAAGAGTGTTGCAAACTTGATTAAAAAAATTAATGATGAGAAACAAAGGGATGAGCAAAGAGAACAAAAGAAAAAAGTGAAGAGACCGTGCAAGAAGTTTATTGCATGCAAGTCATCCAATTATCCCTCAGAGCCCAAATCCCTTGTCTAATTGCCTAAGTTGATCCTTCAGGACTGAATGGATTACATGAAATAGCAGGCTGGTGGAAAGCAGCCTATGGGAGGCATTTTGTGAACAGGCTTGCATGAACAGCAGAATAGAGTTTCTATTTGTTTCCGTTTGTCTGGGCCTTCTGTTATCAAAAGAGGAAAAAGGAATGAAAAATACGAAGGCTTTTGATTAGGAAGTACTCCCTTTGGTTCAGATTCGAAGCACTGGGGGATGCTGGAAAACCTGTCCTGATACTTTTTATGCTGTGCTAGTCTGTGTGGCGTATCTCTCTCTGGGATCATAAACTCTCACTTTACACTATATTAAGTTCATTTGAAAAACTGAGGGCAAAGAAAAACGTCTTCAAAATATCTTACTACAAAATCAGCAGAGACTGGAGAATGTCTGGGTTGAGCTGGCGTTAAATGGGAGTGAGTGGCAGCCCGGATCCTCATCTCACAGCAGTCATGGGCGCCAAACTCATAACGGAGCAAAGACGACTGTCAAGCCTGATGTACCTTAACGGACTTCTGTTTAATACATTCCTCTGCATACACACCAGATAAGAAAGAGTCCCATCTAATACTCTAGTATCTCACCCTGTTATGCAAAATATCTCCTGCAATTATCCCCTCTAGAAAACATCAGCTGCCTTCCTTCTAAAACATTAGGTGTGGAAATATTACAAAGGGAAAGAAAAGAAGAATCTCCTGCAGAAGAGTGTAAAGCAGAGGAAATCAATCCTCTTCCAGTCTCGTTTCCTGTTGGCCAAATCCTTCAGTTTTTCCCAGTACTTTGCCCTGTGAAAGAGGGCGTTTAGAACACAAACCTCAAGCAGTGGTGCAATCTTGCTTTAATTTATACAATGCCACAGAGTGTGGTGGAGCTCTTTATAAAGTTCATAATAAGATCAGGTTGTCTTACAGTTGTTATGTGAAATGTTAAGATGTAGCACAGCATTAGAAAGAAAGGAGGCAACAGAAATGTTAGCTCGTTCATTTGCATGTCCTCAGGTGACATCGAACTAAGAAATTAATTTCCTGAGAGAAGCCTGCAGCAGAATGGAAATATTATCTGAACTGGAAAGGGCTTAGCAAGGAGGACAGAAAAAATAACGTTGTCTAAGCAGTCCTAGACCTGACTGACATCTGCTTATGCTTTCCGTACTTATACCTCAAATTTTTGTTAATATTAATAGTTTTTAAAATTCCTATGCAGTTATTTCATCAAGCCCTTTTTCCAACCTGCTTTGTGGTGAACACGGAAATGATTCACGCAGTCACACTGTTCTGATTGAATAATTGATGCATTTTGACAGGCTGAACGTACAATGATTTACCTTTGCTTCTCAATATATATATATGATGATTAACATGACTAGTTCTTATGTGTGCTCATCAAGGGGAGAAAATGCCCCAAAGAGAATATTATTTGATGGTTCAATGAACTGAACTTTGATACTGCACTTAAGACTCTTGATAGCATTAAGATAGTCTTAATGGTTTATGGATCTGTCAAATTAGAAAATTTCACAGAGTTAGAGAGAAAACTTGTGAAATATAGAGAACTTAAAGGAATGCCTTTGATATGTTTAGATCCAAAATTTCTCATTCTAAATTCTAGTCTTAACTCCTGGAGGATGAATGGATATCTCTGAAATACTCTGATTTAATGTGGTTCCATTGAACCTAAATCTGTCGGGATGTGTCCTAGCCAAAGCTACAGAGGTTCCACAAAAAATAATTCAAAGCTTTAAAAAGGAGCTTATTCATGCCTAAATTAGAAAGCCAAGCTATCTATATGGCCAAAGGAAAGAGCTACTATCCTCAGGAGGGCAATTCAGAGCATCCAAGTGCGATAGCTTTAGGCAGAGTTGTAAATGCTCCCTACCCATACATATTAATCCTGCCCCGAGGTCATTTAGTTACCAAGTTGATATGAACTCTTTAAGTCCGAAGTCAACCAAGCTTCCTCTCTGTGCATGGTTCAATTGAAAGTTCACTCAGCGAAGGTTTGGCCATTCGTAGCTGTCCGGGGATTGCCTGGTTTGCTCTGATGATGTTGTATAGCCCCGATGTTGGAGTGAATGAGCATCACTTTTGCATCCAGCTTTGCAGTGCTGAGATTCTCATTAAATGAAGGCACTGAGGACATTTACACACATTTAATATAGGTATTAAGATGTATGTAGTGCATAGATAGAGATATCTTCACAAGAAACATCAAAGCACTTAAGGAGCGTGCCTTTCTCTGTATCTGTGTAGGAAATCTGTTTTCCATAACATACAAACTGAAAATTGAATATGTAAATATCCCATGAAAGGCAAGTGCAATGCCTACATGTAAATGTATGGAGCAACTATGGATGCCCTAAAGTTCATAAATCCAGCCTGTAGCTCCACTCAAGAAGGATCTGTGGCTGCTCTTTCATATCTGCCATTCCTATGGAAATAAGTCTTTGTGTCTTTGTGTCACTGAAATGACACTGAGATTTCCATGTTTAGGCACCTGAGTTGATGGTACTCATCAAGTGACTTTTAGCAAAGTATTATGTCTGAATTTGACAGTGTTTGGATAGCTACTGTGTACTCTCAAATACTCCAATGCGCTTAAATGTTATAGGATTTAAATACATGTAAATGCTAAATGCTTTATGTAAAACAAATACTATCTAAAGGACTTCCTTTACAGGTCTTTAATCATCAAGTACTTGGAGCTTTCGTTTGCTTCTCTCTCTCCTTTCATCATAAAGTGTTTTCTGGGGCAGGTATATATCCAAGAAGAAAAGCAGTGAAGATTCAGCTCACTGAATCTGGCCAGTTTTAGAATGTTTCTGGGCTTTTGTTCTTCTGGAGACTCGTTAACTAAACACTTCCTGTTTCACTACATTCAAAATTTTTCCTTTAAGATGACTTTAATGCATGGATATCTGTTATTATCTAACCAGCTGTTTCTTTTTGTTGGCTATTTAAATATCACAGAGACATAGATATGATGACCAAATTGATAATTAACTTGGTTTTCTTTCGTTTTCAGGAAAGATTTTGTTTCTGTATTGTACATATTATTGTATAAAATTTTATATGCTTCAGTGGAAATAATGCCTAAATTGTTGAAAATGTCTATTTGTAGCTTTTCAGTAAACACTGCTGTGAAATCTTTACATACTCAAACTTGAATTTGAAAACGAAATGTTGTTTACTGACACTTCCTCAGCAATTTCAGTCACATGTGATAGCCCTAATTTGTGGCCGAACCTCTGAATGGCTGCTAGAGAATTTGCCTTTGTAGGACAAAATAGCAATTGTATACAGTCATCTTCTTTTACTTGTTCCATTAATACTGTTTACTCAAGTGAGAGGAGAATTTGCTTTATAAAGTATTTTGAGAATCTGTAAGACTATAAGAATTTTTGCTTTATGTAGATTATAAAGTATATGATAGATTGGGGGAACATTGCTTAGACAATAATTTGAAACAGCATATAAGGATTTTGATATCTCAGCAACTGTAACATTGCTTAAGAAGTCATGGCATAATGTAGCCAATCTCTTAACGTGCAATAATGGATTATTTTTATATTTTTATATAAAAAATATTTGTAATGGAATACATTTTTATATTTGTAATGGAATTTTTCTCACTTGATTATTATAATTGGCTCTATAAATAACACATTTTAAAAATGTTGTGTTGGCAGTACCAGCACAACAAAGGACTTACTTAACATGAGAGAAATGCAAAAATATGTTGGTTTTCTTCATATGCAATAATTATTAATAGAAAATAGTTTCATAAATGATTTTCAAAAGGATACACATCTTTTCGAGAGTGGTCTTTATCAAACTCTGGGAGCTGTCCTGATTATGGTGTGATAGGTTTCTCAAAAGAAGGAAATAGTTTATTCTCCCTGTTAGTAATGCATGGGGCAAAAACATTAGATTTGCAGTGGAAGTTAAGACGACGTTTTTGTCTAGTGATAAAGAGGATGAAGCACTGGAAGTAGATTAACTGTAAGAGGTTATGGTTTTCTCCAACATCAGAAATCTTTATGGTTGTGTCAGACTGGCATAACCAGGTATAGCTTATTTTCCTCAGAGCGAAAGCCTTTCAGGTCCCTCCCAGCTCTACTCTAAAGATTTGTATAAATTGAAAGAATTCCCAATGGAAAATGGTTTGACTTTTTTTTTTTTTTTGTAAGGGCATTAATATTTTTCTGCTAGTCAGGTAGGATTATGTGATTTGTAAAAAAAAAATAAAATATTTGGCCATGTAAAATAATTTTTTGGAGCATGCTACTAGTTGTTTTTATTATTATTGTTATTATTGTTGTTGTTATTTCATAGTAGCAGTTACATAAAAAGTTTTGGAGAATGTTTTGCTAGGACTAAGAGGAAAGGAAAAGAGAGCTGTTAGAGGTGATAGCATGGACCCTTTGTGCTAAATAGTTCAAAATAGAGTAAATTACGTTGCCATTAACATACACTCAATACGTTATAGGAAGTTGAAACTTCAGAGCTAATGCTCTGAAAATTTTTACAAAAGTAGCTTTGCCAGAGAGGCAAATGGTTACTTTTTATGTCTGAAAAAGAAAAGCTGTAACTACTACTTTAAACTGCTGCTACAATAAATATTTTTAAATAAGTATATTGCTTTGGGTTCTTTAAGAAACACCTCATTACTTCTGCAGTGATCTTCAGGGTGCTTTTAATCAGAAAATCATGTAAATTGGTAGACTAGTTGGCAGCTAATAGACTTCAAGCTTTGGATGAATTATTTTGTGCTCATACAAGTAATAGGTATATTAAATCTGCGCATTTCATCATCGAATCTCTAACACCAGTGAAACACATTGAATAGTCATACTTAGCACTTGCAAAGTACTTTGCTGCTCTGAAGCATTGCACAGACAATTGCTATTGAAACCTTGTGAGTTGTTATTGCTGCCTCAAGAAAAAATATCTACCCAGCTAAAGAGGTCAGTAATGTAAATTGCATTGATGGGAACTGTGTATCAAAGAGTTTTCTTTATACACTTGTACTCTTCCCTGGATTTTTGCTGTTAGAAGACATGGAGTAGAAGGACCTTTTCTGTGATCTAGTTCCACTGGTCTTGTTTCCTTAAGGTAGAAAAATTGTCACAACAAAAACAAAAAAAAGCATAAATAAGAAGTCTATAGTTTTGTGAACTCAGTTGCATGCACAGTTTACTGACTTCTTGAATCCACTTGCAGGCACTTAGTAAAGTAAATAGGAATCATCAAGTCCAACTGTTAACATAGAAGTTTTATTTATGTTAATTTACTAAGATGAATGACACATATAGATGTCTTTATTTTATTAGGTGAATTCCACTCTCTTGTCTGACTCTAGATACTCATGAAGTTTCTGTTTAAATCTGAGACTATATGCTCTTTACTGTCAGTAGTGAAAAACTACCTAAAACTGCATGTAGTTACCATGCGAGTACCCACATTTTAGCCTGGGGAATGGTGGATGGGGTGTTTTTATTTTATCACCAATGAAGACAGGTGGTAGAAGATGAAGATGAGCTTTGGGGTTGGCTTTAGGGACTACCAGTTTCAGCAGCCATGGTGAAGTTACCACCAATTCCAAGCTGTCTGCCACTTTTTAACACCTCACTCACTGCTTAGCGTAGCACTGTTTAGAGCTGTGGAGGGGAATGTGAATCATGCAACTTATATACTAAATTTTTCTGGCCAGATATTCTTCACTACAGTTTTATAACTGTTTCATATTAAACTTCTCATTTCCAACTGCTTGCACCACCTGGCTGCGTACTATCCTGCAGCAGAGAAATATTCTCAGGCCAAACACGAGAAAAGCAGGGCATTCGAAAACATAAACCACTTAATCTGAATCTTTTTTCCCTAAATTGGCTGTCAGATTGTTGAGTGAAAGCAGCATTGGAAACCTGGTGATGTTTGCTGTTCCTGCTTCCAGATTGCACCAAAAGATCAGGCCTTATGTCACACACATAAGTGGGTTTTGCTGGTTTAGATTAAATTACATTCCATCAGTGCTCTAGATTTTATTATCAAAAGAAACATTTAATTCACGTGCCATTTAATCTCCCTTCTTCTTCTTCTCCTGTTCAAGACTGAGAACAAATGTTGAATGAAATTATTTTAGACCCACACATTTGAGATGTATTAAACTTAATCTTTCTTGTCCTAGGTTGTTGGAAGTTGTCTGCTTTGTCAATTATCAACATGCTGGCTTCTGCTGGACTTACTTCAGCACTCTTCTGTTTCATTATAGAAGAGTAAATTAGAATTGTGGGTTTAAAATAGATTTTCTCTCTTTTTGTGCAGTCTTTCTGAAAAATATAAATGTTATGTTTTTACATATTTGGATTTTTAATCTTCAACCTAAAATTTGTCTTGCACACTGGCAAGATGCATTTGCTTGTGGAAATCCACAATGTCTCTTCAAGAAAATCCATCCTGTGCCTCAGTCTCTCAGTATCTATCTATTAGATTTCTCATATATTTAATTACTGCTCAGAAATAATTTTAGCAATCACTATATATATTTTTTTAAAAAAAATAATGCATCCAACAGCAGGCAGTGTTATTTTTCTTTTTCTTCCATGAGCTTATCCACCCACTTCCTTTTTGTCATGATGAATTTCCTTTGTAGTTGATTATAGTGATTTTCTGGTTTGACATCCCTCAGGCTCTGCCTTCCAAATCAATAGCATCTTTCAGTGAATGTTGTGATGAGCTTTTTTTCCCCCCTCATTTAAAGATTACTTTAGAATAACCCAAGTGAAGATTTTTTTATGATATGTCAATTTACTTCTTGTTCTTATGTCTGTTTCTCAGTCAAATCTAAATCAATTGTTTTCTAAAGGTTTCTTTTTTCCTATTCTTATAAATTGCTACGGTCCAGTTTTTGTTTCCCAGGCTGGCATTTATCTTTGTCTTGTAGCTGTCCACATTTTGAAGTATACAAATACCATAGACCCCTGACGTTCCTTCATTAAGTGTATTTGAGGTGTTGACCAGATTACGGAACTCATCAATTCCCTCTTAAGACAGAAAATGCATCTCAAGTTCTGTGGAAGAGGGGGAAAAAAATTCTTTGTTTGCTTACTCATCTGGGAAACTACAGTCTGTTGCCAAAGCCAGTTATCAAGAGCTTTGATTAGAAACCAGCAAAGACAGATGCTGAAAAACATAGTGAGAAAGATTTTATCTGCTTAGAGAAGAGTTCCTTTGACTTTGGAAGAGCAGAGAGACATAGCCGAGGGAATATGAATATGCATTCCTTTTAATATGTAGATGGCTGTGGATGTAGATATTCTCACTTGCAGTGGTTGTTGTTGTTGTTACAGTGTCACTCTCTCTCAAGACTTCTTTCTGACCCAAGGGTACTTTTTTCTTTAAATTTAATTTTAATTGTTTGTGTTGCATCCATATGCCTGGGCTTTTAGTATCTTTTTAAAATCTTCCCAACAGAAGGAAGGGGGAATTCTGTACTGGTTTAGAAGTACATGGTTAGTTGCTACACTTCTCGGTGGTTTTGTCCATGTCATTTCATTTACCTGGTGATAATTTAAACAATATAATATCAATTTAAAAAATTTAAACAATAAATTGTTAACTCAGAATCTTAGGAACTGTGATGAAAAAGCTTGTTATCCTGTGGAGGTTCTTGGCTGCAGCCATTTTGGAGGTTTCCTTGGTTTTGCAGTTTTTCCGAGTTGCTGAAGGATTTTGTGTACAGAGGTAAAAGTGTTCTTGACAAAGTGAACCCGAGAACGTCACTACTGATATTAATGTTTCCATATAGAGCCAGTTGCCATTCCCAGAGCTCTAGTGCTTTGCTTCTATAAACAACTGAGCTGTTGTGGTTTTTCACAGCCACCAAAAAAGAGGAATGTTCTGTTGCCCTTCCAGCTTCCTCGTTTTCTCACGGTCTGACCTTCTCCCAGTGCAAGCTTCGGAATCACAGGGCCATTTTCTGAGCCAGATCCACTCACTGACTGCACAGAAAACTGTCTTTTCTACCCAAGTTAATTATCTGCTGAGCTAGAGGTATCACTGGTCTCATGAAGTGCCTGGTGATTACCAGAGCTGGAGTTAGGTGAAAACGGTGTTTGGTTGTGAGCATGGAAGTGGGAGAGGAAAGAAGTATCCATGGAGGGAGTATGACCAGATAATTCTCAACACTTGCATTGCATCACTTTTTGAGAACTGGCAGCCTAAGGTGAATGTGTGTCGTGCTGTGCCTTTCCCACTTTAAATCTGGAATGATATGAAGAGCTTCAAAGTCAGGAGTTAAACCTGGCTTCTTTCTGTCCTAATTCCATGATATTTGTACTTGGTTTTTTATGTTAATAGCTGACCATTAAGTAAAATACAGGGTAATGCTGTTTCAGTCCCTTCAAATTTCTCTTATATTCAGAGTTTTACAGGTTTTTGATAGGATTTTCATTCTCTGTCATTACTCTAATTGACAAAATAGCCATTCCATAAGGCTTGCTTCTACATTTGAATTTAAGAACTCCATATTTAGGGCAATATTTTCCAGTTTAGGTATTTAAATTTGGTCTGACATCCATTTTCTATAATCTAGTATGTCTTATTTTTAATGACATAATATCCGTGATTACGAAACATGTATTTGGGGTTTTCTGCATTAAATTAACCCATTTTGATTTTGGTGCCTAAGAGCTTTGGAAAATGTTGATTGTATGGTGTATTGCTAGACCAAGATTAATAGAAATGGACACGTGTTTATCCGAGGAAGCAACATCAGGTGTTTCTAAAATTCGTGAAAGTGGATGGATCATATGAAAAGAGAAAAAGAAGATGACATGGGAAGAAATATTGTAGTAACTAATTCACAAATTGTCTGATATTTGAAGCACAATAACAGTAAAAATGAAAATATGGGGATCAGCTTTGACCCAATGGCTAGAAGAAAGCTGTGAGAAGGATAAAGAGGTTCTTGATACTCCAGATGAACAAGGGCAGTCCAAGCAATGTCAGTGACTCCAATGTGAGGAGATATAAGCTTTTGGGCTTCTGAACCTGAGTTGCTCAGACAGAGCAGGTACTTTTAGTGCCTCACCTGGCTTCTGCTCAGGAATGGCAGTGTCTGTGGTATGGATGCACAAAACCAATACTAAGTGAACTTTGCTGACGTTTTTATTCTTTTATTGTAATTGACTTCCTTTGCTCTTCTGTTTAAATAAATATTGTTCAGAGCAGAGCAGCAATAGTTCAAATTCCGTTTTTACTTTGAAAGCAGTGGGATTAAGTTACCTGGCAAGAATTCAGTGGTCAGAGTCTTTGTTTATTTTACCGGATTAGACAGGCTTCTTTTTCATCTCTAGCAGTTGAAACAATTAAGCACATTCCTTGCATTAACATAAAAAACACTTACTACAGAGAGTCTTTAAGCAGCTCTTAGTCTCTTTCACAGTATCCCTTTTGTAGTTAGGAAGTTATGATCCACTTTATAAAGAAACAATTTTTAAAGAAATTGTAATAATTTCCTATAAAATTATGTTTCTTTTCCAATTAATGTGCACTCCACCTTGCAGTGTCGTTGGCAAACACAAACATAAAATGCATTTTTTGCGTGGTAGTGAACAGAATGTTACATGGGATGCTGCAGCACAGCAATGAGTTCAATGCCGGTGTATTTCGAAGGTGAGACATAGTGTATCAGCTGTGACTGTGAGGGTACCTCCTTCCAGGTAAGAAGAGGAAAAGATGATGGGAAATGGAGCATTTAGTTCAGGCCTCACTGTGCTGGGTGTAATGTCTAGCAAATAACTAATCTTGCCCCTTTGCTGGCTACAGATGCTGCCAATGGATGAGACAAACAGAAGCAAGAGTAGAGCTAGAATGAGAGAGATGGAAAATATCAGGTAGTTGCAATTTTTAGCAAAGTTCACTAAGCAGAAGATTATAATAGCGTATTTTGTACTAGAGTATGTGAGTATATAAATAGGGATTATATGTATTTTGTAATTATGGGGTGTGATTATGTGATGCATTTTGTTCCTTCAAGGACATATTAGGCATTAGGTAATTATACAGGAATGATGCCAAATCTGACATTAAAATTAGTACTTTGAGATTTATACCTTCTTTTTTTTTTTTTTTTTTTTTTTTTTTTAAAAAAGGCATTAAACAGTAAGGCCTTCAGGTATGTGCAGTGTTTCCTGACTTGTTAGGCATTAAGATGTTACTGTGCCCTTCCTTGATTTTGCTCATTTTAAAAGCTTAACCCTTTAAAATATTCAGTTCAGCTCAATACTGTAGCAACCTGTGACACTTAAAGAAAACAAGGATTACATTCTCAGATCAAAAAAGATCACACAAAAATGCTTTCTTCCATCCTCACTTCTGACCATCTGTTTAAAGAGTCACAGGAAGCCAGTCTGTAATCTGTGGTTAAGAGTTTAAAATCACATGCGTTTTTTGTGACACATACATGTAGAGTGCTGTAATTGTGTTTGTATTAGCTCTAAAGGCTGGGTGACTTGACCTTGACATCTGTTAGATATACCAAATCCTCATTCTCTCTCTCTTCCTCTCTCTCCCACACACAAACAAAGCATAAAAAAGAGGGAAGGGGCATTTTATTTTTTGGAGCTCACATATGTGTATATGATTTTACTGCCCTTAAAACTGCCTTCCCCTAAAACTACCTTCCCGTGTTGTACTTTATAATTTAACTGCTGTTTTTTAAAACCATCCACATACATTTTAGAGTTGTTTTCCTGTATGCTAAAGTTTTACATATGATGTATATGAATATTCTTTTCTTTTTGAATAATTTTGGTCTGAGTATTTTCGCACTGATTCTTCAATGCCTTCAGCAGATAGTCTTCAAATCTAGAATAATGCTTTAACTGGTAGCTTCTTCGTGGTAGTTGAACAGATCTGATGCAAAAATTTCTCATGAAATCCTGAAGTATGCAGCAAGGAGGAGAGAAAATTGTACAAAACTAGGCTGCAATACCTATATACAGATATGTGAGGGGCTTGTATTAGTTTCTGTGACAGATGAATGTTGTCTCTGCAGCATTGTTCTCCATAGCATCGTCACCGGGGTGACTTTAACCAACCTAAAACTGAATGCCTCAAATAATGGAATATCCATTCTTAGCTTAAGAAAACTTTTCTGTGCTAAAATGCATGTGAATCACCTGATTTTTTCTTATGACTAGATCTGGCTTATTTTATAAGACAGCATAAATACCTGCAAAGCTGCGCAAAGCCCATTAAAATTATTTGCGACTTCAGTAGGTAGACCTGTACATTCTGTTCAGTGTAGCCTTTTAGTGTTTGAGGACCATTGTTTTCTACTCATTTTATAAAGACAGAGGAGCATATTCCAGGCAGTCTCAAGACAGCATCTTGACCCTTGAGAATGTTCACTTAAAATCTCAATTTTTAGCTGTTCCTTTAGTCACTTCTATTTCAAGGATATTGGTTTTTTCTCTTCTTTTAGTTGTTTGTGTAAATTTTGTGGATGGACTCCAGTGACACAGAAATCATTAGATAGTTTTGGGCTTTTTGATATACAATCATAGATAAAATAAATCCATTCTTATGACAAATCTAAGAAATTTCAAGAAACAAGTGCATTAAAAGAAAGAAGCTGATCTAACAGTCCTGTGATTTATGTATCACCAGTGGGAGGTGGCATGTTTAATATTGTCTAGAAGCAAAAGGCTCTTATTGTCAGTGGTAGTGTTTGAAGTATATTTTTCCTTTCTAAATATGCAATCCATAGCTATAGCAACAAATAAATATAGCAGTCACATTTACAACACAGTTATTATGTTTTGCACTTGCTGTAAAAGGTGTATTCTAAAATAATTCTCAGAAGACAGCAGTTTTACATTAGGGTTAGCTTCGTAATAGGTCCTCAGAGTGAGAATGTGCAGCATTTGCTCTTTATTAAAATGAACCACTAAGTTTTCTAGACATGGTGTTAATGTTATGAATTGCATTAGGAATTAGGTTTTCAAACTATGCACACGATTGTATTTCAAAATGCTCCATTCTTTTTTTATATCAATTATCTCAGGAATTTCATGGTTAACTGCAGTTTGCCACAGTTATAAAGCAGGAACTCCTATTTATTGGTCAAGTACTATTTTTATGTTTGAACAAAACACCTATTGTTTTTCTTTGCTTATCAACAAGCACTACTGTTTTCAGCTAAGGTTACATTTAATAATTAGGTTTTCTAGGGGCAAGAAGTCAACTATATCTTTAATGAGTTCAGTGACATCACTAGGGCTGCTTATGCTCCTTGGCAATAGTCTGCTTTGTGTGAGCAGATCACATTAGCTTTAAGAGAGTAGCGCAGATGCCAAGGTCAGGGCATTGGTAAGTAAGAGATCTTTGAGTAAAATAAAGAGCTAAAACTATCCAAGGCAAGGGAACAATGAACTGCTGTGTTGCAATATGGTAGCAGCTCTCTTAAGAAGTTATTTTGTTCCATGTTTAAGTATTTCCTATGCATCCTTTGCCTGTTACAGTTGGGTGAGGAGCAAGGAAGATCCCAAAGGTCTGGGCTAGGACTGGTGAAAGGAAAAAATTACGTTGATGCCATGGCCGTACTGCCCTTTCTGCTATTTTTCATGTTTGAGCACTCTAAGCGTGATGGCAGCTTTAATCTATGATGTGACTACCATAATTAATTGGAAATTTGTAAAAGGAGAATTTGGGGTAGAACTGCTTTTTTAATAGGTGGTTGAGAAGGCCTCCTTTTTATAGTTGATCTTTGGTTTGGCATTGATAAATGGAAGTATAGTGCAAAAAGGCTATTGTTTTATCTCTGCTCAGAAGGTGAAATTTGGAAATTCTCACCCATTTTTGTACTTCAGAATATTCCTTCAAATTGTGTGTAGAGGAAGAAGTGGAACTGCTGTTTTCCATAATTCAGAGAGGAGACCAGAAGAGGACAGAATTAGTGCAAAGAAAATGGAAAGGAAGGCAGTGAAACAAGGCCCTGAAGAGAGTGAGAGCCAGTCATGGGTGCTACAACAGGTAGAAAAGGTGGGAGAAAATGCTGAAGAAAACCAGTCTGAACTGGAAATAGCCTTCAACCAAAAGCAGAGCGTTCACAGGGAGAAGTGGTGGAATACTACAAAGACATTTGTATGAGATTTAAAAATTGCACATCCCATCAGGCTGAATAACGTTCATCCATGTGTTGCGTACTGTTGGAAATGTTAATTTTTTTCCATGGCACTTGCCAGCTTGCTCTCATAGATTCAAAATGCAGCCTCTACTGGTTGTGTTAGAACTAGCTGAGGAATAAACGTGCCCAATTACTGAAATATGTCAGACAAAAAAGATGCCATACATAGAATGAGGGGAATGGGAAGATTGCTTCTCCCTCAAGGGGATTGGCAGCAGTAACAGTAAAAGTTAACTACATGCATGCATTCCAAGTGATCTGAAAACTTAAAACGTCATTTCACATTTTTTATGTGATGGCTTTATCTCATTGCCAGGGCAAGGTACCATTACTGCTGGGATGTAGAGCTATGAAAGCACTTGAACCCACATCAAGACCTACCAGCTTGGAAGCACCTTAGCGATTAACGCCTAAAAAAACGAGATGCCTGAATTGGAGAGGATGCTTCATGTTTAATTTAAGATCGCTCGGGTGCCCTGAGCTCTGCTTCTGTGCGTGACCAAACCCGAGCTAATCCAAGTAGCTTGACATTTCTCTGCCTACTCCCATCTGTGTGCGCGGAGCACAGCGAGCGAGCACTGACTCAGCTGGAGGCCTCGCACAATGTGTTGCGATGGCTGCTGGAACAAAGGGGAGCCAAACTCCTCATCTGACACCAGGGTGGGTACGGCAGCATTTAGCAAATGAAAGACGGGAATTCGCTTCTCACCTTTTTGTGCCGCATTTCTGGCTTTGTCACAAATATGCTACTGTAGAACAAAAAAAATTCCCTGGGACAAAGAGAGAGACTATGATTTTTTTTCCTGAAGGTTATGGGATCTTGCTGAGGATCCCCAGCTGTTTATGCCCTTGCCTTTCTTTATTCTGTCTCATGACTCTTTTAATGCATATTGTACAAACAGATCTCCAAATTGTTTAAACTAAATCTTTTATTACATAAGTCCCAATTCAATAAAGCAACAGCTTTATAGATGGCAGAACTGAAATGATTTCTCCTGTCATGTAATGTCATACTCAGTTTTTTAGATGCTGCTGCCTTGTATATTTACAGAAACAGCTGGTTTCCAGGGAATGGGTTGGAGGCCCGAGGAAGAAATTGTTTTGCTCTAAGCAGGTTTATGGACTCTAGCTTACTGTGATTGATTGTGAGAGTCTAGGTGTCTGAACACCAAAACAAAGGCAGGAAGAAAAAGGCGAGGTGAAAGGAAGAAAAACTGAGATCTGAGAAAACAAGTTGCTCAATAAATGCAAGCCATAAGAACTCCTTCATTCTGTAAGCAGCTTCCTCAGGTTTCCATGAGAAAATCTTGCCACATCTCTTTCCAGTAGGAAATGGCAATACAGATTTCAATCTGTAGGGAAAAGCAAGAGTGCCAGATCAAAAATGCTGCAAATGCCCACAGGTTGCTGTCTTCTGACTCAGAGCTTTGTTAGACCCGGTCACTCTCTTCAGCCACTGCTCCCAGGTTAGTCCCCTCTGCCCATCACTGCACCTCATGCCTTCCCATGCCAAGTTTACCGTCCGTGCTTTCCTCTCCCACTGACATGATGCTTTTTTTCTGTGTGAAACATTAAATGCAAGTGGTACCTTACATTCTAAACAAAAGAAAGCAAGCATCTTTGAGACCCTCCTCTTGAAGAAATCTCCCTTGATTAGCATTATTGACCCAAATATGCTATCTCAGGTAGTCAATTCAGTCATTCTCCAATAGCTCTTAGGGTACTTTCCTGAAGCTTGCCATAAGTGAAGGATTTTCTTCTCAGCATCATTTCCTGAACAGCCAGAGCTCTCAGTGCCCTGTTACTGACCTTGTCCCCTAGAAAAGCAATGTATACATAACATGCCGTGGAATTAGGCAGGAGCATTTCTGTGCTATTGGCTCTTAATACAGTATAGTGAATACTCGATTTAGACCTGTAACAATCAGCTTACAGGACACCTTGTTGATGCAGTTGCATTTAAACAGTGTGTCAGTGGGATAAATGAGGAGCCTGGTCCAGCAGATATTTAATACTGATGTCTAATGAGAGCTCAGAGCTTCTCTGTAACTTCATACCTCCATAACGAATGTGTTATCAAACACTGATATGTTATCAGATGTTAAATAGTGTAGTGTTAGCACTATAGGCTTTCTTCAAGGCCTGCTCATGGCTCAGGCTGGTGTTTTAACTCTGGGGCAGGAATTCCATGGCTGGACAAACAAATCTCTTACTGCGGTGGCATATGCACTGTAACTGTATGCCAGCCTAGCAGACCATAAATGTGCAGCTATTATGAAAGCCAGTGAAAACTGAAATGCAGCACTTTGCTTGGTTTATTCTGTTTTGGAGTATCAGGAGCTCAGATCTTGAAAACTTGGTGATGGATCATCCTATACTCTGCTGCTGAAAAGCAGCATTAAGAAAGTTGTTGTTTGCCAACTTTTCAGAAGTGTGCTGTCAAATAAACCCATATCTTATGTAAGATAGGCCTTGCATTAAAAACCCCACTGAAATGTAAATTAGTATTTGACTTCCTTCTAGACAGAGTTCATTCCTTAAAGATATGTCTTTTCCCTCAGAAGTATTCACTGTAGGTTTTTATTACACCCCTTGATCACAGTTTACTATATGTCTTCCCTTTATGTTTCCAGCCATCTATATACGTGGGCTGTCTGGTGCTGAGTTTGATGGATAATCTCAGCAAACCTGTGAACTGTACAGGTATGAGCTGGGAGAAGTTAAAATTTGACCAGACTAGCTGTGTGTCATGGCACTTTATGCCTGCATATACTGCACCAACCACAGTTATGCAATGGAGGAGAATATCAAAGATATTTTGAAGGTTGCAAATGGGTTTTATGAGTGAGAATCATCCTTTTTGTTGCTTCCGAAGATGAAAGCGTTCAATTTTCGCACACATGAGAAAAAAAGAATGTCAGATGTTTTAAATGTAAAAACTGCATAATGTGGCTTCTTGTCATATCTGTGGTTCCCTTGTGGATGAAAATTTTAATCAGATGGTTTTGTACTTTAAAGGTTTTTCATTTGATTTACAACTTGTAGGAGTGGAGTAGCAGTAAGCAATCAGGGAGAATGCCACGAAGAGGACAAAAGGAAGGTGAAACACAGCGTTAATAATTTAGTTTCAATAACCTTAAAAGGTTTATCAGTCACTTTTAACCTCGTATCAGGAAAGAGAAAAGCACAAAAAACAAGCTACTGCAGCGAATCATAAAAACCTTTCTTTTAATTTGTTACTCATTTATCTAAGTCTGGATAGAAAACAACCTTGCATTGTTAAACAAAAGGGTCAGAAAGACAACTACCCATCAATTTGACATAGTCCTTTTGGAAGGATTGCCCGCAGTTTCACCAGGGTCAGTGAAGTCATGAAATAATGGTGATTGTGGGTGTGAAAATATAGAAGTCTTGTAAGTATTTCAGACTAGCCAAAGCAACATTTTAAACAGCATCTTCAGAAGTGCTTAAGCAGGTTAGGCATCTGAATGTTATTGAACTCAGAGGGAATTAGTTCCCTTTTCAAAGCCACACATAGTTTAAACAAACTGGTAAGCACTTATGTTCAGGTTTCTTGCCTGCTGAGGGCAAGGGTCTGAATCTGTATCTGATCTCCTATAAACCAGGGTAACACAAAAAGTGACAGCTTCATGTTAGTGATGGGGGAGTTTTTAAAAAAGAGTCGAGTTTTGTTTTTTGTTAGGAAGGATCAGGACATCATAAAAATTCATGTGGCTTTTGTATACATAGCTTCTCAGATGAACAGTTGTGCTTCCGTCTTTTGAACATGTACATTTCAAATTTTGCCGCAAATGTGCTACATGTATTTCAGTTTTTGGCACAGTACTTTAAAACCATCTTTGTAACTCTCTGTCTTCATGGTATTAGGCAGTTTGTGCAACACTGTTGAAAGTGTTCCTAAGTAAAAGAATTAGATGATTGAGATTCAAGGTAGGGAACCCAAACTTTGGGACCTCCTGTGATCTAGTTTCATAAAAATAGTCCAACACTTAAATGTTCAGATGGCTGGGCTATATCATGGATAATGGAGTATTTTTTGTATACATATGCCAAATATGGCATCACAGTAATAATAATACTTTGGCAATTATAAGGTTCTCCATGATTTTTATTCAATGAGCCTTAAATACCCACTTATGGATCTTCTGTGCAATTCTTCTTTATACAACCTTGAAAACCTTTTATCACTCAGAACTGCAAGATATGCTTTCCTTTTTTTAAGTAGGCTTGTTATCATTTGACAGCAAGATTCTGTGCATGCTTTTGTTTGGCAATTTTTATGCTAGAGTTGGAAAGATTTTGGACTCCCTGTATACTTTTTTGTTACAGATCAGAGGGAGTAATCATTTGTTTGCATTGCAGAAGTGATCAATGTCTTCACTTGTAGGTATAAAACAAATGCATGAGAGTCCCTTCTCCAAACAGATTACATCTTCATTTATATTGAGAAGAATCATATAAATGTGGAAAATAGTGATGTTTATACAATTTTCACTGTTGCCCAACCTGAGGATTGTAAAAAATCAGATTACTTTTTAAAAATATATGAGCTAGTAAAATGGATTATTTCTATCTTGTGGCATTGTTGATTGGCTAATTACTGTTTACCACTGTATCAGCATTGTTTTTCTGAGAAGTTGAATGAAAAGTGGATGATGAAATTTCAGTTTAATCTAGAGAAAGAGCATTAGAACAAAGTTTAAATTACATGTACTGAGAACTCCTCAAATGAAGATCTCCATGAGTGGATTACTTGGCTTAGAAATGTGTTCATTTCTTAGCTGTTCTTGGGTATGATGGTCTCTCTGCTGAGACAGGAAACATGCTTGTTATAATAGTGGTTTATGAAGGATTAAGCTGAGGTCTTTCTAATTTGTTTGTATTTTAATGAGAATGTACTTAGTCTTATGTCTATGTGAAACCTCCACCCTGTCAGATTTGTAGGTATATTAAAGAGTTTAAAGGAAACGGTAGTTAATTAGTATTTGGAATATACTATATCTTTGAAAATGTGGACTGGGGGTGGGACAAGTCTGAAACCAAAATAGACTAGCATGCCATAAGTTTCTATTTGAAGTGAACTAACTGAACGAAATTACTTCTTGTTATATTCATAGGTAGTCTGTCTGCTCTGATTTTTATTATTTTTACTAAATTGCTCCTTATTAGAAATGGCTGTAGTTGAGTCCGTGAATTGTTGACAGAAAAATCTCTTCAGCTCAGCCTTTGATTACTCATGGTATGCTGTTGATTTTTGGAATAACGTTCTATAGTTTAAGCTTCTAGAGTAGAAGATTTATAAACAGAAAGAAGGGAGGTTTGAAGAGATTTTAGGCCAGCTGTGAAAACTCTTTCCATTTAAGTCTTTGCTTGAGAGAGTTTTGTTCCAAAGAAGTCCCTATATATCAAGTTAATTTTTAAAAAGTTTCACCCAAGGGAGCATTATTTTGTCATCTGAGGTATGCAGTGTGTTGTAAGGCTTCTAGTAGCAAACAACTTTTTTGTTAAGTAATGCACAAGTATGTAAATAATAATTGTGTCTTTACTATTTCTTAATCTTAGCCTCAGCTGTATTGTTCCTGGAATATTTGCTAAATTTATTTCCAAGGCACTAACTCATGGGAGCAGTCCCATGATTTCAAGCTGAAAGACTGAAGTGGGCTTTTGTAACATTTTATTTATGGAGTTCATTTATTGACTTTTCCGTAATGCTCAGCACTGTGGTGTCTGAACACCTCATGGACACTAATGCATTGACCATCTCAGCAGTAGGGGAAGTTTTATTTTATGGATGGGGAGTTGAAGCACTTACAAATTGGCCAGCACGAGCTCACCGGCACTTTGTAGCAGAGTTGAGGACAGAACCTGTGTTTTCCAATTCCCACTCCAGTACCTCGAGTGAAATGCCATCTTTCCTCTCTAAACAAGTTTGCACTTGTTTTCCAGTGACAAATAGACTGTCAAAATAGTTTAAAGGTCTGTCATGGTTGGGAAACATCGACTGTGATTCCAAAGTTAACCAGGATCTTAAATTTCCCCTTTGCTGGCAATGGCCACGGCCGCTTGAACTGCAGGCCCTGCAAAATCCCTGGGGATGCACCGTGACTTTGTCGTAGTTCAGATGAAATTGAAAACTGGGAGCGTTTTGGGACATGGAACAGACACCAGTAAACTGTGAATTCTCTCTCTATGTATGTCTATATTGTTGCAGGGAAATCATTGATAACGCTGTGACAGGCGCCTGGCCGGAGGGGGCTGGTGGGACGATGTGGAGCCCAGCCCATGTTACAGCTGTGACAGCAGTGCTCTTATCTGCCCAGGCACTTCACTGAGGCTTCCCCACAGCCAGCTCTAATATGTGGGGCAAAGTTCTGCATTTCTGGGGTTTTGCCTTCAGAAGAGAACATAGGTGTACACTAGAAAGATGAGAAAAATGTCATCAGTTTGATTTCTTCCCTCTTGCTTTCTAAAGGAGAGCCCATTTCAGGGGTTTTTATTACCTGATTAAATTTGTTGTTAGAGATTTTATTGAGATACTGGAGTTGCATGTAGAGAAACATGTAATTTTCATGTGCATAAAGAAAAAAAAAAAGAAGGGAACAACATAATTGTAAAAAAAGAAGTGTTTCCACGTGGGAACATCATCAGAGTGGAGGAGGGGATGTTGGGGAAATTATTCTGATCTACAAAGTTTATTTGAATTTGGTACATCTGTACAAATGCAATTTACCTCTAAGCATAATTGGCTGTCGTGTTAAGCTCCCAGTCCACCGTGAGGAAATCACCGTTACGGCTTTCATATGGGAAGGAATGCAGGAGTGCCTTGTTTACATTGCCACCATTTATAAAACATTTAAAACAGCTATTCTGCTGAATAAACATTTGAGAGCCTGAAGGATAAGCATATCGGGTAAACTTCTTAAGACTAAACTTTCCAAACCATTTCCTGCCAGAGGGACCTAACAGTAAAACTGCAAACTCTGTGCTCCAAGATGAGATAGGCAGAATTAGATTAAGCAGCTTACTGTTGACATGTCTATTGATCTGGGTTCAGCGCCGTTTCCTGTCTCTGCTAGCAGTTAGATTGCTGTATACAATAACACAGTGGCCTGGTTTATGTGAAATTGGGGAACTCCGAGCATCAATTACTCCAGGAAGGCAGTGGCACTGGGAGATAAGGTTAAGCCGCTCACAGTGTTTAAGACTGCTGAAACCCAAGCAACATATTTGCTGTCTAAATTGCTGCTTATAAATTTGACAGTGTTCCATTTATGTTGTTGGGTTTTTTTCCCCCTCTCCAAAGAGAGATCATCCTGTATTATTCTCTGCAGGTAGCAGTTTGGTTCTCATTATGAACACACATTGTTCATTAGCCTTCCCTTCCTATCAGCCCTTTGTTAAAAGTTCCTAAGCATAACCTGGATATTTGAATAGAAAATAGTTAGGCAGGAGGGAGAAAAGCATGAAATGTTATAGAAAATACCCAATAACTAACAAAATTTTCATGGTCATATTGATTCTGGTTCTCCATTAAAGGCATTGTTTTAGGTTGGTTTTCTCCCCCTTGCTGTCTGTGTGCACAGCATTGAACAACAGTGGCAAAAAGGAAAGAAATCTGATACTCTTGAATTTCTCATTTAGTCTTCTGTTTTCTTCATAAGCAGTTCTCTCTTATGCCATGTCACTTTTTTCTCTTTCTCAGAGACTGTTAACAGAATCAGTTGAAAGCAAAATAATGCTTTTCACATTTAAAGAAGTCTATAGAGAATTGTTTCAGGGGTCTGCTTGTGATTAACTCAACCTCCTTTTCTTTTCCTCTGGAAGAGGGTCATGCAGAAGAGTTTTTCTCCAGGGGGTGCCTTTTAAGCCACTTTACAGGTGGCTATCTCAGTTTTATGCCACACGCATGGCCATTGTCTTAAAATCCACCTTCAAAAAGAAATTCAGTATTCCCATTGAAGTACTAGCAAAGTTGAGTCAGTTCTGGCATTGCGATGGGAGATCTGTGCTGTGAAACTGATGAAAGGAAATATTTTAATAGTGACATTTGAGTTCATTTATCATGACATTTTAGGGACTTGGTGGTACATATTTTTATCTTTGAACAATCTCCCATTAGTCTACTGCCATTAAAGTGGGGGAGGGCACTCCTTCCACACAGAGCACAATGCTATAAAAGTCCAAAACGATACAGCAGTCAGCTGTGATGAACTGAAGTGATTCTAACTAGTATGTGAGAAAAAATGAAATTGTCTCCTTTTATTAATTTAATTTTTAAATAACTTGACATGCTGTAATTAACATTGCCCTATGCTAAAATTACAACAACATCTGAGCTTCTGTATATTGGCTTATACCTTGATGCTATAAATGAATATATAGGAATATTGGAAAGCTAACAGAACATATTTCAAGTTTGTTTTAACATTTCCCTGGAATATTTTTGAGTTTTATTTTAATGAGTTGCTGATTGATGTTATTGTTGGCTTTTGTGTAAGAGGCACTAAAGTATTACCAGCAGGTGGGCACTAATAAATGCTTTATATTGCTGAAGATTATAACTATCAATACAAAACCTATTCCAATTATTGTGAGGAGGCCGAACCCACAAAGTCCAATGTCACTGAGGTTTATAATTCCATCCTCATCTAATGCTATTGTGCAGGTACATGTGTGATCTTTACAGGGAGTATCCACTTTCAGACACTGCACTGCCTCATCACAATAGGTTTCTGTCATTTAATGATTTAAATTACATCCTTTTATTTTGTTAACTCCTTTCATAAGTGTTTTAAACTGCCACCTTCTGCTTGCTCTTTCTTGAACCTTCTCCCTCCTACGGAGTCTCCTTGCAGACTTGGTAATGCTTCAGGGGTTTTCCTGACACCTTCCTGTCGGTCAGTCCTGTACAGTTAATCAAGGGAACCAGTGAGCATGCAGGGGTTAGCCTGGAGCAGAATTAATCGGGTTGGCTTTGACTTAATTGTGCCTATTGTTACAGGAGAAATCAGCACGTAGTGCAGGGGGCCAGTGCTGCTGATTGCTTGAGAGGCTCAGCTTGCAACACGGTGTTACAATGCGGTACATTGCCCGAGTTGCTTCTACTTCTAAAGAAAGAGTTCTAACATTTTTAGCCTAGGAAGACATGAAAGTAATAGCTTAAAAGTAGATAAGCTCATACCCTGGGAATTAAAACAAAGAGCAAATGAATAATGTGCAGTGCATATACTGTTTTGGGCTGCTGAAACTGCGTGAGAAGTGAATCAGTTGCAGCACATGTGTATTTAACTACGAGCTCTCTAGTGTACCTGCGCATCATCTAGCCTAGCCATGTGGTAATAAAGAACTGTAGAAAAGTGATGTGGAAGGACAAAAATCAGGGTCTGAAGACACCAAAAAAAACCATGCTTTTTTAAGGCCCAACACAACTTTATCACAGACTGCCACTGATTGTAGTTTGGCTTCTTTTCCCCACAAAATATCAGAGAAACAAATACCATGTTTAAATGCTAAATTCTCACTGAAACCGAACTCATGTTGCACGAAGAATAGTTGCATTCTTTTTCTGCTTTGATTGAAAAGCAAGCTAAGAATAAGGGGATTTGGACAAAGTGAACCTTTGATTGTTGACTTGCAGAAGCTTAGATGACTACAGACTTTGCTATAGCACTGCAGTTGTATCTCTTTGATGATGTTGATATCACAAAATGAGCTCTTATAGAGTAAAGACAGATCAAACCGTTAAAAGCAGCAAAAAGCAGTATAGACCCACACAAATTAGAAAAGGACAGAAATGGTTCTGCAGATGCTGTCAGATGAGCTGTCACCCGGTAGCATATCAACAGGAAATTTCCCGTTCAGCCTTATAGACCACTCTTTTATGTCACATATTTTTTGTAGTTCCTAAGTTCCTCTGTGTTAGTGTAAGATCCAGAAGCCACAATGTCTTCAGCTATGTGTGAGGTACCTGTAATAGTCTGATAAATAGCTCATGTGTGCTACACGGTTGATGCACTTTCTCTTTTCATGATACTAATGATATCCTGGTGTCATTACAATATAATAGTAAGGGGACAAAAACCCCCCGATATTATTATTTTCCATTATTTAATGTTATTTTCCTAGTTATGTATGAAGGAAGTTAAATCTCTTTGAGGTTTTCCAGATGACAAGCTCCCAAATGGTATCAGGGCTCTCAGCATTCAAAAGACTGTATTGAAAAAGATAAACTGTGCCTTAGTAAATGACTGGATTTTATCAAATTAATTCTAAAGTAAATTTATACTTCCCTAAATAATTAAAAGAAACACTCCTAAAATTATTTACATTTACTTCTTGTTGGTTTCATGTGACCACAGCTTTAAACTGAAATAAAACCTTTTTATTTCTCCTCAGATCTCTGTTTCATTTTATGCAAGACTTCAAATCCAGTGCCATTTTCACAGTCTTATATAAAAAAAATATTTTTTTAGTTAATTTGTTTTTAACCTGTATTAAGAACATCCTACAGCTCTTAAGTCCTATCAAAATAATTTTTAGTATTTTTTTTTTTATTTGAAACCGAATTGTTTCTCAGGAGGAAAGTTTGCTGTGTTCAAATTACGTGGAAGAATAGCACATATGACATTCCTGTTCCTATTAGCTTTGTGCCTGAAGCTCTCATGATGGAGTCATTTACAATTTCACTTCTATGTTGATAAGCCATTATCTATACACTGTTTTTATAACTGCAGGGTTTTGCACTTTGCCACAGACAAGTAGCAGTAAGTTCGCTTCAATCTATTTCCCTAATTTCTCTGTAATGCACCGTGACCTTTCCCAGGATGGTGTTTCTTTGTGGCAAGATGAAGAGGAAGGAAAATAAGAGTTTGCCCTTTCCAACTAATTGACCAATGTTTTGTTTTAAAGGTAGTGTTACCTTTTTAATCCACTTGTTGAAGACATAATTTCTTTATTCCTTTGTTCTGGTGACTTCTGCAGTACTCTGGAACATTCCATAACTGCAGTCCAGAGCTTATTATGTAGAAATTACAAGTAAAGTTATATTCAGTCAGTTATTTAGTCACTGTGCTTGCAAGTAATACCACTGGTAATGTTTGTTACAATACGTTGATAACAATTAAAATAATTGTTTATTAATTTCTTAAGTGTGTTTTAACATTTTAATCTTTAAAGAGCGTTCTACAGGAGAGCGAGTTTTGCAAGACATATGCTAGGAAAGAATAAAAAAATCTTTTATTTGTAAGTAATTCACTTCAAAAATAAAAGTTAAATAACGTACTATGAATAAAAATGTAATAGGCTATAAGAAAACTTCGAGGTTCTTGGGTTTTCACGAGGAAAACTTATTTTTGTAAAATGTTCTCAGGAAGATGTGTGATCTGGATTTCACAAGCAGCTATAAAGTGAGACTCAATGAGGAAATAAAGGCACTTTGCATTTACTGATTCTGCACCCAAGCCATATGTTTTAACATGCATGGGGTTTGTTTTGCTATTTCAGGGCAGAGAAGCAGTAAAAGCAAATATTCACATATACACGCACAGCAGACTCCTAAATTCAGCTCTTTCTGAACATAAATTTGCTGTCTTCCAAGTAGGAATGGAAGGTTCCCTGTGATGTGGCAGAAGCTGCAGTGCATAAAGGCGTCATCGTACACTGGATAGAGAGACATTCTCAATACGTCAGACTTCTCTGTGCTCAATTGGAAAAGCTATTAAGCAGTGACTGCAGGGCAGTGTTTTTACTTTTTCCATGTCTTGGCTTGTTTATGTTAAATCAGACCACAGGAGGTCTGTTGCGTTTCTCTGGCAGTTATTGCAAGGCTTGCTGTGGCAAATTCTATTTATGACACTTGCTGTATCCTAGGTGCAGTGAATCTTGGCAGACAATCTGGAAAATTTCCCATCTTTGTACTAGCAGAATATAATATCTCAGTAATGGTGTGACTGTGGTGACTCACTGCGAAGGTCCTAGGTTCAAGTACCACAGTAGCCAAAAAATCTAGACACATTTTAATTGCTGGCATGACATTTGAAGTATTTGCTTCACCTCTGGACATAAAATATTAAATTGAAACTCCTCCTGTTTTGGCTAGAGTATATTCAGATTAAAGATAAAATCCAAGAGCAGCATTTCAGAGGTGTAGGGTAATGGCTGCTGGCCAATACTTTTTTACCAATGTGATGATCATGTCTATTAAGTGGAAATAATCTTACATATGTGTGTTTTGGTACTGCAGCTATTCCCACTGACGTGTACACTGTCAAACATGCAATTATCCTACATAAATAACATATTGGTGATGACGGAGATCTAGGATTCTGTTATGGTTCTGCACAAGTGTAAACATGTTGTCAAAAATCATTTATCCGTACGCTAAACGCCATTGTTTATTCCATTGTAAAGTCTCACTTCAAAACTGGTGACCAACTTTTCTTTAGGCAAAAATATATCTTCCTTGTAAAATCAGAGACCATCGCAACCCTTTGGAAACCTATTTCATATTAAGTTAGGGAATCTTAGTTTATAACAACACATGCGGTTGTGCTGGTTTAAAAGTTAACCAGCAGGGGAATTGAACTCAACTCAAAAGAGAGATTATAAGTCAGAATAACAAT
>JAWMRA010000078.1:12566961-12805170 GCA_035584735.1 Pseudotriccus pelzelni
AATGGCATGGAGGGCTATAGAATACATAGATTGGGTTACACCCATGAATTGGTCCCAGTTGTTCTAACTAGGACAGCGGTTTATTTACAGAGTGTGTAAAACAAAGTGACAGTGAGTGGTTGAGCTATGCTGAATAACTTTCTTGTGGGGTTTTTAGGGTCTTCTGCTCCTTTTGTTTTTAAAACCTGCATTTCATGGTCAAGCAAGGGGAAATTAATCTGTCTGTTTATAAAACAAACCAATTTAGGGCCTCAGGACCCTATAGAGTGAGAATGATGATTATATAGATGGCCATCAAAGGGCCAGCGCTCGTATGACTGCTGGGTGAATAATAAGACTGCTGTGGGGGTTTTGGTGTCTTGGATTTATGCTGGGCTGCTGGTGTGGTTTGATAAATGTGTAGAGCTAGCGGATCCATGGGATAATTGGCACAGCCTCCACAGATCTCTGGGAGGTTGCCTGGAGCATCTGCCCATAAGGCATGGACCTCAGGCTTGAGAGCCCCAGCTCTGGCAATGCCACAAACTTATTTGCCACCTTGCTATTAGTTTCCATGTAGTGACAGAGCACATGGGTCCACTCAGTTGCTCTATGAAAACTGCATCAGCCTGGAAGCGTGGACTAACCTTTTCCTGGCATCTCATATTTTTTGGTGCCGTATCCCATTTCCTAATTCTCATGCAGTTTCACATGTCTGTCATTGGCATGGCAGAGTTGACAGCTGCGACATGATGGCAAGGCAAATACATCCTTTCCTCCTTGCAGTCCTCCCACCTGTGACTCAGATCATTTTTTTAAAGGAGAGTGTAAGGACTTTAGGGACAAAGAACTTCTTTCAGCACTTTGGGAGGCTTTTTCTTTCTTGTGATAAGAACCACCAGAATAATACATTTTGCAGTAGGGAACCTACCTGCTTTATTGGACCGATACCTATAGACTTCCATAATTAATGTGTGAGTCTGGAAATGGTAAGAGAAGACAAAAGAAGTGAAAGGGAGCTCAGTCTTGTACTTCCCAGCTGCTGATGCCAGTGACTTCAGTAACGAATGCCGATCATGCCAGAAATGCAAACAGCATGTGGACGGGTTTGTTTCCATTGTAAAGAGATAGCATACTTAATTAATTTCATGAGGCCTCTGGGCTGCTGTTGACAAAATGTGCTTACACCACAAAGTTAGGTTTCGGGTTAAGGATAGGGTTAGGGAAGGTTTGATGTGCTGATCCCTAGACTCAAATTACCTTTAACATTTTCTTTAATGATACAGATGCACTAGTTCTGCTTAATTACACTTTGCTGTCTCAAGCAGTCTTCCCCTTGATTCACTAAAAGTTTTACCACAATTCTTTAATCTGATTATGAAAATTAATGTACTTGTACTATCTTTTAATTTGCACAAGTAAAGTTTCCTTTTTTCAAAATGTCAACCTGATTATGTAGTAAAAGTTTATAGTAGAAAGTCATGACTTTCAGAGTCTAAAATCTTCCACTCTGGAGTGTTATAATGTTAAGGCAATATAATAAAAAGCAGTATGTTACTGACCTGATGGAAATCAGCACAAAATTATTTTTCAAAATATTTAGCAATTGAAATTATTTCCTAAATTTTACTCCTAATCCAGTCAACATTTTGAAAAAAGGAGATTTTTTTTTTCATCATCATTGTACAGGTTTCTCCCCACTCTTTTTCTTATGTGTGTGCTTTTCTGTATATCCTCCAAGTTCCTGGGTAGGGGGAAACCTGTACAATGATCATGATAACCTGGAAACAAACATTTTGTTTCCTAGAATTTGAGTGTTTTACCTTGGTTGAAGCTATATAAAGTGTCTTCCTTTTTACTGCTAGGTTGGGGCAGCCCTGCCTTCAGGACACTGGGTTGTGTCCACAGTAGCACTGGGATTTTAATTCTGTTGCCTATGCCTTGCAGAGCTGAGGGTGCTCCAAGTCCCATCCAGAGGCATGAGCAGTGTCTGAGGGGTTTCACTCTTGCCTGGCCGCCCCAGGGATGGGGCTGTGCCAAGCAAACACTTCTGCTGACTTCATTGGGGTTGAGCTGATGTCCTTCAGGGCTGAGCTGTCCCTGATACTGTGCTATGAGTTACTGACACCAGGGATATGATGAAAGCCGATAAAATTGTCACCGTGGCAGACAGTGGGATGTTTAGCAAAATACAGCCATGTTTATTTCCAGAGACCACTTCTACACTGCAGAATTTCCTAGTATGTTGCCTTAGAAAGCTCAACTGTAGCATAGCACGTGCTCCATGGGTTTTATCTTTCACTGCCTTTTCTACAGAGCTTCTGATTTTACTTGTGTGTTGCAGAGGCGTAGGGCTGTGATGAGAGACAGGTTGAATGTGATGAAGAAATAAACTAAGAGAGTTCAACTGCGTGCCATCTCTAAGGAATGAGAAGCCATTGGCCATCTTAATTCTGAGAATAGGTATGATTTAGTACCGGCTAATTAGGGATACAGCTGGCAGCCAGAAGGAATGTGGCTGCATATGAAAATCATAGCTTTAAAAGACTAAGAAAATATGCTGAATGTAGATGTGAAGTTACCAAGAATTTATCTGAACACAATTTAACATCATCTAAGAAATAATCCACAGACAGCACAGGACCTAAAACCACTTAAATGCTCTACACCATTTTTTCATTAGTGAAACTTTACTTTCCACCTCCCGAACCTGGCAAAGATTGGGGCTCAGAAAATCAGCAAAATAAAAATTCGGAGAACAATCAGAAGATATCAGGATGGTAATTCACCTTGCTAGGAAATTGAATTCTCCTAGGGGAAAAAAATAAAAAATTGTATTTTGCATCTCTATACATCAAAATATTGCTGGATTATTTTTTTAAACCTACTAGGTGAAAAAAATCGCCGTTTCTGAAAAATGCCATTTGATACTTATAAAGATATTAAAAGCAATTTCTTAAGTAAAACCAGAAAGTAAACATTCAAGATATTTTTTACAGAAATAATATTTTCATTTAAAGTCAAAATGATGGATTTTCTTACTACCCTCTTTCAGCTTTTCCTGCAAATTGTATGTAAATGAATGCAAATAAGCAGTCCTCACTACTAAGTTGCTTAGAAGTCTAAAAATGCATAAAATTAAGATGTTCAGACAGAGCTGTGCATCTCATTTATGTAAAGAATGTTTAAACTTAAATTAAATATTTCAGCTAGAAGTGTTATTGTTTCAGGTCATAAAATGTTTTTTTTCTGCATTACAGAGAAAGTGCATAGAAATTTTGTTACCTTCTGAAGACCTAGTAGTGTATGTGGGAGTTGGTCCTGTGTCAACCAACCTAACAAATAAAAAACCTTAAAAAACTAGGAAATAGCTAAAAGGTCAGTACTGCAATTCTGAACATTTTCCACCAAAGTGTGGACTAAGTTTGACCAGCTTTCATGACCTGCTTTTGTCTGTCTGTTTAGTCGACACTTCTGCAATGGATAAACCTGAAACCTAGTGGAAAACAAACCTTGAAAATCAGAACCAGGGAAAATTTTTTAGTTCAAATCTGCTTAAACCCTGGCTCTACAGCCAGCAGACTCCCCGCTTGACTCTAATGGTGCTATGCATCATGAGAAAGGAAAATTCTCCTTGATTTTCAATAAGATACCAGGCTTGAGTAATGCCTGCGGTGCCGTAAGGGATTAACGATTTCTATGCTATTTATAACCAGGCAAACTAAATTGCAATTTTTTTGCAGAATTATTGGAGTTTTATTGTGCTGCCCATCCAAATTCAGCAAGTAGGGCTCATTAGTGTGTAAAACGGAGTTAATTTATACTGAGTATCCCCCATCTTCGGATAGGCAGCTCTGTGTAAATCATGGTCATTAATTTTGGCTGTTTGCATTTCCTTTGCTGTGTGAGCATAAGTATGAAATATTAACTAAACCTCCCTGGTGAAAGTGCCCCCTCATGCCTGGTACTTGGTGTGGAAAACATTTACTCTTCTTGCAGAGCTCCCATGTAATTGAAGGGTGAGAGCTGTATTATGCAGCTGAAACACCTAATGATGATTGGCATTTAAAACAAATTTCTGTAGCTCTAGAAACAGGAAAGCAAGGTATCTCTAGAAAGCCATTCAACGAACACTTCCGAAATATTGGGAAAAGTGCAGTGAATCTTTCAACGGATGATTCCATCATGATTGATCTTAGAGTTTTTTAAAGTAATTGATGGTATTTCTTTAGTTCAGTCCGTTAGTGCAAATAATTATTAATCAATATGCACTCAGCTCTTACTTTAGAAGATAATTTTAACACATGATTTATTCTGAACATTTCAATTGAACTACCTTTACAAGGAGAAAATCAATTGGCTAGTGGTCTAAAGCACTTTAATTATCTGATGAGCTATATTCTGTATTAGGCTTATTTGAATTAGGGGATTTTTTTATACATTGTCCCACAGTGATAAAATCCTTCTGCTGGGCTTTACCTCAGAAATACACTAATTCTCTATTTCAGGTTACTTTGTCTTAAAAATTTTCAGTTCAATACTGCAAACATGATAGAATTAAGCCTTAACTTGGGAAATTAAATAATATGCAAAATGAAATAAAAATAGAGCTTTTTCCACATGAGAAAACAGTTGGTTGGGTTGTTTTTTGTGAATGTGTCAGCACATTTGTAATTTCTTTGGATGTTTTCTCATTCATGATAAGCATAGCAGTGGAAAATTACAGTTAATTTGAAATGATAACGTGATGCCAGAACTTAGGCAGAGGTTTGAAATATTATAGGACAAAAGGTGAAATCATTAATTCATTTGCAGTGAATATTAAATTCCTGAAATATGCATTACTCTCTCATTATGTTTATATTTACGTGTTTTAATATGCCTGTAAATATTATTGTGAGTCTGAAGCAGCATTTGTGCCGTGTCCATGAGCATGTCAATACAGCTTTTCAAAGTAATTTGCACTTGGACTGAGGCAAAAGGTTATGGAGCCATCTGTCATGACGAAAAATCATTAGAATAAAGAGTGTGATACAATTTCACTCGTGTTCAGGATATGTTGTGTTTCAACTGCACCAGTACAAACACTTCTCTCAGATGCCCTTCGTAGGTCTAACTGAGAAACTTGAAAAGAGTCTTGAGCCCAAATAGATCAAACACCAGTGAATTCACACCAAACAAGACTTTAGCCTGCAGACAGTCTTGTGGCAGCTCTTGTGGATCTGGATTGGGCTGCCCTGGAAGCTCAAGGACAGGAGTTTCTGCCTCTAATAATAAAAGGAGTTGATGTTCTTGAAATGGCCTGAAGTTAATGTTTGGCTATATATCCATTCTTTATTGCATTTCTTGTATTTCTCCCAAATTGGACAATCATAAACATCCAGTTTTCTATTTAATGAGATTATAGTAATTGTTTCTGAGTTCTCATGGCTTTCCGTAATACTGCAAGAGATGAATCAGTTTTTCCTTTGGAATAGTACAGGAAATATTTATTATGTTTTTATACTGAAAAAGCTATATATCTTCAAAGTAGGAAAGCTTAGATCTTACGGCTGTATTTTGGTGGAAACATTCCTGAAGAAGATTCCTTGGAGGATGTACTTGTAAGATTTTTAAAGAGTCAAATAATAAAGAGACAGCACTAGAGTCTGAGGACCCAATTACAGAAACACTTGTACATATGTTTACTTTTAAGTCATTAAGTACCATGCATATGGAAAACATCATGTCCTCCATTTCTGAGCCTCAATCTTCAAATGTAAGTGTTGTAGAAACAGGGCTTTTGAACCTTATCCTGTTAGGTGCAGAGTGCCTTATTTGCTGTCTGAGCTAGTGGGAGATCTGCCTGCTTGATAGCTTGTAGCTCTGTTATCCAGAAAATCAGAAAGGAAAGAGTGGGTTTGCTTTAGGGTGTAAAAATATATTTCAGTTGATGTTAGTTCCTACAGCTGACTACACAAGTGGCTTTGAGTGACCTCCCAGAGGATGTCTTAGAAGGAACGTTATGGTGGTGTGTATTTTCCTGCTAAGAGGCTGTGACTGATGATCATACTTTAAATTATGTTTTGGATCAGGCAGAGAGAAGCAATAACAATGTGAATATTAGAATAAATCTTCACTCATTTCAAGTGGGTAATTAAAGTTGTCAGTGGCTCGATTTGGGATCAAGATTTCTGTAGGAGCAAGGGCAGGGTCAGTCTTTAGATATATTTGCTGCTCTTGTTTGGTATCTGAGAGTCTGTCTGCTATCTCCCCTTCTACAGAAATAGCTCTTTTGTTTTCCTATGATGCCTGTTTATCCTATGATGCTTTCAATCTGAACTTCTGCATTAGTATATCTAGCTAAAGTTATTAATGAGAATCTTGACCTGGTTCAAATCAACTGGATTTTTTTTTCTTTCAGTTTAGTTAATGGCCTTTCTTTTTTTTACTCAATAACCTTTTTGAAGAAAAGATTTTAAAAACCTGGGGTTGGAAGTAGTTCTATATCCTCTGCCTTATGAGAAAACAGATGAAGAAGATATGTTCATGTAGCCAATCAATAGTTTTTTAACTTGGCTGTTTTAACTATATTTTTTTTGGAGGTGATTATCTCCAACACCAGATAGTCTGTCTAATGGGTATAGTAAAGGTGATCTCTTTGAGGTTATTTAGTTCAACTTCTGACAGAAGTGAACTATTCAGGAAGTGTATTTAGAAGAGTCTATTTTTAAAGGGTTCTAAGGCTAGAACAAAGGACGGAAGATCACGATGATGTGCTGGTAGGGCTGCCACACACAGAAGTACAATAGCAAGCACCTCTGACTGTGGAAGAACTGTCGAAGCACTGTAAAATGTAGTTGCTGTGTGTGAAAGATCAAGCAGGTTAACTCCTGGGATTTTTTTCTATCAAGATACTTTCTTCCTTCCATTCTATTGCCTGCTGTCTTCAGAGCACAGTGGTATTGAGACTCTGCAGATTTAAAACATCTGTCTTTCCATCTCCAGTGTACTACAGAAGGATAGCTCTCAATTTAGTAATAAAAAATTTAGCTGCATGTTAGGCTGCCTTTGTTTTTAGGAATTTTTATCCTTCTTGAGGCTACAGACTAGGTAGGTATTCCAGTATTTTCTATAATGTGACCCTATAGTTAATTTTTTAAAAAGAATATTTGTAGCCATTGTTACAGAATCCAGATGTATTTAATTGAGTCAGGATTAGGGGCCTAAACTATTTTGTATTGCGAAATTTAGTGTTTTCTTATGTCTCTGAATTCCGTTCATGAGATGTATGAAAACAAGGGCAAGGTTAGTGTTGTTCTAAGGAAAGACTTCATAGTGTTATGTTAAAAGTAATTTGGAAATATATTAATTTTATTAATTTTAAATAGCTGATAGTGCACTTATATAAAACACTGGAATTTTCATATTGCAATCAATTTGATTAATTTGGTTCATTGGGTACAAATAAGTATGAACTAAAAATGCACATACACAACATCATATGCAGAAGTAGGCTTTAAAATCAGGTCCTGAGAATAAATGATGAAGTTTATGTTTTTGGGTTATACAAGCCAAATATAATTATAATGTCTTTACTAGTACTCACCACACGCTTAAGCTTTCAGGTTTGAACTCACATAAAACTGTCTTATTTTATGAGCTATGTCATGTTAGTGTTGGATAACTGGCTAGAAGATAAATCCGTACTTAATGCAAGTCTGTCTGAGTTGATGATGTTGGATATAATTTCTATAGAAAGTCTAATTTTTTTGTGAGCAAAAGAGCTGTTTTATGGACAGCTTTAGTTGTAGGCATGATTATTATCTTTTATCATTGCACATATATTCTCAGGAATATTTTTGCCTTTTGCACCTTATTTAATATTTGAGGATTTTATTTTTATTTTCATTTTATGCCTACTCCCAGTGTATTGTGCTAAAGTTTGGAGGTTTCTGTTGTTTATAGACATTTTCGTAATGGTAGAATCATGGAACAGTTTGTGTTGGGAAGGATCTCTGCCCACCTCTCCCAGCTTGTCTTCATAGCAGACATGCTCCAGCCTTCTGATCATCCTCGTGGCCCTCCTCTGGATTTGCTCCAATGGGTCCATGCTCTTCTTGTGTTGAGTGCCCCAGAGCTGGGTGCAGTACTGCTGGTGGGGATCTCATGAGAGTGGACTAGAGGGGGAGAATCACCTGTTGAGAACTCTGTGCAGGACTAATTAAAACTCTCTGCTGAGAACGAATTCTGATGTATCCAGTAAAAGCAAGTTTCTGGGGGACAGATCTCAGATCCTTGTTTAGGTGTGAGATTTCTGTTGCTGTTGAAAAGAGGAGGAAGGAGCTCACTATGTCTGGTGGTCATTTGGTATAAAGGCATTTATAGATAACTCCTTCATGTTGTGTTTTAGGAGGATAGGACCAGAGGCTCATGGTTTATTTCAGAAGAGGTCTCCTTGTCCTTCATTAGCTGGATCTAGCAGGAACCACTCCATAACTGATTAGCATGGTATGCTATTCATAAATAACATGCAATTAGCATATGCTAATAATAAGCAATATTCAGCTGAAATGTCAGTATCCAAGCAGCTTAAACAACATCTGTTTGAGCAAGACATGCAATACACATTATATCCCTGTTTTATAGAACATCACTTAACCAGAAATCTTGGTTAACCAAAGTTTGCTTATCTCTCCCAGGGTTGTACAGCATACAGACACTAGTCAGCTTTGCCGAGCACAGTCCCTGTAAAACTGGCATTTAAGCCAGCTGGCATCTTTTTGCTGTATTCTGGGATTGAGAACATGAAACACAGTTTGTTTGGAAGGAAAGGAGTCCAGTGAGCCTTGGAAAAGCTGAGAAAATCTCTTCCTTTCTGATAAAATAAATGAGATTTTAGCTGAAGGTTTTGGTGGTCCCTCAAGACATTTAACTAAGCATGAAGATGATGGAGGTGTAGAAATGTGTCACTAAGGCATATCTGCAACTCTCTCTATATGATCCATGTATATGTTTCCATATAAGTACTGATGTGTGGGTGAAAATAACATGAGAAACTACGAATACATTTCTAAATATAATATTCTGCCAGAATATTAAGTCCCTTTTTCAAGAAGACTGTAGGCTTTTTTGCACTAATAATTTATTTAAAAATTTGATAACTAACTCTGCTTCGTGTTTATTATCATGTGTGAGCTGCCTATTTTTTGTAAAGCCTTTTTTGAAAGTTAACTTTTGTTTCTGATTTAAGACCTTCTTCCTCTGTACTGGTCAGTGTCCAGAATATTATTTGTTTGTTCTCATTGCTCAGGCCATGGTTCCATGGGCTGATAGCTCTTTTGCAGTCAATAAAACAATTCCTTTTGTTACCAAGCCTATTTTTCCCACTATTGCCTTGACTAGAAGAATGGATTTGCTTCATTGTATTAGAGAGAATATTTTCTGACAGCTTTTGAGTACAGATCATTAAAAAATTACCAGTTTGAAATGTTGACTTTTATCTCTTTTTTCTCTCAAAAGTAGCTTATTATATCTTTCAACTTTCTAAATAATTAAATCTTGAAAACTCATGCATATTTTGTGTTGGATAGAACAGGTTGTAATTAAGCAGAGCTATTAATGATTTTGTTGTTGATAAATTTGGGCACAACTCCACTCTTGCAGATACCAATTGACTTTATTGGTCTGATCTTTCTCCTTAGAGAAAGACTGATGTACTGTGTGTACTGTTGACTGTTTTACAGTGTTGTAAAACCAGAGTAACAGAATAGAAAACTGTGCCAAAATCATGTGTTTGCTCTATGAGTAATAGAAGATTTATGGCTTTTTTAACTGCCCATTGCTTTACATTTAACGGCTCCTGTTCTGTAAATGATGAGATAGACAAGTGCTTTGTTTTCACATTGACACCTGATTTAGGAAATTATTATATTTACTCTTTTGGAATAAAACAAGAACTTTATATACTCTGGAACGTGTCCAAGTCCAAGCCATGCTAAAACCAAGGATAATGTTGTGTTTAGGAATTGTCTCTGTTGAGCAAAGGACATTTTAGGATGTTTTATCATAACTATCAGCATCAGAAAAGAGCCTCACTCTTTCCTAGCTGTGTTCTTAAAACTAAGCTCTTAATAATGCATTTCCAAGTAAATCCAGTGAATTTTCTTGTTTTGCTATTATTTGTTGGCTACCTAAACCCCCTAGATATTTGCATTTTAAATTATTTTACTTTTGTTCTCCTTATTTTTATGCCTATCCTTCCCTCACTTGGTTTGTCTGATCTTCCTGGTCCATAGTTGAAATTACTGAGCAGTGTTTTCCTATGACTGTTTCAGTGATAATATTTTGTAAAAGAGCACAGCAGTGTCATCCCTCACTTCTATCCCATAGTTTTAGGAGGAAGTAACCCAGCCCAAATCACTTCACTAGAGCTTTGCCTGTTACGTTATTCAAGCCTGAAATCATGCTCCCCTAAAAAAATAGAAGATATAAGGAACTGCAAAAGGTTTCACCCCCTCGTATTTACATTTTTGTACCTTGCATTTCTGACAAGGTAGATCCAGGCTACAAACCAGAACATTTCATTATTTTTGAAAGGAAAGCTTTTATGCAGCAGAAATGTGAGCTATGACTAGAAGTACTCACTTATCATGCAGATTAAAAGGTAACCAGAGCTCCATAATAGCACATGGGACAATTCTTCCACCCTTAACTTTCAGGATTGAATACTGACGTAGAAATTAGTCGTCATCAGCTGTTTACCCAGTAGAGAAAGAAGGTGTGAATTTTCCTTCCCTAAAAGCCTGTTTTCTCTCCATTAAGGGCAGCCTGCTAAGGAACCTGAATTGTCTGACCTCACTCACACATGTTTGGGCTTCTGCATCATGCTCTCCTTATCCCAAGGCAGCAAAAAGAAGTGTTAGTGTAGCTCAAGATAGAAGTGTAAATACTCTGGCTGTATCACTGTGAGGGCAGAGAGGGGCTATCACAGTACCTCTGATGTTCAGTCAAGCAGACTGACTTCTCACAATTTTACAGGGATCTTGTTGATCATGACATGCTATTAAGTAGGTAATCGCTGGATTGCAGTTTGATGGAGGGGTCAGTTGAGTTGCCCGCTGGATTAAAACTTGCAGAGAATAAATGAACAGGAGAGGAAAGGTCAGGATTATGGGAAGAGGAGAGACTTGAGGAGTTTCTAATCATTTGCCTGAATTGAAAAACATCTGGTATTTTTGATTTTTTAAAATACATTAGACAAAAAAAGAGTCAGTTTCTAGTCAGGAATTTGTTTTTCTGCTACACTGACCCATAGGCTTGTATTCAATTATTTATAATGATGTGTCAGTAGCTGTGGAGGGTTCAGGTCTAATAGGGTAATGGCAGTATTATAACAGCATGCAAACTTAAAAAAATTAGGTAGAATGAAACATTTTAAAGTAATGTTTTAGCCACTTATTCTATTAACCCTCAATAGCTTCAACTCTTCTGTGCAGATATGACTTTCTTTTAAGGAACAGTTGAATTTATGGAGTTTCTTTCTTTCTGTAGATGCTCTGTAAGGTTCTTGGCCACAAATTCATGAAAATTCCAAAATAATTCTGTCAAAAGGTTGTGTGTAAGCTTTGCCATGTCCATCTCCCATCTGTTATGAGCAGTAAAGCAGATACCTTTCTGATTCCCAGTGATTTTGCAGTGAATCAATGTAAATGGGGGCAATTCAGACTCCGTCCTCAACTCATTGTTCATATTAGCTATGGGAAAATTTCCCTTCTGAGCATTGCATCTCAGATGTGTTCCACTTTTAAACAAGGATTTGGCCCTGGCATCTTTTTGATGTAACTTCTTACAGTGTTATCAATACTTGTCAGTCCAAGATCATGATGGCGCTTAAAGAAGTCTTGAGATTAAAATTTTTCTGTTCTTTAGACTCACTTTATTGATTTTTGAGCCTTTAGAGATTAAATGGCTTGTGTTTGCAGGTTTTTCTGCACCAGCCATGTGAGTAGGTCTTACTTTAAAGGAGAAAAAAATGATTTTTTGAGTAGCAGATCTGAGTCTTTTGTCCTACAGATTTTTGTCCTGTATTTTCTAAACTCTTTGTCTACAGAAACATACCAACTCCCTTCCTATTACATTCCCACCTGAAGAAAGGCAGCAGCTGTATAAAGTTCAGTGCCTAAAGCTACTTGTGTGCTGAGTAGCCAGGAGAAGTGTGTTGGTCAACCAGCCGGCAGCTCCACAACACTGCCTCAGGGCTGAGTTATGACCACAGTTCTGATGGAGGGGCCAGCAGTTTCACCTTCTGACCTTGACCCAGACAGTGATTTGTATAAAACTCTTAGGAACTTAATTATTTTTGAGACTTTTATCCCCAATTTGAACTTAAATCAGCCTGTAATTAGAAAGATATTCATAGTTTGAAACACAGACCAGCATGATCATAAAAGCTCCCTTTTCTTAGGCAACTAGATTAAAAATGCAAGGGATGTGTAGCTCCCATCACTTGGCACTTTGGGAAATACATAAATGTCATAAGACTAGGGATTAAATTGTGAGATGTGGATAACAGAACTGTTATGTGCTGCTCATAAACTGATCTAATTTCTCAGATATAAAATGTGTGATCGGGCTGTGCAGTTTTGAGAACATTTTTCCAATTTGCCATGGCAGACTATTGGCAGGAAGAAACTAAACTGCCTATTACATAGGCATGATAAAGCTATAGCAGCTAAATGGAAGTTGAGGTGGAAATCCCAGACAAAGGGCTTTCATTAGGAGAGTAACAGCTTCTGTTCTTCCCCAGCATTGCTATTCAGTTCCTATCATAACCACAGAAAGCTCCGTGAATTTAATTACTGGAAGTTACCTTTTTATTTCTTTCACAAACATCTGAAATTCATCCTCAGGGACACCAGTCAATCAGGAAACAAATCTTTGCTCAGAGTTAGCCTTTGCAGGTGGTTTAAAGAAAATTTAATTCTTTCCCAATTGACCATGTGCAACACCTTCATCCTCCTGACGAGGTCAAAATGAATATCTCCTCTGAGCTCACTGCTGGTGCTGCCGTAGTTGACTGGCAAGTCTGGGGTGCTAAAGAGTTGTGCAGGTGGCGAGCTTTGCCCCTGAGACAAAGCATGTCACCTTTGTGCCCATTATTTTGCCTGAAAATACATAACTGCACCTTTCCCAGAAGTGGCAGCAATAAACAATTGTACCACTTTCAGCATCAGCAATTTTAAATGCTAATTGTACATGCTAGAGGATAAACATGGGGGCTCTTCTAACAAGGACATAATTTATCTTTTTTCCCCATATCATCTTGTCCACCGTGTTCTAATTAATAGGTTTACTGCACGTCTGCTGTGTGGTAACTTTATAGTATTTATGCTGTTTGGTGTATTTAGTACAGCAGTATGCAACTTTGCAATATCTTCCTAGATTTTCTGCTTGGTTCCTCTGAATGTATGTTATGCCATTTGTCAAGTGATTTAATAGCTCCCCTTGACCTTAGAAGTAAAATAAAGCTAGATCAGTGTATAAAAACATGAAAAACTTCAAAAGCAGCCTCTACTGCACCTTCTCTCACTCAATCCACCAGCTATCAGACAGCATCTTTCATTACTGGCTATTCCTGCAGTAAATGAAATGACATGGTGTAAGTCTCCTTATTGATCATGAAGTTTGTGTTATATCATGGAAGGTTTAATTTTTGGCAAAGAGATGTTATTAAAGAAAGGCACAAAGAGAGTGATCTGTTACAGTACTGGATTATTTATGATGTACTGAGTGTTAGCCAGAAACATTGACTAATTAGTCTACTGAAAGCACCTGTACCAGGATCTTATGAAGAGTGTTCTTTATCACGGAACTAACGCAGATCACATTTATGTTAGTGCTTAAATTCAATGGAAGAAAACAATGTGGCATGAATTTGACAGATGTAGCATAAGAACTTAAACACCTGTTTTCTGTTTAGTAATTTAAGAGCTTTTGAAAGCACAAGCGCAATGCAAACCTTTGGCATGTGTGACGAATATAGTTTCTCTTTAAGATTCTCAGTCATCACATAAATGTGATTGTTTTAAATGTTTAAGGGGAGTTTTTTTGCAGTATTTCAACTTTAATTTTCTACTATTGTGAAGCTGATAGTTGTTAGGAATGTCTTAAAAATTGGGCAATTCCTCTATCATATAGCATGAAATATTGTGGTGATGCATGCTAGACTTTCCCAGCTCAGTAATTTGCAGAGAAGTGCTGCTCTATCTGCTCTTCAAAGGGGAAATTCTTTAGACCTCTTTGCAAGTGTGAATCTGGAGTGGTGTCTCAGAGGTTCATGCATTGCCACATGGAAGCATATTTCAGTCTGCTTTTCATCCTTTCTGCTTGTCCCAGCATGGTCTGTATATGAGAAACGAGAGCAGAAAGTGGTAAGTGAAAAGGGGGAAATATGTTTACTGTACAACGGATATCATAAAAGATGGAAATGTATAGTGCATCACTTTAAGAATAGGATACTCTGCTGTGTGTGCTGAAGTGGCTTTTGCTTAACATCTGAGAGACCCTAGAGTAAAACCTTCTTGAATTTTGTATTCTTCAATTGCAATGGCACCTTCACCTGCAAGTCACAGTTTTTAGCCAAAAGTCATGGAGAAGGTTATGTGGTCAAGTTCAAGACACTGTTACTATCTATCTGTGCATCATCTTTTTATTTTACTAAGACTGTAGTCAGTAAAAACCAAATAAGACTTGCTTGGGGCCAGCTGTAATCGTGAGTCCCTGAGATAGGCAACACCATGGGATGCTCTCCTCCTTCCTTTCCTCTTCCCAGCACACTCGCCTGAAGAGGAAGGTTCAAGGGGAGGGGCGGCCAAATCACTTTGCCTTGCCAAGGAGTCTGCCATTCTAGACGTAATTTCAATTTACTGATGTCCAGTGCAAAATGGAATAGAGCTAGAGATCTGCCTCATGTCAGCTAAGAAGTTCTCCTCATTCTAAGGAGAACTCTGCAGTGCTGCTGCAATTGGGTAAACCTAATAGTGTGTGTATAAATATGCAGCCAAACACATACACACCAAGGAAAGCAATTACAAGGCATAATGAAAAAAACATTTTAATGTATATTTTTTTTAAGTCTTCCTTTCAGCTCTGTGGTTCATTTGTTCATCTAAAATAATACATACATTTCTTTTTGTAATGAGTGTGTATTATCATGCAAATTCCACAACTATTAGCAAATCTTTCAGCAGAAAAATTTAACTCTTACCTTTTTACTGCTCTTGGTTGATTCATAGGTGAAGTAAATAAAGAGAGTACTTGCACAATGAAGTCTCTCTTGGCTCCAGAAATTCTATGGTGATTTTATCTGTCATAGCTGGGAGCTCTGGGACTAGTCCAAACCAGCTAACCTTCAGGAGTAAAAGCGGATGTACATATTGCTTTACTGTTACACAGAGCTGACTTAGGCTTGTACCTATTGTTACAATCTTGTTTACAGTTTAGGTTTCGGACTCGTATTGAGGCTGCAGGCTGAACTGGTGCCTGGCAAAATGTCACGTATGGTTTGAACAGAGTCTCATTTAAAACACAACAGAACTAATGAATAATGTTGAAAAGCAGGAGATAGAATCAGTAAACCTCGAAGAACATGTGTTTATTCTCTTATTTTTTTTATCAAAGTAATTTTATAAAGAGCATTAAAATTAGTTTCAGCCCCACAGCTCCTCTGTGAACTAAGGAAGCATTATCCAAGCTGAAGTGTTAACACAGATATTTTTCTCTGTGCAAAAATACATTCTCTGTGCAAAAAAGGTTTGTTGGTCTGGATCTTCTTCAGCACTTTGTCTTTTCCTTGTTTGATTTAGCATTTCTGGTCCATCTAATTTCAATTTAAGGTTTCAGGTGAGAATAAAAATAACTACATCTATTTTAAATTATTCAAAAAATATGTCAGTCTTATTGTATATACAGTTCTTCTAATAGATATCCATTTGAAAGTGTAGTGACAGAAACTGCAAATTACTTTCTTTTAATGTTATCAATGTCACATGCAGATATATGTGACTGTTCTGTTCCTACATTGCACATGCAGATGCAAGAATTCACTAAATATACAAGCTCTGAGAGCTGCTGTGCTAAAGTAAGATTGGTTGTTCATTAGGACTGCTAAGATATTTTTAGTTATCACTGCAGTCCACAGTTTTGATCTGATGTATTTAGAGTTTTTTATGTATCTTGAGTCTGCTGTTTAGTCCTGTTGGCTCTTCACTGTGCACATCTTTATAATGTCACCAAAGATATCACCATTAGGTGTTGGTTCCTTATTTACAATTTGTTTTTCAGATTCTCAGTGTTCTTTAACATGTTTAATATATGAGCCCTGTTGATTTTGTGCCATGCTACTTTTTCATCAGAGGGATAATAGGGAGAGATATTTATACAGAAATTAAAGCAAGTATTTTCAAAAGTTATCTTTATCTACTGAATTTGTAATATCATCACAAAATGATATGAAATTTCCCAAGAAGGCCTGTTTTCTATTAAACAGTGTTGATTGGTATTAATCATGCTACCACTCAATCCAACTGATTGCCTCTTTTAACATTATTTTCACAATTTTTCCTAACAATGAAGTCATATTGAGATGATCCAACTTATTTCCTTGAAATGTTATCACATTATGTTTTTTCTAGATTTTAGAATTTCTTTTGTATTATAGTAGGTATTATACTTCAAAATACTTGTCCAGAGGAAACCCATCTTGCAGGTTTGAAAACAATTCTTGTAGATGTTTGCTCTTTAGTAACCTCCTTACTATTGAATTAACAGCACTATTTTCACCCTGAATATAAGAAAAAAAAATTCCTTTGTATTAGTACTAATCATTTCTGTTCAGTAAGGGAGGTGGATATATTTTTCATTTCTTATATGGTCTGTAATTTTTTCTTATCAGAAAGAAGTATCTATTACATTATTTAAAACAAAAATGAAATGGAATGATGACAGATTTCCCTTTTCTGTGCTTCTACGGGTTTGGGATGTGAGGAATATCGCCGTGGGCCACTTAGCCCACAGTAGAAAGTGATGTGTGCATATTGTGAAGTTTAAAAATAATATTACTTCATCTTAATTTTTCTGTATTTCAATCAACCATTAATTCAAAATTGATCACAATAGTTATTATTTCATAATGTAAGGAAAACTATATGAACATCAAGAAAATGTTTCAAATGCACTTTTAAACTGTGTGACTGAATGTTTGGCAATAGCAGAATCTTATGTATTTCAAAACGTGTGCCTTGGGTATAGTGGGGTCTATTTTATTTTACAATCCATTTGAGTCTATAGTTCTGCTTTTCTGCTTTCTTACATCTTCTTTAAAATTTTATTTTGACATTGACAAACTGAATATACAAATGCCAAGAGAATTCTCATACTGCGTTGAGAAGCTTTTTAGTAGCCCAGGCAACTGTATGCCAAGAGTTTGAAATGCTGGAGGCTCTCTTTTTTCCACTAAGCAGGATGTTTTCAGACTCTGAAAAATTAAAGCATAATTATTGCTTAGTTTTAAATAACAATCCAACATATTTGAAGCTTGCATCATAAATTCAATTTACTTTCTCTAGCAAAATGAAGCTTTCTTCCTTCCCTGGTTAGAGGAGAATAAGTTCTCTAATTCTTGCTTGCTTTGAAGAGCTATGTGGATTTTGAAAAGGCAGATTGCCTGGTTTGAAATAAAGGGTTGTAATGGTCTTGTGGTACTGAAAAAATAATCAAGGGACTACGAATACTTTTATTGTTTCTGGGCTTGTTCCTTAAAAGAGAATCATATCCATACTTTGCAACATTTTGCCACTTTCCTTAAGGCTTTTTGCAGCAACATTGATTGTTGCTACTAATTGGAAAAGTAATTGGAACATGCCTGCCTCTTGTGTTTTACAGCCATGCCCTGTCATTAGCAAAAGTGATGTCCTCTGACCCCAACTGCTCTCAGGGGTCAAAATATATCATTATATTGGAGTGCAGTATTTCGTAACAAAGGCCATAGCAGTAACATAGCTTAAACATTTGGGGTTTTTTTTAGTCAAAAGAATAGCTTATCAAGAGAAAGAATGACCTGCTAACTATATTTATCTTACACTGTGAGTAACTGCTGGCAAAATACAGAGTCCTGAGATGTGCTGTGTAAATATTTTATGAAGGAAGCTTCTCCAGCAGAGATGTTAATAATTTAAAATATGATGTACTACATACTGAGTTTTAGGCATAGACATTTAGTAATAAATTTGTATTTTGTATGAAAGCCTAGTAAATGACTCCCTTGCCACATATTTTGTGTTACAATTGTGTTTGCATGTCTTCCTTCATAAATTATGCCTATGTATATACATGTCACAATAAACTTGAATTTTTCAACCAGCCATGATTCCAGGGTCCATTTAGAAAGGATTACGAGTCACACCTAAAAATTATGTAGCCTCCAAGTCGATAGTGTATGTTTCCAAGAATATTTTGTTGGAGACACACGTTTATTTCGGTTTTCCTTCTGAAGCTTCCTATGCAGTTCAAGGAAGCACAGTCTCCCAGACATGCAAGTGTTGTTTTTAAGTCAGGTTTTATTCATTAGGCATGGCTGCAGCAAGGTTCATCTTTGACTGGGTAGTCAGTCAGAAATGTTGGCCAGGAATCTGAAGACCTACTTTGTAGATGCTTTTCTGTCCTCATCCTATTTAGGCACATAACTCCTCTGGATTGAGCTTTAAATGCACTTTGTTTAGAAAACTAATTTACAGTATTTGCATACTGCCTGAATGCTTTGACTTGTTTCAGAATAATGTTGTGGTGATAAATATTCACATTATATTTCCAATTTCCACAGTATTCATGCAGGAAAACAAAGTACATAGACCACACAACAGTAAATCAGTGTAAGGATGGGCTTATAAATGTGTCAGTCAAAATATCTCTCAATTCTTCAGGTTTAAAATTTTATTTGCCAGTTCTGCTGTTTGTATTGTACTCTTATCTTTTTGTCCTTAGTTGCACTTGCTGTTTTATTATCCCATGTTTTTTTAATAGGAAATTAAGTCTCTTTTCTATGTAGAATTAACCAAAGAGAGCATCCAGAACAAGCAGTTATGTTCCAGTTTGTCAGAATAGGTTTGCCATTTCATACATGTATGATATATATGACTGCAATATAATAAAATATTTAAAGTTCAGATTATAACTCTTCTGTACTAAATTTCAGAACATTTTCTGTCAGGTAGGAGTATTACATCTCAGCATTAACTCTGTCTCTCTGCATCAGATAATGCTCTCTATTTGTATTTGTTAATAAGTGCAGACATTCATATTTTAGTACCTGATGAGGATATAAGAGACAGAATATAGATTTTTCCCCCTAAATTAGAAAATTATCTGAACGAATGGTTGATTAATAATCGTTCGAAGTTGAAGTGCTTTCATAAGCTACCATACAGAACCTCACTTTTAAAAAATCAATCTTTCAAAGCTGTCACTTTTGTCATTTGTTAAGCATTTGTTGAGGAGGAAAGAGAATATTTGTCCTAATTCTGAGCTCCCTAAGCTATGCCAAGAAAAAGGAAAAAAAAATTATCCATCCTGCTAATGCACTGTATTGCAACAGAGATTAAATTGATTAGACTGCGTAGGTATTTCCAGAGTGTCCCTTGCTGTAATATCTGGGCCCTGTATTGATGTGCTGCACAGTGCACTAATAGGTAATAGAAAATACTTCAATAGCTAGTAATATATCTAATTCCACAAATTACTTCTACCATGGTGGATTATTGAAAGCATAAGCCTGGTGTCTGAAAGGGCTGAGACTTTGGTGAGATGCTAAGACGGAAGGACGAGCACATTTCTCAACTTGCGTCAGCCTGTTCTGAGTACGTGATGGCTCTGAGCCGACCCGGGGAGCTTTCCCACAGAGGTTTATTGCAGGGCTGGGACTGAGAGTGAGGGTGAGAGACAGTAATTTATAAGAACTGATCCTGGATCTGTCATCTCCTCTCTGAGTGGTTTTAACACTGAATTCTGCCACAATTTCCTCTTCTTAATGAGCCAGTGAGGATGAATCAGTTAATGTTTGAACATATCTTTTAAAATGTTACAGGCTGTTCTTTGTCGACTTTCATTAAGCTTTTATTTTAATCTAAGAAGACCAGTCAAACACAAAAGATATGCAAAGTACTTCATATTTTGGCAAAGCCTGTTTAGAATACTCTACATGCATAAGAGGAAAGAGAGAAAGAGAGAAACTGGATGAAAGTACATTAAAATGCATTTACTGAATTCCTGTCTCCTGGTATGACTGATCTGAAATACCTAATGATGAAGCTTGTTGTAGAGAATCTGATCTTGGGTCTTGCACAAGGCCCAGCACACACTGGGGTAGGAATTTGTGGTTTTGCTGCAGGTGAACTTCCTGCCATAATGGATGTGTTCAATAAGCTCTAGTTATTGAATTTAAACACAGAGTCTTAGTTCTTAGTGTAATTCAAGAAGTTTTGAACACTGAGACCCAGCAATTGCCATTTTTGACCTCTTAATAAATTATAAATACATGACTGCGGGCTCAGAGTGTGGATACATTGTGTTTCCTCTCTTGAAAACAGGGAAGCAGACTTGGGAAAGGAGCACTCGGCTGGGCAGAATTTTCTTTGTTACTTTCTTCCTCTGTAGCTTCTTTTATTGCCTTTAGGCATGTAAACAAACACCGATCTCTCTCATCTATCACATTAACTCACAGGCCGTTCAGTGGTCCTCAAAGTCTCACAGAGATCATAACATTTCTTTAATCATATCTAGTTTACTCTTCCTGTGACTGCCCAGTTTCCTTGCTGTTGTCTCAAAAATAAAGTATGTAATATTAACTGTTGGGTATTTGATTTATTGGTATCCCCAAGAGGAAGTTGAAAGCAGACGACATCACAGTTTGTTGTTTTTATCTGTTGTTCTGAATTTATGTTGTATTTAATTAATCCCATGCTTCGTGCCATCTGTTAGTCCCCTGAAAAGGCCAGAAATACTTTGACTTTGCAAGGCAGGTGGTCGGGAGACAAGACTTCTGTTTGGAGTTTCAGAGCTTAGTCACACCTTGGGAAATGCTGATGTTCTTCACCGCATTGACAAACACTGCTCAGGTACTTCCCACTAAAACTCAAGGATGGGCTGTACCTTTTGAAGTCCTGACCCTTTGAATTCAGGACACTTTTTCTTGTCGTCTTGTTTTTCCGTATATGAAAGGGAAAGCTTTGTTTTCTTTATAATGTGAAATGTAGTCCTCAAGGGACCCACATAGCCATTTCCTGTAGCCTAAGTCTTGCTATAGCCTGTAGTCTCTTTCTCTGTCTGTGACACAGTGAGTTTCATATGCTTTTACTGCCTTCTGTACTGAGAGATTTAATTTTTTTCTCAGAGTATATTGTAGCTTTTGCGCTGTTCCTGCAAGGAGGTGGAAAAGGAGGACTGTTCTGGAGTATGGTCTTGCTAAGCCTGAGGCTACAGGGCGCAGGGATCAGTGGTTGTGCTGACCTTCCAGTTCTGCACTGTTAGATGTTCATCTTCTGAGAAGGCAAAACTAACGTTATGCACATACTAAGTTTTCAGACTGAAACAGAAAGAACACTATAATTCCAAGTATAAAGACTATGATCTCAGAGGTCAAACTTTTTTAATTTCACTGAGTACTCGAAAGTTGAATGAAACCAACTTTCTACTAAATCTCAGCTCTTCAGATTTTTCTTTCCTCCATTAACTTCTGTGTCTGCACACTTGTGTGATTTGTTCAGTTGTTTGTCTCATCTCTCCTTCTGCCTTCACTTGCCTGAGTCTGGTCCTCACTCAGTTAAACCATTTGTCTTCACCTTCTTAGTCTTGTTCTCATAGAGGTGGGAGTCTTTTCTGTATTTTAGCACATACATGTTTGGCTTTTATCAAAGTTCCCTTATATCAAGTAGAAAGAAAGAAGCCTCTCTAGACGTTGTGTCCTCTGGCATCCTTAGGTGTCTAAGGTAAGTTTTACAGACACCATTCGTTATCTCTGTATACTGGTTTTTATTCCTAGAGTAGAAACTGACAGTCTTTCACTCAGACATATAATGTTAGATGTCTAAAATTTGAGATGATCCTTACCATTATTATTTACAGTTTCTTTACATATTCTCTAAACCCTGTTCTTATTTCCATCTTTTCACAGTATTTTTTCCAGTAATACTGTCACATTTTATTATGATATTTCTATATCCCCTTCAGATTTATGCATAAGTACTTCATCAACCTTTAAATCTCCTGACATCTCCATAAACATATGTTTGTTCCTCTTCCTCCCCCCTCGAAGTTCCCTTAGCTCTCCTCTATTTAAAATTTACTTCTCAAAAAATTGCTCTCTCCCATATGAGTTCTCCACACTCCTTTTCCCTGCATTTCTTTACTAGCTGATCTACAGAAAAAAATACAAGTTGAGAGGCAGAGGTGTCTTGGATAATGTCTCCTTTCCTGCTTTTACACCAGCTAAAATACGATCAAGGAGTACTCAACCTATTTCCACTGCTGTGCTCTACTCCTCCCCATTTCCTCTCACCAGCATCCTTACAGCCCAGCTCCACTGACTTTCTTCCTGCAGAAAGTAGGCTGTTGGATGCCCTGGAAGGCAAAAGCATGGAGCTAAACCCTTGAAGAGCAGATGTGTGTATTGACCTGCAGTAATAGCCTGAAACCTCTAGAAATCCTTTCCCTTTACTCAGAAACAGCTCTTTCACACTATGGGCATTAACATTTGCCTCCTGCAGTGGCCTATTATGGTTTAAAGTCTCTGATACATAAACCCAAAGTCTTTCTTTGGGAGGGAGTAAGCAGGAGAAAAATATGCATTACATCCAGGAAATCTGGTCTATTACCATATATTTTTACTCTGCAGCTTCTTTTCCTATCTTTAAATTCAGTTGTTGCAGCAGCAGCACCTGCCTCTCCCAGGATTCCCATGAATGTTCTTAATCTGCTCTGCCTCACCTCAGACACCCTTCGCTCGCTGCTGGAGGATGGGGTAAGAGGTGGAGCGTTTCCTTCTTGTTTCTCACTTCCCTTACATGTGTTTTACTTGTACAAAACTCTCACCTTGTTGGAACAGAGGAGTGAAAACTCCTTGCGAAGGGATCAAATCTTAAACAAGTTTCTTCTCTCAGTTCTGCTTACCGGCCACCAGGTTCATGGTGCTCCATGCCATCTGAGATGAGGCTGTAGTCATTTAATCGTAACACTCTTTTTACCAACTTAGTCAATAAATGAATGATATGAAGGGTCAAGGTTTACAGACTGCTGAACTTTGCTCTTGGAGACTGTTGTTCTCCTACTTGCTTTTCCCATTGAAAAGTAATTGCTTCGAGCACCAGAAGTGATTACAGAAGATTACACCTCTAAAACCAGCCTCAGGATCTCATTCTGAGGAAGAAAACAGCCTGTAAAATGTTGTGTGCCTCACCCAGCAATTACACTGTTGTAGCTAATTTCAGAAAGCATAAATTGCCCATTATTTCTGAAGAGGGTTGGGATTTTTTGACCAGTGGTACTGAAAGTGAATGCTTTTCCAACAGATTTTTCTATGGCTTCCACAGAGTTGTACAAATGAGAAATAAATTTTTTTTTAATTTCTAACTTTTTGTATATAATTAAAAATTTAATTATTTTATGATAAAATCTGTTGATGAGCAAAGTTTAGTAAACCATTGGAACCTCCTAAAATATATGTGGTGTTTTTTCTATATTAAAAATATTTCATTATGAAGGGATCATTGTAACATGTTGGTTATATTTACAGATCAGGCAATTCAATCCAGAATAAAATGTTTTAATGTTTTAACCAATCGTTTTTCCATTTCAGTATCGCAAAGTAGCATGTACACCATCTTCTGTCATTACTCTTTACTGGGCATTGTCTCTCATGAGGCAATATATTCTTACTTCTGTTCGAATTTTTGTGGTGTACATCATAAGATACCTACCTCATTTTGCTGAAAAATCCTGTATTAGAGAATAGCTGCATAAACCACTTCAGTTGCAGTCCATGAGAGCCTGTAGCAATTTGGGAACAGCACAGGTGTTTCTTGAAGTGATCCCAAATGGAACATGTACCGTTCAAGTGAACTAAAATGAACACTATGATTTAAGAAATAATGAAATATTTCATTTTGGTGGATAATTTTAGAACAATATTTTCCATAATTTCTGCATCCCGTCTTTTTCCATAGCTGATTCTTCCGTGGAAGAATTTAGTATTTTGACTTTTCACTCCAATCTGAATTTCTTACTGCACAGAAGTTCCAATTTCTAACTGATGTTAGAAATCGGTAACCTCCTGTGCATATTTCACGGGCAGAAGATATATTCAAAGCACTATCTTTAGGAAAATGGTATGTGTCTGTCCATATAAGCTCAATGTAATGTATTGTTAATACAATGTAATTTTAAGAAAGTTGATGAGGTTATGCAAAAGGAATTCCTTGAAATTTTTAAAGTCAAAATAATTGAGGTTGGATGAAGGAGCTGTGGTAATGTACTGAAATACATAGTATTCTGCCCTCTTCCATGCCCATGTGAGGACATAAAGAAGAAAGAGTTTCTCTCACTCTCTTCCATCTGCTGCTCCTATTTTTACTGCTCTAGGGAACTGAAAGAAGTTTATTCCTCTCTTCATAAAAATAAACCTACCTAAGCTCAGTAGGATTTTCTTAACAGCGATTATTAGGAACTGACTGATCAGCAATACTACCCACTTATATCTGGCATTGAAACTCCCAAAGATATAGCTTTTTCATTATCTTAAAAAAAAAAATTAAAAAAAGAAAGGCCTGTATGCTTATAGGGTAAATCATGCTCCTTTAGTGTACTGTTCTTTTCTGTCAGCTCTTTACACTACAGCATCAGGTGGTTTGGATCTAAAAAGTAAGTGCCTGAACCCAGAACAACAGAGAGGGTAACAGATACTTTCAGGTGTAGCCAGTGTCTTATAGAATAATTCAGTTTCCATTAATACCTAGCAGCAAAATACAGAGGCGTAAAAAAATGACTAGAATTGTATGTGCTGCAATGACCATGAAATCCAGAAGAATGCTGACTGACAGCAGATGAGATTTGATTTATGAAGTAAGGGATATTAAACAAATACTTTCGGAAACTGGGGGACAATGATTCCTGATTATGGAAAGAAGCAACAAAATGCCTGCTGCTTTTCTCCCAGTTCCCATATGGAAAAGGGAAGAAGCAGGCAGAGCCCATAAAAGGTGACAGCTCGTGTGAAGTCTAATCCTGCTGGTTTACCACTGAGGATAATTTTAATTTCCAACTGCCAATGGCATTTACTATTCTGGATATAAAATCACCCTTAGCTGGTATTTTTGACTGCTGATGAGCTTTATTCAATTACTTCCTGGATACTCCCAGCTCCTGTTGACTCCTGGGGGCACTGGGGACACTGCAGCAGTTAAAAAGTGCTCCTCAAAGCATGTAAATGAAGGGATGTGAGTACTGGTTCCCCTACACTGCTTGAAGTCAACTTCTAGCTAGGTTCGTTACCTGGGAAACAGCTGTCAGCACAGTGGAAAGGAATCTATTTAGTGTGGTGGATAGGTGATGGTTTTCAAAAAAAAAACCCTCCACTGTTCCATAATTTAGCTTTTTAAGTGTATCTTTAAAGGATGAGGAGATAGGGTGTATTTTTTGACTTTGTTAAGAGTAAATTATTCCCTGAACTAAATAGTCTGGAACTGCAGAAATGTTTAATTACTGGGAAGGATCTTTTTATAAGGGATTTAAATGTCAGTAGTAGCTCAAATTTTGTTTATAATAACAATACTAAAAATAACTCTTTTTTTGCCAGTTATTTTCAATTTGTATGCTGCAAAGATGCCGTAATGGAGAATAGTTAAGTTGTTGACAGTTTTTATCTTCATGGTTCTCCCAAAGGTACTAGTCCTTAGATCGCTCCTCCAATAAAGTTAAATATTGTTGAATTTTTCAGATAGTAGTTCATAAAGATGCAGCAGAGACAGGTTAAGAATAGCTTTTCCAAAGTTGTGAGAGCTAAGAACTCTGGCTTCTACTCTGTGTTCAGTTTCACTGACCCATGTCACATCTCAAAGACAAAAGCAGAAAAGACAGCGAAATGACAAAGCTGCTTGTCTTGGCACCACTTACGCATTTCTGATGACCTGATGATAACAGCACTATCAAAGCTCCAGTTGTTACCTGTATTGCTGTGCAGTTTCCCTCTTTTTAAAGGGGGTTTCATGCTGCTGTTTTGACAGAGAAGGATAACCACATCACTTTAAGCTGCATAAAATATGTAGAAAGCACATGCCTATCTTCCTTGATCGTAAATTTCTGCTTTTGTTGTGAATGTTTCAATTTGAGTTAGGCTCTGAACATTTCACCACTGATTTGTCTTCCTAATGTTACCAAGTGGACTTCCAGGCTCTCGTTGCAGAGTTACTTTCTTAGGTTCCTCTTCTACCTTAAGTCTGGCTTCCTTAAGGCTTCCTGAGGATTTAAATATTCCCCTTCTATCGACATACAGTGAGTTCAGGACACCCTGGGGACCAGTTTCCATTGTATCATATACAATTAGTTGGGAACACCATTGCTCCATAGTGCTCAGAAAGGAAGGAAAGATATCCTGGAAGCTATTTGAAGGCAACTAAAGTTAGCCAGGAGCAGATGATGAGAGAAAATGATGCTAGATGAACACAGCTTGTTTCATACAAGTTCATACTTGTACAGTTCATACAAGTTCTGGAGCCATAAAGTTCATACTTTATGATTCCAGAAATAAAGATAACTTATCCCGAATACCATGTTTTACTTTTGGTTCTTTTTTCAAGCGATAGGATGACACCATTATCCTTTGTGTGCAAAACAATTAAGCCCACCTGAAAGAACTAGGCCTGGGCCGTATCTATTCTTGCAGAAGGAGAAGCCAAATTTAGTGCAAGAGGTGTCTATGAATAAAATGACGGGGCATGAAAAGGTTCCTCCACAGAGAAGGAAAATTTCACATGACTATAAGCATACGTTTATGTTAATTAAGGACACATCTAAGGTTGGAGAGGCTTGAGAAATTGATATTGCTGTGCAGAATATATATGATCACTCTTAAATATGTTGTGCCTGTAACTGCATATTACTATATGTTCCACGCTATACTTAGCAAGTCTGTCTGTCAGAAAGCTCTAATTGCTTTATGTGTAAGAACATTAAGCTGCAATAAATTTATATACACAGCTGTTCCATTACTGCAGAACAAGTCTTATCTCCTAATAAATTGATGTTTCTTTTTAGTGTCACCTCACACCTAAATTTACACCCGAGAAGGTGAACCTTAACATCACATAATTAGTTCAGTGACTCCAGTGGTAATAGAGGGTATACACTGTATGTCTCTTAAACATATTGATGGAAAAAAGTTTTGACTTCTGTTAATTGTTTCTTGAAAGCTTAATTGTGATTAAGAGCAGCCTTAATTGGAAAAGGGAAAAGAATCATGACCTTTAAACATACACTGCAAATAGCATGTCTGCATTTAGAAGGAGTTGCACCATAACGGGAAAAAAACTAAAAGCCTTCTTTAAAATAGGGCAGGGGGGAAAAAAAGCATTGTGGTTCTGTGTGGAGTCACATTTAGGTTAATGGAACAGAAGCTTAGAATGCCCTGGACTTTTGATTAATATTTAATTAATCTTCTGTAGAAGACTCTGATTTGAATTAAACTGGGTACTAATAAAAGAACCAATTCACCAAAGAGTTCACAAAAATTTGACCTGCTGTTATGAGAGTTTAAATTAAAATGGCCAAAGTTTTGCTTTCCGCTCATTCTATGCCTGCTCTACATCAGGTGCAAGTAATTTACTAGGAGTGATGAAGCTGGAAAAGTGCAACCTGACTTGGTCACAAGTAATTGAGCCATAGCTGTAACATGACATGCCATTTGGTTTGTTTTGAATAAGTACCATGAGCTAATGAGTTGTATTGTTCTCTCAATGCCAGCTTTTACAGCCTTGAAAAAGAAGCATTTACCTGTACACAACAAGGGGAAGTATCCTTTATGAAAAAAATGCCCAGAATAATTTTGAGGAGCTGGTTGTACTTCTGCGTTGTCTCCTAATCAGAGTGGCAGTAAAAATGATGCAAATGAACTCGGTTCCCCAACTGCTCTGACTTTCTTTGTCCTCCCTTCCCACGTGTGTAGGCGTGGTTGGAGTATGTATTGCCTACTGGCAAGACAGGGAGGGGCTGAAGGGTCTCATGACCTGATGGATTGTAAAAAGCATCTACTTGACCTCAACTAGGAAAAATGAGTTTGTAGTTATTTCACTCACAATTTTTTCTGCTAGTTCTTTTCATAGTCACCATCTTGTGTGATAGTCATCTCCTGCCCTAGTGAGCATTTTTGACATGACCCTTTCCATAAGTTTGGATGATATCTAAATCCCGCAGCATTTCTTCAAGTATCGTTACTAGGGTGATTATTCTCACTCAGGTACTCTGACTTTAGCAGCCTGCTCTGATACCTAATTCATCTGGTTTTAGGTGTCTCAAGGGTAGTCCTGTATAGCTCAACCCCCTTTGCAGTCAGCAGGGATGTGGGCACTGAGCTGAGCCTCTACTGCATGCATTTGTTTTGGGGAAAAGCACCATTTCACAAATGTGTGTGCGTGTGCCTCCATTGTGCAGGAGCAAATCTTTTCTTAGACTGTAAATCTCCAGTTAAGTGTCTGCTGCAGATAGGATTCTGCTATCTGAGTAGTGCTTAATGATGCAGAAATCTGGCAAAAATAATAAAAAGTAAATAGCAAAAGGGCAGCAAAATCAGATCTTTGTGAGTTCTGCTTACTAGGGATATTTATCATTCTTTCCTTACATAGCCTCTAATTCCTGGTTTTTGTTTCCCTGGAAAGTGAATTACCGTGCAGCTCAAATGGGAAAGTTCATGAATTTTATCTGAGTTAGCAGCATAGCAACATGAACTCTTCTCTGGAAGCCATGTCTTGCCTTAGTTCTTTTTGAAACTTCCCACAGATACTCGTGGAGTTTCTGTCACCTTTCGTAGGGGAGAAGTTTTTTTCAGAGGAGGTTAGTGCTTACACAAGTGACCTGCAATGTCTGGTACCCCTGCCCTCTTTACAGGATCATGGCAGTCACACATGACAAAAAATATAGTGTGACCTGTTACAACATAACCCTTGAATTACATAGACAAGACTACACTATGAGTTTATTTCAGAGATTAATCTTAAATACCAGTGCACTTTCGTGCTGAGGTTTCATTAGTCTGTCACTTAACAGCTCATTGCATTAATAAGGCTCACTGTATTGAAAAAGATTTTTTAAAAATTAATTGTAATTCTAATTTTTAAGATAATTGAAGAAGTTGCACCAAACTTAAAAACTTAAGGTAGAAAAAATGGGGTAGAAAGAACGGGTTTAATACCTTTTTAAAATAAATGTATTTGTTAAAATTAACATAGTCTTCTATATATGCCTCTCAGACATTTCAGCCTACTTGGTTTTTTGGCTAGTGAAGAATGGTCAGTGCCAGCAGAAACAAGTCTATAATTTGCACTAAATGGAACTGGCTTTGCAGTATTGCTTATGGTAATAGCTGCAGTTACTTGGTTGTAATATTTCATCTTGTCTTTTGAGAGCATGAAAAAGCATTTTGTAGGTATGTATCAAATTCTTCAGGTTGGCTGAGTTCATAGTTATGCAGGCTCACAGTTCTGTAGCTTAGTTTTCTTCTGCTGGCAGAAGTTCCTCTTTTCTGGAAATACCCAAAGAAAACTCTCAAAAAAAGATGTGGAGAGTGTTGGAATGTCAGGGTACAACTTAGCCTTCTGTCGCTTGTTTGATAATTATACGTTTTCTGGTGTTGTAACAATTAATTCCTTTTACTGGGGAGTGGTTATGTATGAACTTATTATCTATTCCCCTGGAATATAAATTGTTGCCATCAGTTGTTTGAAAAATTCTGTGTTCATGTCAATGTGAGTCTGTCATCCCATCAATGCCTTCAGAGTCTTCATCCTAAAATAAGAGACGAAGGAAGGAAAATATCTTAAATAATGAGTAGCAATGGCAATTTTTTCTTTTGGGGGGTTGTTTTTCATAGACATTTGTTTACTGTATAGATCAAATGCTTAGTGTGTCCTCTGACAAGTGCAGTCCATTAAATGCTTTATTCATGAACTGGGATCAAGGGATTGTCTCAGTTCTAGCCTGCTCTCTGAAATAAGATAACACAAGCAATTTCTATTAAGTATTATGGGTTGGGGGGGGGTAGGGGAAGAAGAAATTCTTTAATCTCTTTGATCAGATTTGAATGGCAGGAAAATCTTATGCATTAATGTTTAAAATTAGAGATTTTATCAGCAATCATTTTAGTAAGTAGAACTTGAGCTGCTGTACTGAATAAACATACTTCTTAGTACATGTAATGTGTTGATTTCCCTGGAGTTGTTCTGTAATTCATTGTAGAGAAAGAATGAAGAACTGGTAAATAATAAAAAGAAGAAACTCAGTGATATAGCTGTAAGTGGACGTGTTCAAATTGGTATGATGTGCATTTTTCTGGTAGCCCAGGGATAATTTACCAGATCATTTCTATAGCAAAGTCTTTCAGAATCAATCTCTGAATTTCATACTGGTAACAAGAAGCTTAGAACTGAAAATTATTCTTTATTTCTTCCCCTAAAACCTTGGCCAGATCTTCAGATGCCCATAAATTCTCAAAGCTGGATTCAGTGGGTCTAAACAGGTTGCTACCAGTTAAAGCTCAGGCCCAGCATTGCATTTTAGAGGTATGTATGGGGACTGGCATTGCTGCTCTTTAGTTAGAATCACATATGTAGCAATTTCCATTTCAGTGAAGCTTATGAATTAGAAATCTCACTTTTTTAATAGCATTCAGGAAATAATTTCTGGTTTCTATACAGGGACTCGTGAAGCGAGTGCTCGTCAGGCACTCCAACGGCAGCAGAAGGTTCTAGTTTGCAGCAGCATTTTTGCTGCTGGGCCTCCTGCGTCAAGTGTCTGAAATAGAATTACAGTACAATTTATTAAATTCATTACCATGTTGTAGAAGAAAAAGCATTTTCATGTTTTTATGATCTGAGGCTCTGAACCATGTGACTAATCTGTTATATTTTGGGATATCTGGCCAGCGCAAGTTTGAACGTCAGTAATGTGCACTACACAGCCATGCTTAACGTCTGCAGGACTTTTTTTCTTTGTAGCACTTGCCACTTGGACTGAAATTTTTCCAATTAAACATATCAGAGTAAAGCAGTACCTTAGAAGTACAAATGAAACTAGGTAATGGTGACAAAATAAAGTGATATCAGTTTGGATATATTTTAACATGATGTCAAAACAGATTGTCATCAAAATCCCCAGAGACACCATTATGGTGTCAAAATGAAACGTTATCAACCTAAGACTACAAGAATAACAACGTGAAATAATACTATTGTAACTTTGTAATGTAATGCCAATATCATGCAAAATAAATGTGATTTACTAAGGGGGATTATTATATATGTTTCATTTCTTTCAGTTTACTAAAAAGCATGTGACAATTATGTTACTCAAGAAAATGTTAGAGCATTTGCATAGCATTTGCTGAAGTAATGTAAAAGTTGAGACAAAAATTAGCCATACTGAGGAGATCGTAGGTGGTTATGTTGCAGTCCTTGTCTTACCTCAGGCATGGCTATATGCTTTTGTACGTTTCAGAAACTAAAAAATTCAGGCTTTTATTTCCATAAAGGAGGATTACAAACAGTAATAGAGTGTGTTCTGGAAAGAACCATTAAAAGTATAGCAAAGTAAATGAGAACTGACTATTGTATAAACTTTACACAGAGTGTTAAAGAAGGCTGGTACCCATCTGTGCTTATGTAAATGCAAACTCAGAGGTCTGAGTGACTTAGTCTCATTCTAGTGGTTTTTCTGCTGAAACATTAAGCTGTTGGGTCACACTCCTACACCTGTTGAGCATTTACTAGATTTTCTTAGGATGATGCATTTTTCACGTACCTTGAGCCCAAGTTAGCCAAGTTATAGTGGGATTCATCTGCCCTAATATAGTTGTCTAAAGCTATCCTCAGCTACTCCCTCTACTCTTCTTTCTCAATGAAGAAAAGTAATGAGCTCTTGAGAGAATAATTGCATCCAAAGACAGGTGCTGTGAATTGCCCTCTGGAGCAACTTATTTCTCCGTATTTCCCTTAGAAGGGGTCTAGATGAGTGGTTTTACTACATGCCTGCCTTTTAAATGATTAAAATTGGTTGAGAAAAATCTCGCCTTACCTTCGCCAGCTAAATAAATTAGCTTTCCTATAGTCTTTATCAAGCTAATGGTCTCGGTTAACTACTGAAGTGGTGTTACAAGTAAATGCTGTATTTCTTCTGCAGTTAGAGAAATACATGCTTTTGAATTTCTGGAATGTGCAATTGGGTTGAGGCTCAGCAGCCCAAGAACAGTAAATACTAGAATTCAGGATTTCTAACCCAGTTTTTCAAAGCATAGCATGACCCTCAGCAATTACTGAGCATCCTGTGCAGTACCTCTGGAAAAGAATTCCTTGGGAAAAGACATTTTTAACATTTCCAAGAGGAAAAATAAGTGAAATAACTTGAAAATATCTTAAGTAGTAAAAGCTGAGTTCCAACTAACTCACTAAATAACCAAGTGAATTTTTGGATAAAAGGTAGTTGCTGGATTTTCTGTCCTCAGCTGGAATTGACTATTTTTTGAATATAACTATAATTTTATGGCAATTTCCAGTTTTAAAGTTAATCATGACAGTGTGGTGGTAAAGCATGATTAAAACTTTTATTTATTAGAATCTTCACCTTTGAGATAAAATGCTGAAAGAATTTATCCAGAAATCAGTTGTTTTGCAAAATACATACCGAGCTGGGTTTTTTTATCTCCATATGCATATAATATTTAATTAAAAAAATCTTAATTAGTTTTGTGCTAATCACTATAAATCTTAGTGATCAACTTCATAAGAAGGCAACAGTCATGTGAATTTAGGCACCAATTCAAGTAATCAGTCTTAGCTTTGATTTTGTTTTTTTCTTAGTTGAGTCATAATGTGCAAAGGCACTGAATGATGAAATGCTTAACAGTAAGGTCAGATTTAAAGTTTTATTTAGAGGTTGCAAATAATTCAGTGTGAAAAATAAAACCAGGATCCCACATTTCTCTGTGTTTTATATAGAATTTCTGATCTACTACTGATGCTCCTATCAAAGAGGATCTCCTTAAGTTTCAGATTTTGGAAACTGTGTCAAGCTTTGACCTAGCCTTGGTATCCTTAGGCCAAGTCATTTCTATTTGTTTGTTTTTAATAGACAACTTCTCATTTGGTACTTGGAAATTGGTCTATAGTTAGAGTAAGATATAATGTAAAATCAATCAAGACATTATTTGGAAATTTGTAATGAAATAGCCCCTCTGTCAAAATACAGAAATAATTGTATTATAATTATGTTAGCAGCTGGTAAGGACAGTGGAAGGCATGTGAACTTGGTGTAATGTATTATCTTTTTTAATGTTCAGGCATTTTAAAGGGATGTTTTAGTTCATACACCAGTGTTTGTCTAGCAATGTATTGCTTGATACTGGAGTTTAATTAATACTTTAAAACCAGATGTCATTTTTATTGAGAGCAAGTGTTCACAAGAATCAGAAACATTCCATTTTGTTTTGCTAGTTGCAAGACCCCTGTACCTGTTTGCTCAGTATTTTCTGTGATTATAGAGAAATAAAGCAACATCAAATGTTTTTGGGGTTTCCAGTATAACTTATACCAAGGCATTAAGTAAGACCTAAGTACTTTTAAAGAAGTGGGATTTTGCATTATAAGACTGCTAAATTTCACCATTTACAAACACAGTGTAACAGTGCATTATTTGAATAACTTTTTTTTTCCAAATCCTTTTTCAAATTAGAAAATTTGAAACATTTGAATAATCTGAATATCACTTCTGATGCATCCTTCGAATCAAATGGTGCAATTGGGGGTCTTTTTTTTTTCTCTCTATTTTAATTTTGCTAGACTCCTCCCACGAAAAGACACATGCCTTTTCTCCACTCCACGGTTGGCTAGAGCTGGGCTCTGAAGCAGATTTTATGGTGTAAGACGTAGTGTCAGCACAGAGCAAAAGCTGAGCAGAAGCTGAGTTGTGCAAGGTGTGCTGGAATGAGCTGGGTTGTACCTACATCACAACATTCACACCTCACGGGTGGTGCTGGCTACAGAGCAGTTTCTGTTTGGAAATCACTGCCGTGCTTTGAGAAGTGACTGCTCTCCTGCTGCTCGCTGCTGCCCCTCTGCTGAAGAATTCTGCCCCCACGCCTCCTCCAGAGAGCAGAGCACAGGGAGCTCTCACTAAGCAGTTTCTAGCAAAGCAGCTGGATTAGCTTAAATGAAAACAAAGGCTGACATGGCCTGAAGCCTGCTAGGGATCTTCCAGATGATCCCTACTGCTGGCACAGGAATGGCCAGCTAGGTCCAGGGGAGGATTTCTTCTCTGTGGTCTTTGTTAAATGTCTTTGTGTTACTGTGCCAGGCAATCCTCACATTGACACAAAATAGCCTGCGATGCCTAGTTGTGGATGTTCATCAGACCTAACAGCACTGGAACCATCATTGTCTGTTCCAGTTAGGATAGGAAGATTCTTAGCAGGTCAGAGCCCGTTTCTGCCCACCTAACTTTGACGTAATTTTATATTAATTTAGAATCAAAAAATGCAAATGTCTCCCTTTATTGATCACTGGTATTTTTTTCCTTTTTTTTTTTCTTTCATGATTAATTAAATCTTTCCATGTGTGCTTTTGCTTTTTCTTTAACACCTTCACGAGAAATCCACAGTGAGGAATTTTGTATTTTCTTTTAGGTTACATGTGGTGTTCTCTTTTTTCTTTTCCTGTTCTTTTTTTTTCTCTGACTCAGAAAATGCAATACCCTATGACAAAGGCTGTAACAAGTTGTGTGTGGCTGAAAATTGGCTTGGCTTATATCTGCAAAATCTCACAGTTCTAAAGTAAGGCACAGACTGTGTGATAACCCAGTAGCTGAGTATCTGCTTTTCAGACGTTTGTAGCAAGCTCCTAAAATCTCTGCTTTTCCTTTTAGTAGAAGAATTCCACTGAAAAGTAAGACTGGATTTCTGTCTCCGGTGTACAGGCTCTGACAGGCTAATAAGGAAGAGTGATGGTGGCAATAAAAAGGGTCTTGGGTGCATTCTTCAGATTTCACTGGTTGTAAAATGATGGCCCTGCTACAGAAGGGCCACAGAGGGACTCACAGTGAAATCTAGCCTGGAAAGTTTGAAGAGGCTGTTGTGGTGAAGTGACCTCCCCATCACTCCACCCCTTCATGTTGTTTATGGCCATGACATCAGAAGCGAGTGCCGAGTTTAGAGCATTCGAGGTTATCTTTTTAACCCAGAAAGGTGTATCTTCTTAATTTTTAATTATTTACTCTGTTGAAATAGTGTAAAATGATCATCAAAACACAATGTCAAAATCTGAAAATTAATTTTATTCACTGAAGAGAGCAAGTGCAACTGGGGACCTGTGTAACTTCTTTGTGGTATTGCAGTTGATAACTGCCACTGTGAAAGTAAACTGGAATGACATAAAAATTCCCACTGAGCTGATTTCACATGCATACATATTGACATAAATCCTAAAGTTTAAATCCTGTTTTGATGGAATTACTATGCTGAAGTATGTAGGTATGTGTACAGGTAACGTGTTATATCTTGCTTGTCACATTAAGCCAATCCCTGAATTTAACTGCCTTTAAAATCTGAGGACTTTAAAGGATATGTAATGCTCTGTGTTCATTTAGCAAATACGAAATGGCAAGAGAGGATGATTTTTATAACCTTGTGAACAGTAGAAATAAGCCAAGATTGAAAGAGATCTGGGGGAAAAAAATTCAGATAGTATGTATACCCTTTAGCATGCAAGAAGCTGCCCTTGTTAGAAACTAACTTTGCATGCATAATTAATTTGAGCAGCACATTCCGTTTCTTACAACTAGAAGAGAAATTGAATTCAGGTGTTTGGTGAACATATGGGGGATTTACTGTGAATTTATGACCTGTGGTTTGAGTGTAAAAACCCAAGATACTAGCTGATAAAACTTAATGAAGCTTGTGCAGTGAAGCTATTTTTATTTGGAGTTTTGTAATTGATACATTTTTTTGTTTTTTAACACCTCTCCCCTACCTTTTTATGCCTTATTCTCAATAAATTTAAAAACCACAAAAGTAGTGTGGGATAAGCCTTTCTATGCCTCTTTCCAGGATGCAGCCACGTTACAAGTACATTGGTAGTCTAACAAATTTGATCTGTTGCTCAGCTCATTTTTTTCTCAGACTGGCTATAGCAATTCAGTGATCATGCAACAGTTCTTTTATACAGCGCCCACCATCCATGGCTGCTCCTGTTTGTGCACCATGTCTATGTGAGTTAATACCCATGTGTTCACGAAAAATCTATTCCCTGATGTCTCAGAGAAGGACCATATGTGGGGCGCACTGGAAGGAGAGGACCAGCCAAATTGGTTACACTAATTTAAGCTTGAGGAGTGGTATTTAGATGTCAAAAAATAAACCATAGAACAAAATAATAGGAAAAGACCAACGTGCTCTGGCAAGCTCGTGGCAGGAAGGAGACGGTGCAAACTCTGTTGCTGCTCAGCCCTCACTGGCCCCCTGTGTGTGGGCACAGTCATCTGTGTCACTGATGATTAACAAATCTGTTTAAAGTGAACAAACCAGCAGACTGTGCGTTGGAATATGGTGATAACTTTAAGGCTGGTAAAGGGCATGCTTTCGTTTTGTTTCATTCCATGACTTTTTGAAACAACTTGACAGTTTCTGCTTTTTCACCCTCGAGGGCCATCTGAAACAGACAAATCCATCTGCTTGGGCTTAAATGCTGTGGTGAGAGGGTGCTCGAGTTTCAGCAAATGTAGCAGAAGTTTTTATATTAGATTATCACCATTCTGCTTTCTGTTGGGCTGTTCCATCTTGCTCAAGCATTGAAAAAAGAGGCCAATTTTGTAGAGGCTCAGTTAGTCCTGAACTTTGGTGAGGATATGTGCTGCCAGCTATGGCATGGCCACCAGAGTGAGGACATTGACAGTCCTCAGCAGAATAGAAATAAACTCTTTTGCTGCTCCTCTCTATGTGTAAATATGGAGGTAGATTCAAATCCAGCTCTTGATTTTTAATGACTCAAGTAATCTGGCCAAATGAAAAGGAATTTATATTGTAGAAATGGGTGATAGTTATTTGCCAGCTTGAAACAAATAAGAACCCATCTGTGTTTTATAACTGCTATCCAGAGATCTAAGCAGCTAGTCAAGACAGTGAGGTCCTGGCAGCTCAAATGTGTGATAAAAGATTTCAAGGTGTAAAGAACTCTTGTTTGTTTACTAACCTTTTGGTTAGTCTAGTCATGTTGCAACTGCCTGGTGATGTTGTTAAGACCCTTTTCCATGCTTTTTCAGGCTGATAAGTTTTTTTCCAAAGCTTTGCTCATCCCTGTTCCATAGCATGTTTGTATCTACTTTATCGCTCTGAAAATCTGTCTGTTTTGAAAGGAATACAACTCTGCACATCAGTGCATGACATCACACCAAGACATTGCTTAATGATCTGAGACTCCGATGGCCATTGCTGCAATGGCTTGTTTCTGGAAATATGTGACAGCTCTGGACTATCTAAGCCTTGCTTACAGTTGCATTTTTAGCCCACGCGGGTGGTGGTGTATTTTAAAGCAGCACTCACAAAATAACTGATTGTGAAAAGTGCCATCTGCAGATGGAAGGCAATGGGGTGCCAAGTAGAGCTGTGACACAGGAAAGCCCGGCCGCTTTGCAACCCGAGTAGCCTTTGGCCCAAAAAGCCTTTCCTTGATTTTTATTTCTTTTAGGAACATGTAATATCGCGAGCACTTTGATAGAAGAGCATCACTGGCATCCGATGCTAGGAGGTGCTAATTGTCTTCTGTAAATTCACAGGCATTCCGTTATTAAGTAGGCAAAGGGAAGGGCTGCCTGGGCAAGCTGTGCTTACTGCAGAGTTGTAATTCCGGTTTTGCTAAAAAGTTTAATGCTAGCATAGGTCAAATCTTCAATCGACTTTGGATGGATTTCAAGTTAAATTCCTTTCTTCCTGCTAGTAGTCCTGAATTATTTGAGGTGGATCTGCCTTCAGATTTTTGGTTCATTCGAAGGGAAGACTCAAACAAAACATGGTACATTTAAACTTGCACTGTACATCTGCAAAAGGGAATTTAAGCAGCAGGAACACCTGCAGCTGCACTCTAGTAATCTGTTGATGTGACCCTACCTCTCTTGGGTCAGTTCATCCAATAAGTCAAAATTCATTTTGTTTTAGACTTTCTAAGGACACTTCTCATTGGATATAATTTGTTTAGCCCTGTCCTAAGGGATAATGATGTGACTTCTATAAACAGTTGTAGATAGAACAGAACATCTCAGGACCTGAAAAGGAATGAATTTAGGTTTGCATTGTTGACTCCAAAATTTTATTTCTAACAGTTTCTTATTGTGCTTATGATTTTTGCATGTCTCTCCTTCTGGAAGTACTAATTGGAAGTCGAATGAAATATCAAGTGGGTGTGCCAAGTGTTCCCTGAGTGCAGAGGGAGTGCAGAGGGAGACATAAAAAACATAGCAAAAAAGCACTGATGATGAAATTAACTGGATAAAGAGAAGCATGAAAAGAAACAGGAGACAGCATGGCAGGCCAGGACAGAGATGTGCAAACCCTTGCTGGCGAGAAGGTTAGGGCAGCTGTAATTTAACCTAGAGAATCAGAATAAGGCTGAAATGAAAATGGAAGCAAAAGGATGCCAATCTGACATATAGTCTGAATCCTCAAATAATCTTTTAAGAAAAGTATCTTAGCCCTTCCTTAGCTGCCTTCCCTTTCCCTTTTCCTCTTCTAAATGAAAATACTTAATTTTTTTATTATTATAAAATGACTGACTTGAAGCCGCTTTCTGTTTCTCCCAGACATTTTGAGCACAAAGAAACTTGAGTGGATACAGAAGTGCCTTTTTCTAATTTTGCTCTTGCTTTTCTGTGAAATAGTCCTTTTCATAATTCACTTCTTTTGCAATTTTCTAAATTTGGGTCATGTCCGTTGCTTTTCAGATAAAATAGAAATATTGTTAAAAGATTTATCTCTTCTGCCATTATCAATCCTTTAATAACTTTGAATAACTTTTCTTAAATCAGCTTGACTTCTTTTTTCTTTTCTTTTCATTTTTTTGGTGGTTTTTTTGTCATTTGAATAAGTTCTTAGGTCTGGAGACAAGTTAATCATAAATCCCAGGATCCTCCTTGTCCTTTATTATTCCATCTCTGCAGTGTAAAAAGTGTCAAATTCATGCCTTTGCTCTTCAGGAAAAGATGTACATTTTGGCTTCGTGGCATGGACACTGCATTTGCTTGCTATTCCCGTGTTGTAATTGTTTTGTGAAATATCTATCACAGCATGTGGAGAAGTCCTCATATCTGTAGTAACTCTTCCAGCAGCCCATTTTGGGGCTGGTACAGTAAGTCTGTATATTATTCTGTATAATGCACAGGATTTAGTGCAGTACTTTGGGGGTTTACCTTTTGTTTGCCATGGCATGGCTACTTCAGTGTCACTTTTGCACTGTAATCCCTTAGTTTGAAACAATCTTGATTACGGAAGGTGGATTATTTGCCCATCATCTTGACTACTTCAAGGTGTTCATGTACGTCACTTTTCTAGTAATTTTTGCACTGAAATTCAATGGCATTTCTCTTTCAAATATATATTATTATATCTGAAATACTAATGCTTACTGTATTTTGCTACACTTAAGTGCAATTTATCATGCAGAAAACTCTTGTCTGCATAGAAAGCATTGGGCTACTTGTTTATTGGATTAATAATACCCATTTTAAAAATCAACAGAGCATTTAAAAGTAGTTTGTAGGTCATGTACTGGATTTTGATGAATCCATTTACAATGTATAACAATGCATGAGGGGAAAAAACAAGGGGCTGCATACTAAAGCTGGGCAGAATTTGACAATAAGGAATAAATTTGCATAATATAAAACTGAAAATGGAGATAAGCTCTTTCTCAAAATTAAGTTGAATTAAGGAAATAAAATTAGCAACACATCTACAATGATGTGGAAATTTTGAAAATACCAGTGTTTCATTTCCACCTGATCTAAATAAAGCTTTCTTTTAATTGTAATTTTCAAAAGGGTAATTTGCACATAGAAGCTGACTTACCCTACAAATAAAGCATTTCTTAAAGCTCCCATTTGGGGGAAAAAAACCATGAAAGAAAATACTTCTCTAAATTCCTTCCTTTTCTTTGCCTTTGGTGTCAACAAAAAAAAAATCGACCTATTTAAAACTTAGCCTTTGCTAGAACCGTATGAGTTGTTCTGTCTGGCCAACCAAGCACTGATAAACTCTATTTAATGGCAGTGAAAAGAGTGGGAGGTAACGTCTCAAGCATCTACAACCTCCAATCCCCTGCACCTACCAGTCTCAAGAGACACCAAAAACAGCCACAAATGGAGTCTGGAATTGTCTCTTTTCATATGAGAGAAGACATGGGATATAAATTCACTGTGTTTTATTGTACCCTGTGTCCAAGAAGAGTAATCTATGGAATTACTTTCCATTGTCTCTCTGCAGACTTCTCTTTTGAAACAAAGTAATAGCTGTCCATTCTTCATCAGCTCTTTTGAAATAAACAATGAAACGCAGGGCACAAGAAGCCCATAATAAAAGATTAAAATGCTTCTGGTTAGTTTTGATATAACATATTTGTTTATCAGGCTTTCTGTGATTCCCACATTAACATGTTTGAAATACAGCAGGGTTGTGGAGGTCAGGTGGGAGCTGCACAGCTGGAGAAATGTCAATGAAATTAGTAAATAACCATTTCCCCCCTGCTCCCTGAAATAAGCCATTCCTGTGCATTTTTCTTTGTGATTTCACATACACCTGTGCTGTGAACAGTGGATTACCAGGCACCGTGAAAAATTTATGGTTTTGAAGGGTTCAAGGTTCTGGATGTGCTGGTTTGTAGTGGTACCTCAGGATCTGAGCCCTCCTCAGCTCACCAATGTCTGTGGGGCTGAGGCCAGCACTCCTCTACTGCCCAGATGCATTCCTGCCTAGGGCACTGTCAAATTGATTGCTTTCTACTGGCCCTCAAGCCTTTTAATGGTTTTAGACTGATCAATTTTAAAGACTTGTTAAAAACAGAACTAAGGGATGACAGGCTCTTATTGATTGGAGAAAATAACCAAATTTTATATAGGTAGAGCCTTCAGACGTTGTAATTAATTTGATGTGAATACAGATCTGACAGTACTACCTACAGTTTATTGATTGGGGGAAAGTATCTTTCGTGTTTATTCAGTAGCAGAGATCACTAGGACTTTTAATTTCCCTTTATGTTAAGTCTGACACTAGTGCATCTATTCCTCTTCATTTCTAGGAGTGATATATACTAAAGAGATGCCAAGAACTTTGGATGATTTTTAGAAATATCCTCATTTGTCTTATCCTTATAACATCAGAAGTTTCTTTAGACGTCAAACAGCATTAATAATCTTTTAGAAACTAAAGATCTTTGCACTAAATGCTTGTAAATTATCTCTGAGTCTGTAGTCCTGCGCTGCAGTAGCAGTCCTGTGTTAAGAAGTCTCAGTCACAGGTGGCAGTTCCCAAGTGTATTGATCATTTCCATCCTCCTTCTTTTAGCAACAGGTCGACCCCTAACAATCACGACCGGATACAGCGCCTGAGACAAGAGTTTCAGCAAGCAAAGCAAGACGAGGATGTGGAGGACAGGAGACGTACTTACAGTTTTGAGCAGCCGTGGGTAAGTGCGGAGCCTTCAGATCCAGGAAGGTTGGCTGAGTCCTGCTGTTCCTGGGCCAGCTGGGAGCAGACAGAGAGGAAGGCAGGGTCCTCTGCCTCCACACTTCTGCCCTTGCTGCTATCCCTGTTTTTGGTTCATTGATGTTTATTTCATTTCTAAAATTCTTCAGCCATCTGTCATGTGTGCAGATAGCATTAATGGCTCTGTGTTTAGACCCTTGACTCTGTGAGTTATGACTTGGACTTTTTTACCTCAAAGGCAGTATCAATTAATCTGAAATTTCCAAGGAAAATCAGAATAAAATGCATACTAACGGTAAATAATTTAGAGAGAACATATAGCCTTGTAAATGCTATTTTCTCTGAAGCAATATCAGTGTGATTAGTTATTTTCAGAAAAGGCAGAGCTATGTCTTTTCACAGTAAAAAAGCAGGGATATTCACACTTTACAATAGTACCCCTTTGCCACTTACATTATCCGAGACAGTTCTGTATTGAGATATACATCCTAATTGATCATTTAAAGCCTGTTCAATCTGATCTAGCAATGTGATACAATTATGTAAATTCATGTGCTTATCTTGTTTAACATAATTGAATAAATCAGCGTTGCTTTTTAATCAATTACATATCCTAAATTAGGATACTTTAAACACGTGACAAATACTCTAATTTTGTTGAAAATTCCATGATAAAAACAATGAACAACTTGCTTGTGTTCCCAAAGAAGTGGGAACTGTATGATGACAACAGCAGAATCTGTCACAGCTTCCTCCAAAGCGGGTGTAGGTGATGGGTTATTGTTACTTAGCATTGCGATGCACACCAGGACAAGGTGGGGAGACTCTCAGTTGAAGAGCCACATCTATGTATGAAGTCACTGAAAACAACCTAGGTAACAGACCTAGGTAACATCCTAATGCGTATGTCATCTTTGTTTGCCTGCTGTGGTGGATATGGAAGATATTGTTTTTTGGCTTTTGTTGGGTCTTTGTGTCCTTGTCCATCTTAAACTCACCAGCTTGAACCTGTGTATTTCTGACATGCAGCATGGAGAGGAACAAAGGTAAATGTGTCCCTAAATGACTTAATTGCTTAACATACAGTATCAGGATGTAGACTTCTCTTTTCCTGTTTTAGAAAACTTCTACCTTTCTCTGAAATTGGAAAATTAATATAAACATTTTCTTTATGACCAGAGGTTTTCTATTTAATGTGGGGAAGATATTGTGATAGCTCACCACAGTGATAGTTTAGCAGTTTTGGGGTAAATTTGGGCTGTAGTAGAGATATTTTCCATTATGCATATCGACTACTGTTCACTCTCTAAATGAGAGATTTGAGCAACATTCTTGGGAAAACTGTGTATGAGAAAAACTTTCACTCTTGAAGACTTGGGAACTTAACTACTGAAGGTCATGGGCCAAATTGTTGTATATCTAAATGCCATAGCAACTTTAGACAGTCAACTTGGCTTTTATTATCGTTTCTTGTAATGAGCGAAGAGGGAATTATTTGGATGACAGACTGATTACCTTAGGAATGGAATAATTTCCTAAATTATGGGTCAGAACACTGACCTTTCTTTTTTCTCTGACTCAAACAAATGGGATCTCTCTGTTTACTCCCCTTCTACAGATCATGCAAATGAGCTTAAAGTGACTAATTCAGTCTAATGTATTAATATTAATTCTGGAGCTTATTGTTGCTTTTGTGGGAGCTTCTCTGTTTTTAAATACATAGGTGACCAAATGTTTTATTTTAGATAAGTACTTTTAAAAAAATTGGCCCAGAGTCTGTTTGAATTATAATTTTATTTTTCCATCGTGTACTCCAGCCTTTCAAGATCACAATGCCTGGAAAGGCTAAAGCAATGATCTCATCCATTTCAGCACTTCGTAGTCATTTCAGCATTAAAGAGCCATAACCTTCTCTCTTAAGGAGTGTGTACTACTTTAACATATTAGTCTAAAATGATGGACTTTCTTAAGACACACTGGCAAAACAGATCCAGATGTATTATTAAATACCAATGACAAAAAAATGCAAAAGTGGTTTATAGCATGTATGGAGGAAAATACTTAAATACATTCACTGGTATCTTTTCAATCCATCTGTAAGCTGTTGGTTCCAAGCCACAGCAGTGCGAAGTGCACCTGTATGTAGACCATTGTTGAAAAGTGTGTTTTCACCTGAGGGAGATGGGTTGTGCAGCCTACATGAGCTAAAGAGCTTTACATCCAGAGAAGCCTCAGAGCTGCATGACAGCAGCCAACTCTGACCTGGTTTGGATAGAAAGAGAGGAAAAACCAACTCTCAGAGAAGTCTGAGCTAGGTAATAAGTAGTTTGCATTTCTTATTAACAAGCTGATGGGAGAGTTGAGGATAGGGAACAAAGTGCTGATGTGATGTGGGACTGTTGGTTACTTTAAGGAAATATAAATGAACACAAAGTTTGCAGTGTAAGTAATGGATGCTGATGGAAATCTGGCAGCTCTGAGGATATTCAGAGGAGCTCAATACCTCAGAAACCTGCTAATGTATTATCAAAATGATCCTGTGAACCTCTCCAACTCCAATCCATCCCAGACTGTTAATGGCCTGTGACACAGGAGTCCAGTTACCTGTGACAGATACCTTCAGTCTCCTCCGTGGGTTGGGGCAGATCTCTGTACCATGGAGCACTACATCACCCTGGCTCTGTGGCACCAGTGCCTGGCCCCTTCCCTTCCTGCGTGTGCCCGTCAGGTGAAGGTCATTTCTCCATAGACAAGCAGCAGAGCCAGACTTTTTGCCCGGCTGTGTTTGTCCTGCCAGTAAACAAAATACTTGACTGCCTATGAGTGTTCACACGGCATCAGGCAGCTTAACAGACACAAAAAGTGATAGCACTGGAATGAGATGACACCGTCTATTAAACAGCGTAACATTGCTGCTCAAGGCCATTTGAATGACACACTGTTAGGGTTTAAATAACTGCCTACATGTTGCAACGCTGAGCCGTCCCTGAAATCCAGTAGTTCTGCAGTTGATTCAAAGCTTTATGGAAAAGATTTTTGCATTTGTTTATTTTAAGATAACTTTCTCAGGCTTCATGAAGGGGTTTTTGCACTTGTATGGCTTCGCTTTTTTGTGTGTGCATGTGTGTGTGTTTCAAAATATAAGGTACAAGAGGCTTTCAAGGGCAATACTATAGGCCTGATGCTGCATGGAAAAAAATAAAAATAAAATATGATTAATCCATTTTAATCCTGCTGGTGTTAATTCCAGTCATAGTTTGCAGACGTGTATCTAGGCATGTAGAATTGCATGGAATTACAGTTATGTGTACTAATATTTAAGGCCCTTGCTGTTGCTATGACATTTTTAACTAATGCAGGATTCTTTTGGGGCTGATTTTTTGTTCAGTACCAGAGTTGAGCCTCTGGTTTCTGAGCTTTTCTGGGTTGTGTGAGGTCTGCTGAAGTTTGTCTTTCCTTGTACCAGTCTCAGGCTTGGGGGGATTTTCACTAATTTGTTCCACATCTTGTATTTTTGCCGAGTCACATCTTGATTAACAGACCCTCCCCCTGCCTTCAATAATAAAACCACTGCACTATAGCTCTAAATGTTATAAGAGTAAACAATCCAATTTTTAAAAAGAGCATCTTAAATCCATGGAAACTACTACAGCTGCTTGCCTGTCCTACTTGTAGAAGCACACTAATGATCAAAAAAACCCATAAAGATGCAGGAGGGACAAAAGTTAGTGGTTTATTTCTTCATATTTAATAAAGTAATTTATGCTGAAAATGGAAAGTGGCAAATTCCGTTCACAAATAGATTCATCTCCAGTCATCCTGGATCTATTTGAATCATAGGAAAAACTGACATTGAGAGAGCAGCTGAGCAAACTCTTACTTTAAATATTTAGGAGTCAAATAAAAGGATGTTTTATTTTCTAAAGATAACAGCTAACTGGGTCAAAATAAATATACTACCTGACTCGTCTGAGTGTAGCTTTAATCATATGCACAATTTTGCGAAAGGTAAATAATTGCATGATTCTCATAGAGGAAAGACTCCAAGAGTCTTACTAATATACTTATCCATGGCCTGATAAATAAAGGCTCAGAAAATTTAGGGACTGTGCTTGGGGTTTTTTCAGCTGTTTGTTGGTGTATAGATCTTGTCTCTAAGAGACTTGTGGGAGAAAAAATTCTTTTTTATCTGTTTATGATACTCATTTCTTATCCCTGTATTCAAGACCTTGACCTACTCAAAGCCATAATGAATTCTAATAAAATAAAATTCTTTAAGAAAAACAAACCTGATTTTTATCACTGTAACTTCAACTCCATATTAATATTACCTGGAAAAAATGAGTAGCAGACTATATTAAATACAAACATTCTAAAGTTTATATCAGACTGTAAGCTATGCAGAATTAGTCAACATATTAATGAGAAAGAGAAATAGTATATTAATTCTTTCTATTATTAGTGCATTTCAAGAGTCTCTTTTAGGATATTTTATGCAAAATAGAAGGCAATATCTGATGGAGCATTGCAGTTCACAAATACCTTGGGAGCTAAATTGCAGTTTCTCCTACCCCAGTCTGTTTCAGAGAGGACACCAAAGTTAAGCAGGGCAGCCTCTCCACAGGTAGTTCTTCTTCAGCTGTGTAGGTAATATCCATTCTGTGTCAAACCTGCAAAGGATTTTGTAAAATACCAGCTTTTTTTTTTTAATATTTAGACACTAACATTTTATATTTTAACTTTTTTTTCCCACTAGCTTCAGTCTACTAATTTATTTGAAATAAAAAACTGAAGATAGAAGATCTTAAAAAGAAATTAAGGCATTTTAGTTAGTAAACAAACATATTTATAGCTCACAGGTGTACAATGCAAGTAAATACCTCTGGCAGAATTTCAGGGCTTAGTGGTTTGTTTCTACCATACATCTTTCTGCTGCTCCTATACACAGAACAGAAATCTTTGTCCCGTACCACACTGCTCAGCTTCCTACATAGACACCATAGAAAGGGACAGAAAGGGGTGGGATTTTCTTATTTTGTGATGTTTGAATTAATACACACACCTGCTGGCAACTTTTGGAAGGCATATTGCTATATGTTCTGTGCACCATAGCAACATAAACAAAAATCAAAGTAAAAATAGTTTTCAAGGACATGTCCCAGAAACACTGGATGTTTTTTATCATTCTGAATTTTGATATACATGGTTCCTGGATTTTCTGTCATCTCTGCCAAGTACATTTACACATAAAGCAGGCAAGGTCATTTAATCTTATCTATTTCTAATTAGTGCTGAACTGTAAGACCCATGGACTTTTGGAGGGCCTTGTGTCTGCCAACTTCCCAGGTGAACTTGAAACTTCTTGGTTAAACACAGTGCTTAATCTCAAAAAAACAATCAGCACATAACAGTCTTTTTCTAATAACTGGGAAAATACTAAGGGACTTGCTCCTTTACTGATCTCCCTGTTAACTATTTCTTTGTCAACATAAAAGAGTTCTGTGAGTTGGAGTAAGAGTATCTCCCAGCTTGTGCCTGTGTCTGAAGGCTGTCAGGTAGGTTTGTCACCTCGACTGTTGGATTCCCTATCACCTGAACTGGTTGGATCTCCCTGAAAACGCAGTTCTCTGGATCCACCCCCATGATCTCCTCTCCGTAATTCTGTGGCAGCTTTGATCTGTGCCAGTCCTGCAGGATCCGTGCTGCCACCACGCAGAACTATCTCTGTGGGCAGAAATGCCACTGTGTGGGGAAAGGAGCTGTGTGGGCGTCCCCTGGTATAGGTAGGAAAGAGAAGAGGGACCTTTGTCCCTAAAGATGCTACCCTGGACTGCTGATAGTGGTCAGTGCAACATGAGCCATGGGTGTACATTCTCTGTGACATGAAAAAATGTTGTTTGCATAAAGTGAGAAAGTAGAAACTTTTAACTTTGCAGCCCTGGTTTAAAATTAATGCCTCTTTTAGAATAGAGCTGTGTAATTTCATCTATCTTGAAGCACAATTTTACATGCTGAATATTGTTTAACAATGCTGAATGCAATAACTATCATTGCCACTTAAATGTATTGTGGAACACATGAACATACATTTATTTGTATAATGCAGCCTTGGTTGTTATTGTGGCCTTGACCACATCCTACTTTAAAAGGTCAGTGCTTGTCATATGTCTCATTGCAAGCAAGGCCAGAGTTCTTATCAATCTGTTCTGTGAGGACTGAGCTGTTGCCAGGTTTGTTGGAGGGTTTCAGGCTGTTATAATCATACTTAGCCTAGTGCTGATATCAGTGTTAAAATTGCTGTGTTATATACAAGGGGTTTTTTTGTTGCTGTTGAAAGATCTGAAAATAGTGTATCTTTTTTTTTTAATTACCTTCATTTAATGCTGACATAAATGGGGTAGGCATGTATATAGATGTGTATCTATGAATATATTTTATATAAATATATATGTATAAAAATATACTTTGGGGATGAGACAAAATTACCAATCAGTTTTTGAAGACTAAGGTTACTTATTATATAAATATTTTTGCTTTAGATGCTTTAATCCACAGCATATTGAAAAGTTAAATCACTGTATGGAGATTTGCATTTTTCTGAATAAGTTAAGTGTCCGAAATGGAGTATGTTAGTCTTATATCATCATAACCATATAGGCTATTCACTATAGTATCACTGGGGTTTTGAATGAAAACGATTGGAAGAAAAACCTTTTCATTAATAAGATGTTTGGATGTACCTCTCTCTGTGTGTATATGTTATATTATGGAACTTATGATTACATGCAAAGGGAGTATTTTTATGTTTCATTGCCATATTTTTGGATACTTGAAATGAGATAGTAGATTCAATTGTATGAACGGCTTACTGTAGCTGTGAACAATATTCTGACTACATAAGTATTCTCTCCAGATTTTTTAGAGTATTACAAATCCTCTTAGTACTCATACCTTCAGAAAATCAGATAATGGATTGGAGATGTTTGCCTTTAGACCCATCAAATTACAAATGCCGTCCATTAGACGAAATTCCTTGTGAACTGTGGAGAATCCAGACGTGACTCCTCAGATCCCATCATTCTGGACATGCACTACAGCAGGCAGACAGGAGTGATAGCCCCTGCCTCCATTTAACACATTGGTTCCTTTGTGCATTAAAAAGAAGTATCTCTGAAGGCACAATTTGATCTTAGTGCATTCATAGTCCATTAGGACTTTCAAAACCTCTGTCACTTTAGTAAAGGCTTTCATGGTAACTTCATCTCTCTGCACATGTGTGCGTGTGTACTTGCATTCATGCTTTCTAGAAAAGATGCATTTTATTGTCTTGCATAAACATAAAATGAGCAGCAGCTCAATCCTATCTCCACCTGTTTAGTAATTTAACCATTGTCTGTACTGTAAAATTCCTTAATCTGTTATATTTAGAGTGAACTGCAAGAAGTGAAGCTCTTCAAATAAAGAGAAGCAATTCCAATTTCATGTCTTACCTGTGATAACTACTTTCTCACATGTGACATAATATAGCTGCAAGCTTTCTAATGCTGTTGAAGTGAAACCCATGAAATGAGGAGGTTGGCTCTAAAATCTTAGTTTAAATGTTTTTATTCTTTATGGAGAAGTTGATATGGGAACTTTTGAGTTCCCCTCTGGTTCTCTGCAAGCTGCTTATAACCACACAGGAGAGAATTCACAAATAAACCTTGTGATTTTCAGATAATCACTCCCTTCCATAAGCTGAGCTCTTCAATAAAATACCAAATGTCAGAAGACTCCCAATAAAGTCAAGAAAGTTAGAAATGTTGACATATGCAATAACTGAAATGCTGCTCTGTATGTGTTGCCCTTATTTAATATAGTAGGAAATCTCTGTGGGGGTTGTTGGTTTGGACATACATATGTACAGCTTATTCATCTCTAGGAAAATTTCCCACAAGGTTAACATGAGATTCTGTTTTCTCAATTTGTTGCTTCATCTTACCATTCCCAAAGCATTTTTTTCATTAGAAATGCTGTTTTACTGAGGTTTTTTTGCACAGTAAACCTATTCTGAAACAGACATCACTGTTATATTAAGGATTCTCTTAAATAAGTTTATGCTTTCATATTCTGATTCTTTTGTCCAGTGATCTTCTTGTGATGGGAAGATTGTATCTGTTAAATTGTGAACTGAGACTGATGCTCTGCCTGAAGTGTATTGTCATTGAAAACAAAGTTTCTAGAAGTTGTCCACCTGTCTCAAATTTGTTGTGGTTCTGGCTACCTGCAGGTACTTGCCAATATAGCAAGACAAAGGAGACGTTTGTGTCACAAATTACAACTTTCTAGTTTCTAAAACTTGTCTTCAATGTACAAAGCTTTTGAAAAGCCTTTTATCTTGCAGATATTTGTGAGCCATTATGATCTCTTTCTCTGAAGAAATTCTAATGGCAAAAAACGAGATGTTTGTTTTGAGCAAAAGCGCAGATAAAAAGGCAAGAAGTGCTTTAATGAAAGCAAGTCTGAGACAAGCTGATTCAGTCCCAGGCTCAGACAAGTGGTTATGCTCCCTAACCTCCCCCTGATTAAACTTACATGATTTGAATAGAAATAGTAATTTTAAGGAGATGAAAATAATACTTTGTTTCTTTGTAGGTGAAACCTTATTAGTAAAACAGCAAGAAAAGCCCATAGCATACGTTGATTTTTGTGACACTCTGTTTTGCAAATTGAAATTACAAAGTCTGAAGGAAGTAGTAATGTAAAACAAAAAGTGACATCTCAACAAAAGTTAACTTTTTCATGTTCCAGTGTTCAAATCCAGCCATTCTTACAGATCATTACCAGTAATGCTCTGTATTACCAGAAAGTCCCTACATTTTCACTTGCTCTTAGTATTGGCCTCAAAGTTTCAAATTGTTACCTCATTAAGATCCTGCTTAGAGACGCAGGAGTCCCCATTGTCCACAAGAGACTTGCTGAATTTATCTACTTGATAACATCGAATCAGAAAATGTTTTCCCATCTTAGAAAAGCAAGCAGTGCATGTCTGGGCCAACAGCAAATTAGGATGGTTCCACTAAATGAGAGCATCACTTGAGTGGATTGATGAGGTTCAAAAGAGCTGCTGTACTCCTTCCCCCCTCCGATTCTCAGTGGGGTGTTAAACTTGGCGTTCCAGTGGCTAGGCTAATTTACAGAGTATGAAGATCTGTTCCACTGACTTAGTTTAAATTACAGTGTTACTATAAAAGCATAACCCATTCTGGACCAATGTTTTCCTTGTACATCTCAGAAATGATAGGTCAGAAATAAAATCTCTAGCATGGGCCAGTGTTATAGGTCAGAATTTAACCTAATTATTGTGGAAGAGCTGCTTGAATTGCATTTTGAAACAGATATAACTGTATTTCTACAACAGCAACTTAAATGATGACTCTTTCATGGATATTTTTCTGCTTTGTTTAAGACATTTTCACTTTTGTTTTGTAGCCAAGCACCAAGACATACTCACAGAGTGGCAGGCACTCCGTGTCAGTAGAGGTTCAAATGCAGCGGCAGCGGCAGGAAGAAAGAGAGAGTTTCCAGCAAGCTCAGCGGCAGTACAGCTCATTGCCCAGGTATGGCAACTGTCTCAAGCTATTCCGTGCGTATGAGCCTGGAGGTAATTTCATTTGGGAAGGAAAATGTTGTACTTAGCGCAGGCACCTTTGTTTAGCATTGATATAAGGTGGAATGTATTCACTGTGGAAGAGGCATAAAATTTCTTAAGTGAGAGCATGTGGTAGCTGTTTATTTTAGGAGAATTGCTTCAGAGCTGATTTCAGGGGGATTTGATGACACTCAGCACCCAACAGAATTGAGACATTAAAACAGAACTATTCTTCGTGGGACACCATCCAGTTTAATCTTCTGCTCTTACAGAAGTCTCCTGAGCATGACACAAGCTGTCCTCTTTTGACATGTCAGATGATTTTTTTTTCTGTTGCCTAATTCCTTCCTGGGTAGAAATTCAATTTTTTGTGATACTAATGCAAAGGGAGAAGTAAAAGGAAAAAAAATTTCAAGTCCTTCAACAAAAGAATATGGAACTGAAAAAATTATCCAAAAACTCAGGGGTCTTCAAGTTTACAGTGCGTACATTTCCTTTAAGTTACTAGGTCATTAGCAATGGAATGCTGAAAATACATTTTTTTGTCTGAACAAACCCATATTTTTAAAAAATCTTAGGGTTTTTTTTTTAAAATTAGTTGTTTGGGCAAAATGTCTTTTACTCAGTATTTAGTTTTAAGAATTAATAGAAGTTTAGCCAACTTGTATTTGAAATTAACTCTCATAGTTGAGCATTATGCAAATAGTCTTTGCATTTTGAAGTATCAGCAGCAATGGTTGAATGGAGAATAATTTACACTGGAGGTTGGTGTCAAATTGCTTTCCAACAAGGTTGTATTATTTTTGTGGTTCCTATGGAAATAGCGTGGAAAAAAAAATTGTTGTAACAAGATGTGTTTTACCAGATATATTATAACTCTTTTTTTTTTAAACAAATATAAGCCTCGTAGCAAAGTTATCTAATCATGCTATCTTGCCAACATCTTTGAAAATAAAACAGTTTCAGATTTTTAAATGCTTTAACACCTTTCAGTGTAGAATTTTTCTGTTAAGGAAGGTGGGAAAGGGAAATGTAAAGTTACTGTGTTTTCTGAGATTGTTAGTTTCTTATTTTGAAAATCTTTATGTTCCCTTTTCTTCTGATCTCTGCCTTCCTTCTGAAGTGACCACACCTATTAATGCCATATTGTGTCTCCTGAGAAATTCTCTTTTGGTTCTGCTAGCCTCAGCAATGCGCTGGTGCAGTGGAAGGGCACAGACACGAGTGCCAGTTTTAAGTTGGGAGCTTTATTTTTAGTTTTAAAACTGTGATTTTTAAAACCCACTTTCCCTGGTCTCTATCACTGGTAGCATTTAAAAGTTGGGAGTTCATTGCAATGCAGTTCCAGTGGCAGAAATTAATAGCTCTAAGGAGAAAACTCTACAAGAAATATGGAAAATAGATCACAGAAATGCTTATTTTGAAAAGAGTTACTGAGAACTTTACTCAGTGTGGTCTTCAACATGAGAAGTGCCTAGCAAGCTAGCAATGCATGTTACTGAGTAATTAATGATAATTTAATGGTATTTCAGCTGTGCGGAGAGCAGACAGAATTACAGGACCTCGGGCTAAAGTTCAGCACTGTAAATACCACAATACTCTTATAACAAGCTGGGACATTCAGTTCTCCAACTTTCCAGACTGTTCCTAACTCTGTGACTGATCTTTAAAGAAATTTTACTGTTACTCTGAAATTTAGGTCCCAAGCCTAATGTTGCAACCATGGCTTTGTAATGATTAAAGTTTGTACACTGGCTTCATTCTTGAGCTTTGTTGGCTTTCATCTTGTATAGTCTCTAGGAGCCTCCTTTTTTTTCCCCTTTGCACATTCAGATCTTTAGTACTGAAGGCAAATAAACTCTTGAGTCAATTTTAAAGGATCTTCCCAGAAAGACAGGGAAAGTGAGCCAACTCATTTTGAACAAGTACCAAAAAACAGTCAGTAAATTAAATCAGTTCAAGTAGTCATCCTCTTGTCCCATGTGAAACTGTAAAAGCAAGGTTTAACTCCACGTTCATTTTATGCTACTTACAATTTATCTTGCTCTAGATCAGAAACCTGACAGTTTCGTAGCCTACAGAGGTTCGTGCAATTTGCTCTTGTTCCAGGGAATGATAAAACGTGACTCAGAAACCTCATTTCTTTCACAATGTTGGGTATGAGAATACCAATAACAGCTATAAAAATTTGTGTAAGAATTTACATTGTAATTTGTGCTGTAATAATTTAAATTCATCCTGCATAACATTTTTCATCTAGAGGTCTCAAAACTGGTCATAAAATAAGGTGGATATGGTAATTTCCAAATTATATATCTAGAATGAAGACTGGGAAAACATTAGGTGACTTTTTACTTCTCCAGGCCTCCTATCTCTCCACTGCATATTCATTGGATGAGTCCACATCATCATATGTGCTGACATGAAAAACCAAACCATATATAAACAATTAAATGATTTTCTTATTGATTTATGTCACAATATATTTTGGTTTATTGCTTGATTCTCATACACTAATTTTAATCTCATAGTGGATATCTCTTTTGCTGCAGCACAAAATTGTTTTACTTTATCATCACCTATCTTATTTTAAATTCATACAAGCATCTAGCAGCTTGATAGCAAATTAAAGTTATTTCAAAACCATAATCTGTCTTCAAAATAATGTGATGATTTACTGTGAAAAGAGATAAGAATTGGTAATGTATTTGGCTTATTTATCTGCACCCCAGACCCAAAAAATGAACAAAAAAGGTTGTCTCTGATTCTTCTTTTATGAAAACTATAGCAGACTGGGAAACACTCCTGATAGCATGAAATTCCTTAGTTCTGGAAATGGGAGGAAGAAACTATGTAACTACCTATCAGCAATGAGCTTCTGACTTGAACAGTGTTAGAGCAAGTGTTCTAAGGATCTGCCTGTTGCATTTTTAATCAAGTGTTGAGTCTAGATTCAGATCTTTCATGAGTGACTACAAGTGCTGTCTGTCATCTGGTTTCTCAGGAAGCACAGCAACATGTATGATCTTTCCCAGTCTGCAACTGAATTGTAGCACATTTTTCTTGAGAACATGAGGGTAATTGTAGCACTGGATGGGTTTTCACAGCATATTCCTCCTGTGAAGACCTAGACATATAGTTCAACTCTCTAGGAAATGTTCTCCTTAACAAAAGAGACAAGATGCCTCTTTGGGGCAGAAGACAAGTGATTTCTGGAGAAGGCAATAACTGAGGGAAATCTGATGGCATTTCAGAAGCACCCTTCCTTCCAGTGATTGTTCTCAATAACAGTAAAAGGGGAACCAGAACATTCACCTTAAAAGTCTCTTTCATTTTTTGTTTCAGGCAAAGCAGAAAAAATGCCAGTTCTGTATCTCAAGACTCCTGGGAGCAGAGTTATTCCCCTGGGGAAGGTTTCCAGACTGCAAAGGAAAATCCCAGATATTCCAGCTACCAGGGATCGAGGAATGGCTACATGGGGGGACATGGCTTTAATGCCAGGGTAATGCTAGAAACACAAGAACTGCTCCGTCAAGAGCAGAGGCGGAAAGAACAACAACTGAAAAAAAAAACTTCTTCTGAAGGGCCTAGCAACTATGACTCATATAAGAAAATTCAGGACCCTAATTATACCCCTCCTAAAGGTCCTTTCAGACAAGATGTACCGCCTTCACCATCTCAGGTAGCGAGGCTGAACAGATTGCAAACACCAGAAAAGGGAAGACCATTTTATTCTTGAGGTGAAGAAAATGAAGATCAACTTACCATGCAATAAGGAACATTTTCATACAAAGACTTATATTTTGAAAACTTTTTAAACTGATGGTACTAAGGAATATATCCGTTGTCTATTTCAGTGCCTTTGAAAATATGGGCAAAGCGCTGGTGGGCCTTATGTCTTTGCCATTCTGTCTCAAGTGTTGAATTCATGGAAGGACCTTCCACCATTTGACAATCATAGCGGAAATGTGCTCCTGCATTCTGAGTCCTGTAGCCCAGTCCAATAGTTGTCAATGGCTTTTTGCTAGGATTTGTTGTGATGTCTTTTACTTTGCAGTGACTTATTACACCAACATGAAGCTTTACGGCATAAAATGAATGAATTTGAGGTTGAAGGAAGCATTGACATGTTCTTTTTTTGTTCCTCTTGGTTCAGGAAGAGGGGTACATATTGCTTTTGAGTGGATAAGGCTTAGCACTACTCTGGATCGCAGTCAGAGTTATGTTTTATGGTGGAGTCATTACCAGTCTTTGTTGATCAATATTTAAGTGTCTATATGCTGAAAAACTATCCTTCTCCTATTATGCACATATGCACTCTTGTTTTTTTTTCTCTCTCTCCCCACTCGGAGTTTATTAAAAAAGCCTTTACCCTGACTCATGAGGAAAACAATATTAAGCTTTCAGTTATTCTGAGCATCCTGTTACAATTGCCTTATAATCTTAATACACAGTCCATTACAAATGAAATAACTAGAGAGAGATTATTTATACAGTCACAAACAAACCAAGTATATTTTACTATTTCATTAATGGTGGGAAATTTTGAACAAACGTACAACCGAGTTCTGCTTTGCTTTGCTTCTAAATTAATTTGGTCATATGACACTTGTATCTAGGAAGAGAACAAGAAGGGTATCATCCCATGGTCATCTGGTATACAGTTGTCCTTGGGCAAATTTTGGAGATACCTTAAAGCAAGAGCAAAGAAATCAAAGGTTTTCTTTGGATCAAAACACTGTAAAGAAAAGAATTCTTTCTTATAATTTGTGAAGCTTTGTGGACAATTTTCTTTGTGCTTCCATATACTGTATTGTTTCATCGTGATGCCACATTTAAAACAAATCTTTAAGTATATGAATGAGAGATAAGTGGAGACAAACTGTTACACATCATCCTGAAAACATGTCAGTATCCAAAAATAACAAAAGCAAAAGAGATTGCTCTAGCAGTGAGTAATATTTGAATGTGCATATGGGATATGAGAATTTCTTTTGAAGCAGCTGTTTTTATGTTTGTTGGTCTTAACTTCACGTATTGTAAAAAATATAGCTGGGTTGCTGAAGTGCCTGCAAATCCTGATGTGAAAAGGCTTGAGAATGGATCTCAGCATATTGTGTACAAAAAGGAAAGAGAGAAAGCAGGAAAAAAAATCATGTATGGCATGATTTAAAAAAAAAAGAAAAAAAAGCCTATTTTTTTTTACTGGCACATTTTATTTTTGCGCCAAGTTGTTTCTAGAATATATGTGAAATATCAGCACACATATGTGTCTTTTATGCCTGTTTGTTAACAGTTTTTGTTGTTAATAATGTACTCCATGTTTAAAAGTTCTTATTAGTGTAAGCACAGTGACATTGGATGACAATAGCCCTTTTACGCAGAATTTACAAAACTGTGTAAAAGGGCTTTTCATGTACATATGAAATTTAGAATAAAAGGCTGTTTCCATCCTTGTCTTGGTATTGCCTGTAGACCCCTGTAAGAACTGCTGCTTACAGTGAGTTTAAAAAACACTTAACAGATGTTATTTTATACTATTCCTAATGGTTTGCGTGTGTCTTTCTGTGAGTGTGTATAAACATCAGAAAAAAGAAAAGAAAAGAGATTTACAGCCCAGATGAACACCTGAAAACTATCCTCAGAGGCAAAAAACACATAGTTTAAAGTCTTGTGTTATTTTAGGCCATACCTATGACATTTAAAAGGCACATTTTTAAGACTAACCTCTGAGGCAAAAATCTTCCATGCTGCAGTGTGGAGTCCTCTCCCCAGGGAGAGCACTGTCGGAAGGGCACCTGCTGTGCTCTGGCCAAATCCAGGCACGGAAGCCCCCTCTACACTGTGTGTGTGTTTTGGGTTCTGATGGGAGCCCTTCACAGGAATGTTGACATGGTGAAAAACGGGAGAAGGCAGATTTATGAATAAAGCAATATTTACAGTGCCAATGATACTCTGTTTCCCCCATTAGTATTGGAGCTGAGTCTGGTTTTCTCCCTCTTCCCCTCATTCCTCCTTTTGTTGGTTTCTGCGGGAATGTCAATCATGATTCCATGTATGCATGACATCAAGGTGTTGCCATGGCAATAATAGTGTCAAATTATTCACTGTGACTTTAGTGTGGGATCTCAAGGGGAAGAATAGCAGGAGCTGCAAGGTGGACAGGAAGCTTGCAGTACCCAAAGACAGTAAAGGCTGGATTTTGCAGAAGACCTAAATTGTAGTGGCTTGCATTGTGAGTGGAGAAATAATTACATTTGCAGTTTTGCAGGCCTTATTTTCTCATCTCCTGACTGCATTCCCAGATTACACAGTTTGATGTTTCTATGTATTTATTTGTATCGGCAAATAATTGCAAGCACGAAAAAAAAATGCATCCCCAGGAATGGAAAACAGGTTGAAGTCCTTTTCAAAACAAGGCCTTTGATAAACTGCTGTAGGAAAAATGGCATGTGTTTGGAAAAGTATGACGTACAGGATGTTTTATGTGTAAGGATGGCATATGTTAACGTTTACCCTTCTATGAAACTCCTCTTCAAGGTGTTAACAATTTGCCATAATTAGATGTGTTCATGAAAGAAGGCAGATGTTCTCTTTGGGCTGTGTCTGTGTTATGTTAGTAAAGAATAAGGTCTTTTTCTGGCTTCATCATCCTGTCTTCTTCCTGACATAGCATAGACAGGATTTCTAATATTAACTCCCATAAGTTGCAAAGGGTGATAAGGAAGTGGGAGGGAGATATTTTAATAGAAAATGACCTTTAGTTTTGCGTAGTGAGTAGACTCAAAAGTTAATTGAGCTAACAACATTACTGCAGTAATTTGTTGTGAACGCATTACCATTATGAGATTAACTCTGTAACATTACTATATTTGAGAATGGTCACAGGACAGACTGTAAGGGAGCTTGCACCATCGAGGAGTGGGTGTACAGCTTGCACATTTTGCTCTGTTGAAACCCTGAAAAAACCATCTGCAAAGCCTCCTGTATTTTGTCAAAATAATTTGTTAATGCTATTGAAACTCCATGGGAAAGTTTAATATTACTAATGCAGAAGACTGCTGCCTTTCTCAAAAAACCTACTTTCCCTCTTCTTATAGGGCCTCCTTGGAAACAAGAGCGCAGCCCTAGTGAGTTATTGCTCAGGCCAGATAGTTTAATATATGTCTTTGAGACGTCTGCCATCAAAAACAGCAAAAAATGGCATAGAGCCCAGCTGAACATGCTTGGAAAGTACAATTGCCATTTATTGCTGGCAAATGGCATGAAGAACAACAAAACAAAATTTAAACCCATCATGACTGTAGATATATGGCCTGCCTTTCAAAGCTGCACTGATGCTTTGGTCACGTTCCCTCTGCTTATGGGTATCTGTAACATTGCATTTATCTGTTCTGGGTATGTTGAGGTGGGAAAGGAAGAAACCTTGGCTAGACAAAGAAGAGATCTGCCAGATTAGCAGTGTTGGCTAAACGTAGGATATTCTTGAGTAATGCAAACCTTTGAACTTAGGTTGTTGAGACTTAAAGTGAATTTGGCTATTGCGTGTCCTGGCTTGCAAGTCTATTTTCAAAATATTTCCTAATTCTATTCGCTGTGCCTGACTGTTTTTACATCTTTCTCTCTCAGGTCCTCAGTCTAGTTAATAGAAGTTGTGAAGAACCTGTCACGAATGCAAAAGCAGAAAAAAAAACTCCTCTATTTTTTTATGCTGCTGTTGTGCCATCACACTTTGGCCTTCCAGACTCAATTTAAATCTCAGCCCTAGTATGTCAGAGGAAGAGAGAGGGTCAGAAATGCACGATGGGGGACGGACTTTATGAAAGTAGGATTTGTGTATGTGTGTGTACATGAGAGAGGCACAGACTGGATTCATTTGCCTTTAATTCATGTCCTGCTAAAAAACCCTCTTCAAAACATTTCTTCAGTGTTTTTTCCATCTGGGCAGAAACCAGCTATGATTTGATGCATACGGTCATTGTTTCATGCCCTCTTGTAATATTTTCTATTTTGTAGCAGCATCACACTTTCTCTTTTACATCTGCTGATTAATTCTTTTGCATTTATTTGTTTCTCTAAATGGCATGCAATTCATTCATATCCTAGACTGCTTCTTGCCAATGATTGATTTTTCTCTCTTTGATTTGCAAACTTATTTTAATATTTTTCTGTTCTTGGGAGCAGTTCTATCTTTTGTAACTTACACTTTAATCGCATTTTAAAAATTGAGACTGGGAGCTTGAGTTGGGATTACACAAAAACAGACTAAAGAACAAGGCTTTGATTTTTATTCTGTGTGCAGTGCACACTTCCCAGGCACTTCTAAGGACTGGGCAGAGTACTGTCTGAATAAGACTAAGAAAAACATAAAGCCCAGGAGATTTGAAAGAAAAAAAATTAAGGAAAGTTTGGAAAATATTTATGCTCACTGCATTCTACTACTGTGAAAAAAACCCACAATACCCTGCAAATTTCCTTAGAGGTATCACTGTGCCTGACTGACTGATGGTTTCAGAGCTCAGACATGACTGTGGTTTCAAGACGGATGGAAGAGGAAGTTACTTCCACCCTTCCGAAGGATTCCAGGACCCACTTCCCTCATAAATTGGCTCCCAGAATTCTGTTTTTCACTGCACGTCTTGCAGCAATCAAAGTCTGCAATGCCCTTACATTCATACATTGGACTTTCAGTGCAGTCACTGCAGTGACATCTATCAGAGAAGGAGAAATGGGAGCCATGAGTGATAATAGCTTTGATTATCCAATTTTAATCTTCTTGTTTGTTGGAGTAATGTTTGTCTTAGAAAAATAAGGACAGCAAGAAAGAGTGAGGCTGTTAAATGGGAACAAAAAGGTGCTCCCCGCACTGTTACAGCCACTGTTGTTTAGTTGCCTTTTCTTCTCCTTTATGCCCTAAAGGCACAAAAAGTGATAAACTAGTAGTTGTAACCTCAGCACGGAACTCATGACCCTCGCAGAGATTCACTCTCTTGTCTAGCCTATAAGATGTGAATTAACAATGCAAGAAGGAAAACAATTTTACTGTCCCTCCATAATTTCCTCCGTGGGTTTCCCTGGGGTGTATTTAGATTGTCAGTCCTTGGAACTGGGGGGATGTTTTCATCATCTATAGAATAAAATACTATTGTTGGCAGTAGGACCTGGTAAATATTTGGGGGTGAGGGACGAAAATCAGTGTGAAAAGAGGTTTTTTAAGTTGGTTTATATGGATTTTTGCAACAGGTTCCAATTTTTATGTATTCCTAGTCCTAGGAATTCTCATTTATAAGTACAGACCATATTGCTGGAACCAGTAATAGCTGGAGAATTGCAGCATTTGGCAATTAAAATGAGTTCCTCAGGTCTCTTCATTTAACTAAGGCACTACTTTATAGCTTTTATAGAGAAAGAGAGAGAGAGAGATCTCTTTCTCACAGAAATAGGAGACACATTCCCATGGTCACTGTTGGAAGATGACGAACTATCTGGAGGAATTTTAAGAGATTTCCAGGAGCTGCAACCTTCTGCCAGGAGCCCAGAACAGTTATCACCTTTGTGCTCAGCAAGCTGGAGAACACATTAGTTTTCACTGCTCCACCGATATAATTCTTATTCCCACTTAGAATGTGCTGAAGTCTGAGACCCCTTTCCGGGTACCCATCACATTTCATATCTTCCTTAGGGACAAGTGCAAAGCTTTGTAATACGTCAACTGTAGCCAGGCCATTAAAAGCCTGTAGGCTCTTAGGAGCAGGAATGTCTTTGCCTAAAACTTTGTGTCTAATGATGATGTATGTTTTGTTTCATTCTACCCTTCAACCATCTGTTGTTTCCTGTTGGTGACACACGTCTTCCTCAGTTTTCTCAGAGTGTGGTACATTCAGGCTCTGCTCTATGATCCAGCCCAAGCTGCAAGAACCATTTTAATAAATAAGTGCTTATAAATAATATTAATGATAATTTATTACTATGTGATCAGTTGCTTTCTGGGCTATCAGCTACAAAGGAAGGCAAATTTATGTTGGAGGATTTTAGCATTTGCAGAGGAAGTTTGAGGCTGAGAAATCTTTTCTTACTTTAGCTTCTGAAACTCACTGAAGGTTAATATAATCAACTGCAGCATAACAGAGACTGGAAACGGCAGTGTCTTGTATTAGTGCCTGGTTGATGGTTTGCAAAAGTCTATTTTATAATCTGGACTGAGTTCATTGTAATTTTCCACACATTGTTCCTCACTTTGAGAACTGTATAAAATCACATTAAAAATCAAGAGCACTAAATTATGCAACCTGTTGCTAACCAAAAGCTCAGTTAATACTATAGCCAGCAAAGTAGAAATAATTTGTGTTTGCACATCTCATTCTTTGTTTACAAAATAATGCACAGACTTTTTTTAAGGATAGCAGTATACAGGATGTTCATTCTTGTTTTTTAAAGTCAGTTTGCTTGAATAATTTTCTCATCTTTATGCAGAAATTTTCCGCATTTTTGTTGACTAAAATATTACTAATCTAATTTCCTATTAAAAAACTCATTTCCAGCATTGCAGAGCTGAAAGGTGCTACCAAGCATTTAGTCTTCAATTTACATACAACAAACCCTGTAATCTGATGGGGGATTTCACACAAGGATGGCTGCATGCAATTACATGGGCGAAGAAAAAATTTCATCCAAGGATCTGCTCTACAACAATTTCATCTGTTGGTCTCCCATTAAGAGCTCTCCTATTGTTAAATTGCTTATTGATGTGGACTTTAGAGAAGAAAAAGACTACACGGTGTTGTCATATCAGGTTTTCAATGCTGTTTGCATTTTTTTTTCCTTTTAATTATAATTTGCATTTGTTAGAAAGGGACAAAGTAAACAGATTGGAATAATTCATTTGAGTTAACGCTCATTGACAAGAAAACATTAAGCATTCTCCAAATGAAGCATCAGTCATGAAAGACAGAAGGATAATCCTAACATTACAACTCAAGTAAATTAGTTTTTGGATATATATTCCAGCATTGCATGAAGCTGTACCAGTTCTTAATACTGGCACAATAATATGCACTTTTAAATGCTGCCAGAAATCATCATTACAACAGAGAGAGGATTCACTATTTGTGTTTATTAATGGGGAAATGTTGGAAGAATATTTGATATTAAATGTCACAGTCTACAGTGATTGGAGCTAAACTGTAAAACTGATTGAGAAGACTTGGGCAGATAAATACAAGTGGTAAACGGCGCTCCACACACTGCCAGGGTGGAGTACTCCTGATGTTATGCCTCTGGCATTGCAGAACAAGTGCAAGCTGGTGAGCCCGGTGCAGCCCCTTTAGAAAGGTGGTGCGAGAGAGTGGAGCGTGCAGACCCAAGGTAAGGATGAGATTGAAGCACATTTGCTCCTTCTGAGTCCAAGGGAGCCATTTGTACCTTGGCTGGGCCACTTTCTCACACAACTCAGCTCTGTTTGACCATAAGTGGGCAGCTGAGGTGCATTTTTTCTTAATTTGTTGAGGGTGAATACAAAATTCTGCCCCACCACACTGTGCCAACAGCACCATTGTAGTTGCTTCTCAGAAGCTTTGACTCAAAGCTGGCAACTCGCTGTACATGAAGACCAGGACACCTTTCCTCCAAACAGGATGGAGGCAAAGCAGGGCAGGGAAATACCTTGTCCTCTCTGTACGTTAGGATGCCATTACCACAGAAGAAACTCTTGCAATAATGCTAATTTAACTTAGTTGTTACATTTTCCTTGAATTAACTGGTATTCTGTGAATTTCAAAGTGGTCTCCTGTGTTGCACAAGGTTTAAGATGCAGGACTCAGGCTGGGAAGGAGCATCTGGAAATCTGACTTGGTGCTCTGGAGATTTTTAAAAAAAAAAAAAAAAAAGAAAGAAAAAAGAAACATTACAGAGCAGCCGATCTATCTCCTCGTGTCACCATGTGTGTTCTCCCAGTCCACACTAGGCCATAAATGAAATGTGGTTAAGGGTTTATCTCCCTATAAATACTATGTATATTTATTAAATGGTGAGTGAATTGCATTATTATGACATTTGATCGGTGATATTTGGCTCCAGCTGGTAAAGTTTCAGCAAGGAGCCAAGAGAGCAGCAACAGTCCTTCTATTGTCTTGAGCTGGCGTTGTGAGGCAGCAATGAAAGCAATATAGCTGGTGATGCAGTAACCTAATACAGAGCACAGCCTCCTTCTTTTGTTAAACACCTTCTCCTAAAAACACTGGCAACACACATTGTTTCCTTATCGGATTTTTCCTCTTGAGAGATTTCAATTCCATTTACCCCACAGGCCCAAATCCTTCACGAACACATGAGTTAGACAGCAAGGAGGATTACCAGAAATAGCTCAGACAATGACCAAAAGTCGTCTTGCATGCCTTTTCTTTCCAGCCAGCCACCCACCTTTCATTATCAAGAGGATGAATACCGTATCTGGCTGCATAATCAAAATCCAGTGACCTGTCAGAGGAGGTGGTAAAATAAAACTATCGTGCTGTTTCGTTTTGACCAGGCTTCAGTTCTGGAACCCTTTTAACCCGGGTTTTCTGACGTATTGTAACTTGTAGACATTTAAAGATGGAACCACTGAGCTAATACATTTTAGATTGTGTCCTTATAATATATATGGTATATTTAGTGTCACAATTTCTTGTAAAATTGGAGCACCCCGATGCCAAAGAAATAGCCTCTAATTAAAAGACTGACAGCAAAAAAGAGTTAAAGCATATTGAATAACAGAAATCCCTGCCCAGTTTTTCTAGCAATTTTTCTGCCTGTGATACTTGCCAGCACATTCCTCATGAATGTCTAAGGTAAAAATGAATGCTCATTTGGATCCTGAATGTCATTCAACATATGGAAAGAACTACTTATTTTTCTTTAAATGTAGTCCCATGTAGTCACCATTGAAACCAACTTTATTTTTTTTCTTCTCTCCCCTCCCCCAAATATATTACAGTGTGCTTAGTGGATTAATGCTCAGTAAAAGTTCAGAGAAAGTTATATAAGGTGCCAAAGGGGAATATCCTTCTGTTGCAAAGTCTAAACCTAAACTCTGTCCCTTAGAGCCAACTCTAGATTTTGTAGAGAATGAGGGAGAGATTATTTTTAAATGTTTTTCCATACAGTATGTTTTTTCCCCTCTTAGCTGAGTCAAAAAAAGCAGCACAGCTCAATACAGACATAATACTCTTTTTGTGGATTGGTGAGGGAAAACAGAAGGGCTGGTTTCACACCTTCAGGATGGCAGTGCACCAAAAGGGGTCCCAGAGCAGGTGCCCTGGCAAGCCCCACATGTCTCTATGGTCTATTTATCTCTGGGTTTAACAAGCAGAACATTTCTACGAGGAGTCCTCTCAAAGTCTTCTCAGAAGGTTACAGTATAGAGCTCCTCCATAGTCATTCCAGATTTCTGTTTTTTTTATCGTACGTATTAATTAATGAGCTGACTTATTTAACAGTAGATTTTCTGCACTTTTAGACAGAACAGCTCAAGAAAAAATCTAGGATTCCTTTCCTATTTTTTTCCTTTCCATTCACAAAGAGGTTAAGTTCGTTCCCTACCCAATCATTTTGCCCAAAGAGGATAAAAAATTATTTCTTTTGTAACACAGGTTCCGAGGCTCCAAAATTTAGAAACGGCATTTGTCCCACTTATTAGCAAAATGTGAAAATTACAGAAGTCAGTGTGATGTGAGTGATACCAAACTCAGCAGCAAGCAGCAGACTGTCCCTTGCGTTAGCACTAGACCTAGATCTGTCTAACAGCACTTGACAAACTGTGTCTTGGCATCAGGCCCCGGAGTTACCATTTTTTTATCTTTGAACTGAATGAAAATTTAAATTTTTAATACTGATAGCTTTCTAATTGGCTGATTCTTTTACTATTTTCAGGTTAGGCTGTGCTTCTAGGCAAGTAGACTTCTGTAGACAAGATCTTCACAGCCAGAGAAGCATCTCTACTTAGTGTGCAGAAGTAATATTTCAGACATCTATTTTGTGTGACAGAGAAGAAGCATCATAAGCTATCGGAAAGTTATTAATTTTTAATATTTTATTTCAAATTTTAAGGTGTGCAGTTGCTGGATAATGAAAAATACTTGGAAGCAAGCATTTTGGGGAAAATGTACATGAATCAGAAGGATGCTTATTTTGTATTTTCACTTCCTGTGATCTTCAGAAAGTGCTGACTGCAGTCAGCAATGTTGGCAATAGTCCTTTTTCATAGATCCCTTGAAGTATTGCAATACTTCATTGCCCTCAACAGCCATCCAGGCTTTTAATAAATTAGTCCTGAAGGTAGAGAGAGATTCTGGAGGGATTCTGAGGTCAGAAGAGACTTCTGTAATAATCTAGTTTATTACCTAACTTCCTTTTTAACACTAGCTGTAGAATTTTGTTCAATACTTCCCGTATCAAATCCAGTTCGTGGCTGAAATCAAGAAAATCTTTCAGAAACACATCCAGTTTATATTTAATATGATAGGGATAGAGAATTCGCCACATCCTTTGGCAATGTCCTTAGTTTTTAATTGCTTATACTGATAAAAATTTATGTTATAGTCAATCTGAAGTCAGGTAACTTCACCTTTGATGATATTGCCGTGGCTTTTTGTTTGTTCAGTTAAAAGCAGAATTACAGAGCTGTAATTCTACACACTGAGCATGACTGAATAAGAGCTGTGTTCCAAATGAGGAGCATTGGCTTTGAGTCTCAGAAACTGGAAAACGTGGAAAATATGACCACCTAGATCATACAAGGAGAGGGAGGGAGAGAGGAAGGGAAAGCCTGGAATGATGTTGCATGCTGAACTTCCGTCTGCAAACTGGACATAGTAAAAAACAGAGACCAATTTTGAAAACCTGGACTGTAAATACCACAACTCAGAAATACACATTCAATATATACTGTCTGCTGTCAAGTTAACGTTCTCTTAATGCATCAATATCTTATTTTTAATGTTTTTTGATGTTTCTGTGACTAAAACCAGGCTTGTTTTACAAAGAAATGTTTTGCAGACTGTTAGTCAGTACTGTGACCTAGGGATAATTCTTAATGCTATTTCTGTTTGGTATAAAATCATAATGCATTGTCACCTTGAACCGACCATCCTCTCGTAAAGGGCTTTAATCTTATTTTCTCTGTTGAGCAGAGGCATTCTCATATGCTTTTGTAGTCAAACCGTAGGATCTTAGGATCTGACTGAGGCTGTTTTCAAAGGAAGGAATATATTCAGTAACTGAAAATTTAAATTTGATTTGAAAACCTAATATAAATGTTTTGTATTCTAATTTTTTTTTTTTTTAACTGAGGACAAAAAGGAAAGCAGGAACTTCAGCTTCAAGATAAAAGTCAAGATAAACACCTAAACCAAAACCAGTACTCCAAATTCATTTTTTCCTTTTCTTGGCTGGCAAGTTTTTCTTTCCATAAACTCAGAGGGATATTTGCCATTGCAGTGATAGAACTGTGAGCAGCAGAGTTCAGTCACACCAGGGAGAGAATATGATACTTTACATGAACATGTCAAGGTAACGTCAATTAAAAAAAAAAAAAAACTGAGAAAAAAGAGGCACAGAGTGACTTTTTAAATCTTTCATGCAGATCTTATCTATTCATAACCCAAATCAAAGCAACTCTGATTGCTCTATCAAGTGTAATATATAATTAAGGCAATTCAGTCCTAAGGTTTGGGGTTATCACAGTTCTTTTGATTTGAGTCACTGATTGTCTTAGTGAAAGAACTGGTTGGGAATTTTTTGACAGAGAGGTTTTCATCTTAGAGGAAAAAAACCCCAATCTGTCAAAAGAAAAACTTTATCGTGAGGACAAAGGCTGCAGAATAATCAATAGCCCGATAGTTACAGCACTCACAAGAGCATGACAGAGCAAATCCCTGCCCTCAGCTGGGGCAATGCCCAAACCTCTGAGCTACTGGCTGAGACTGGGCCAGGCACTCTCTGCTCTTGTCACCATTTAAACCGTATTGCAGCAAACACCCTAACTACTGGGCTGCATATTTCGTCCCTCTGCCTCTCTGGCTGGTTTTGATTTGGCCCTGATATGGGGGCGAGAAAGGTTTGAAATGTTAAGAAAGCACTCTCTTACACAGCACATGTTAGCTCTGAGATCTTTGTGAACTCGCCTGCCCCGAAGCTTGACCTCTGCAAGTCTCTTTGAATGTTCATTATACCAGAGACCCAGAGCACACCTGAATTTCAGCCTTTACGTAACACCCGTGAGACTGAAGGATCCACGCATTCGCTCACACCTCTCTGTGCTCCCTGCTGCCGTCAGGAGTCGGGGTGTGAGCCACACACACGTTTCGTACTGTTCAGTGGTGAGGTTGCAGACATTTCGGGGAAGGGACTGTGCTCGTCTGCTGCATGTACGGACCGTGCTTAAAGCTACATGTTAGCAGGGTACAGTCAGGCTGAAAGGTGTTAGGGGCTGCCAACAGGGATGTTCTGGCTCCAAAGAAAATAACAATCCTTGTTAAAAATAATGGGTGTGCCAAGTAATTGGTCAGGCTCGAGGAACAAAGCAATCAAGCCCCTTTATGAGGTAAAAGCAGCTGGTGGCTGAGGAAATACCAGCAGCACTTCGGTGTAGTTTTATGACACAGGAGCTTTGCAGTGAGGAGCTTTGCAGTTCTTTCCTCCCTGCCCTCCTCCCTCCCTCCAGCCTCTTGCCCACAGGCTTCTGGCCCTCAGCGCTGGCTCTGGTCTGAGCTCAGCTGGTCTGAAATGAGGGCTGGGTGGGACAGGGTCTCCCAGAGCTGTGGCTGCTACTAAAGCCCCTCAACTGAAATAACATTGAAACTGCGATCTTGTGTTGTTCCATTGATTTTTTTTTCCACATTTTTGATGGTTTAATATGATTTCTTTTCATAGTGAATGGAAAGAAATAAAATAATGCCGTTTCTCTCTTATCTTTAGTATATGACTTTAGTACCTCATAGCACATTCTACTGAATGTAAGACTGAGAAACAGGAAATCATAAATTCCTATCCCAATCATGCTGCTTGCTAGAATGTGCATCTTTATCAAGTGCATTCCACTCAGGGTGGGATTTACATTAACTTCAGCTAGCCAAGGGTGTTAGGATAAGTTACTCATATAAGTATATTCCTGAGTCAGCTGGGGGAGAACCTCCTACACAAAGAACTCCTGCCTACCCTAAAAAAGGGTTCAAAGCTGGGTGCTGAGCCTGACCCAGCCTTAAAGAAAGATTTATAGGATTGGCAGCTGAATTTTAGCATATTGAAGATAGGTGCAATGAATTCCACCTTTTTAATATCAAAACTTTGTCCCATTTTAAATTTAAAACACGCTTCCTGCATGTTTCAGTGGGATAAGGATGTGTCCTTACACCTCTGAGAGAATTTCTTTCTCATATTTCAAGAGGGAAGTACACTGAAGTCCCTGAGATCCCAGATCCAGCTAAATACCTTCCTCCATGTCCCATGTTACTCTGACAAGAGCTGCACTGGTTAGTGCTAAGTGGGAGAAAAAGCCCTCACCTTGCTTTCTGATAAATCTGTTCCTGATCTTTATCTATCTCACAACTCTGGTACTTTGGAAATATAATTAGTATTTGTCAAATGCTTCCTATGTGAAAGGCATGGAAATCTCCCTGTTTATTAACAACAAACAATTAATAAGTGAGCATTGAATGTTGACGCCTAATCATATATGCTACTGCTGTAATATGTAGGAGATAAGAAAATCAACCACGGAAATGGCTCAATTCCCTCCGGAAGCTGTTTGTTTGTTTTTAAAAGTTAAATTAAGGCTTTTGTTCTCAAAAGTTACATTGAAAGGTCCACTATCTGCTTTAAACTCATAAAAGCAAGGAAATTTAGTGTCTGAAAAAACTCTCCTTACTCTTCTAACTCATCCCATTGTGCCCTGTAGATGGAAAACCTATTTGCATCTAACAGAATAAGGCACGCCAATAGAAATCTCATCTCTATTGGCAAGTTGTGTAATTCCTTATAGCTATATACTAGATCCAGATGCTTAGGCAAAGGATATCTTCCTTCAGGAATACTGCTGGAGGGAGGCTGTATGGATTGCCTTTGCAATTACAGATTTGACCATGGCAATCACTAAAGACGGAAACATTCTGATTCTGCATTGTACAGGCTCATTCTTGCCTTTAAAAGCAAACCAAAAAAGCGATCTATTTTTACTGTCTGTATATTTTTAGCCATGTATCATCATAAAAAAACGCCACCACCAAAGGAGATTCAATGGGCTATTAAGGAAACTAGCAGTATGTCCTGCAGACATTTCCAGTCTTCACACGAGACATTCAACAATTAAAATAATTCAAGGATGGTCCAGACCAAAATTCCAATAAATAACTGCAGATCAAGACATTAATTGTCATTAGACACTTTCCTCAGTCCTCACTAATGAACCTTTGGCTACCTAGGTTAATCAGCAGCCCGGCTGTCTCTTTGGAGCAGACCAAGAAATCTACCAGGTCACTGGTGGCTGCTGCTCCACTGCATACACAGTTGCCTTTGTGCACAGAGCCTGTGACTAGACACAAGTCAGACTAATTTGTCTTAATTCACTTCAGTTAGATGGGGGCAGCTTTTAGATGGGCTTATATTTAACATTCAGCAAATCAATTTATTATGAGCTTGTGGCTTTACAAGCACATCTTAAACTGACATAAGTAGATGGCCCATGCTGTGACTTCTTCTGGCACATACAGATCCAATTCAATATGCTAGTGTCAAGTCTCATTTGAAGATATTTGTAATAAGCTCTTAAGTTTTATGTGGTAATTATGATATTTAGTAGCCTTTTAACCTAAAGCTCTAGATTTCAGTATACAAGTAGAACAGAATTTGTCATCAAGTAGACATTTTGGAAACTGGTGTTTAATCTTACCTCAACAGAAATGCTCAAGGAAACCAACTTATCTGTGGACATTTCCTAACTGTTGCGTCCTCTTTCTATCCTACCCTACTGATGATTTATTCATTAATTTGCATGCATTCATTGGTGGCAATGAGTTCAGTGCACATGATTTCTTTACTTTGTCTGATGCTTTTCTTTTTCAGTGGTATAATTAGCATAATGTTTAAAAGCTATCAACCTGACACTTCCGAGTTGGTCTTTTTTATCATTTACCTTGAGTGAGTATGCAACTGACACAAGGCAGTTTTGGTCTTACAGGCTTTGCAGGAAAAAAAGTTGAGGGTAGTATTCCCAGCCTCAAAAGAATGTAGCCATTGAACAAAATGGTAGGAGGAAAGCAAAACTGTTACCTTTACTTAGAGAAAGACTAACTGAGAAAATGTAAGTCGGTCTTGGGCTTTAAGTCTTAAAACATGCTTGAAGTCTTGCTCACGTAGCATGAAATATGAAGTCTTTCTCTTAGATAAGTTACACATACAAACAGAAGCAATAATGTTACAGAAAACTTTTCTAGGGGCAACTTTCGTATTTTGAGAAAGCTTGAGTTCTGTTGTGTCTTTTAGAAAGTGACAGTTTGCTATAGGGAAAATAGCGAATTCTACAAATAATCACACTGTGCTGGAAACAGTTTATTAACTTAATCATTCATATTTAATTGATGTTTGCTGTGAAAATAAAGTTCAGCCAAGCAGAAGGGGGAAAAAGTGTGTTGTGCCACATTAGTTTTGGTTGTACAAGCACGTAAATGGCCATGTGATAGTTCCATAGGTTAATTTCATACCGCTGAGAAAGGCTCAGAGAAAGGTTTTTTTTTTCCTTGTTAAAACTTCACATTAATAAATAAAATTGAGTTTTCATGCTTTGCTAGACAGTCAAGACTCAATGACAGACAGCTACCCCTGCTTATCTTGACCACTCTGTAGTCATTTTCCCATGGGTACCTTTAGGTAAGGTAAGGTGAAATACTGTGCCCCCATGGCTTGAACCCCATGCTTTTAAAATATGATAGAGAGGAATGCTTTTCAACTGCAAAGATGAATGTTGCGATGTTCCAGAAAAAAAAAAATTACAAATAGCAGCACAGAATCACAAAGGAACAGAACCAACATCATTTGATATAAATGAAAATCTTTCCATCCACTTCAGTAGGCTTTAATCTGACCAGTATTGCCTTATTTCCTAGTTTTGTTTTGAAGTATCCTTTAGACTTACAAATGAGAACTAAACCCTTCTCTCCCTCCCCCTACATGTTTATGATCCAGGCTTTTGTAATAGTAGCATTTTTCCTGCAATGCCTGCAGAATACCAATGAAATGTTTCTTCCCTTAGTGACACATATAATCATCCTCAAGTGGGAGGAAGGGTATTTACAATATCCTACTAGACTCCCTCTTTAGCTTAGTAGGTTCCGTCATCTGTGGCTTATGGCTTATTACCAAGTGCTGTGAGAACACACGGAACACCTACACCTCACTAGAAAGACACACTGAATGGTTTAAAACACGTAGTCTTTCAATGACTGACTCACAAATTATCACTCGGTGAATAGGGACTTTATTGCATCTCCACTGTTGTGCCAAATTGCAGTCGACAAAGTGACACAGTAGACAAGTTTAGATGAAGGTGTTTACTGGTGAATAAGCCAATAAAAACTCATGACTCAAATGTTTTGAACTCCTGGACCTTTTCCCAACTTCATTTTCTTTTTAAATGCACAGCATTGGAGAGTTATCCAGCAGCCAAACCAGTTGTATATGGGACTCTGTAGTGCATTTTTGTTTTCAAGCATTTCTAAGGCTGTTACTCTGATAGCAGTCAGGGTTTCTGGAAATAATCAGTGAATCCCAAGTTAGAACAAAGGTGCTAATGTGGTACCAAGTTCCTGAGTAAATAAACAATTGCTAAACAAAATCTTTTCAACAGCATTGCGTGTCTGTGTCAACACTGTGTTTCCTCCCTGAGTCATCTGGTCAGCAGCACTCCAGCTACATGGGAGAGGTCATCCACTTCCTACACCCCTATGCTGAAGACTGGAGTTCAGTGACAGAATATAACACTCAGTGGTTCCTGTGAGCCACAGGAGTTGCATTTTTTGGCAGGGTTAGAGACAAAAATCAGGTTACAAAATCCTGATGGATGTATTTGAGGGGGGGTAAGGGCATGAAACAAGTGATGTTTGTGCCAGCCTCAGTGGCCATCAGCTAGTCAGACAAAGAGGAACATATTTGTTCTCTATCACCCAAGCATAGAGATACAGAATTTTAGTGCTTGGCAAGGATGCATCAGATATTACTTATACTGCAGAAATTACTGATTAAGGGGGAGAGGAAAGACATCCACATGAGTACTCATTTGATTATTTCAAAAATCCAGCACTTCAGTAAAAACACAGATTTTGCTCACGTTCAGAACTGGATACAGAAACAGGAGGTACTTACTTTCTAGTTCAGGTATAATAGAATAACCATTCTCTCAAGATTTTTTTTATTAAATGTGGGAAACCTCACAGAACTTCTTGATTTCATAGCATTGCTACTAATAAGAGATTTATGATGCATACAGTCAATTCATCTGATAGGATTGTTGCCAAGGCAATTTGAAAGAGCTTGCAAAAGTTTTCCAATCTGTGTGTTGGTCTGGGTTCAGCTTGAATCTGAACTCCAGGGTCTGCTTTGGAATGTCCCCTCAACCCATTATTGTTTCTTCTCTCTTGTTGTGATGCTTTTAAGAGTCCAAGCAGATATATTTGGCCTTTTTCTAATACAAATACAGCAAATCTCTTGTCTGTCATCATAATGTAAGATTCTTGGATGAATCACTTCACAAATTTCAAACTAATAACTTATTATTTTTCACCAATATAACATATAGGTGGATAATGTTCCATCACGAGTGACTGTAATCACCTTCAGCTCCAATTCAGCATCCTAAGTTCTGGCTTGATTAAGTATTTGTCGCTTCTATTTCATCCTCTCCTGACAGAGATAACTTTGTTTTAATTCAAACTGTCACACTCTGGAGTTCAGAAAGGACGTGAAAATATCAGGTAATAATCCCTCAATCTTGTGAGTAGTTAACACTGCTAATATGCAGAACCATTAGTATGTTGGCATGATTTTAGCTTAATCATTTGCAGCAGTCCAAGCTTTATTGAGATACCTTAAAGCTGATCTGGATAAGCGTCTCCCATCTTTACATGCTTTACTCTGCTTTCAGTGCTTAACAAAAGGCATGTTTAATCTTGCAAATTCTCCTGTACCTTTGTAACTTTATTTCAAATTATTTTCATCAGAAATTTGAGCAATTCATAAAAGCAAATACATTTTTATTTCCAAGGAAATAACCTTTTGAAAAGTAATCCAGCCCAAAGCAGGACCTCTGTGTGGATATTGCCATCTTTGGATGTTAGAGACTGTCATGCTAACAAAATTATTCATGTGAATAAACAGAAAAGCTGCCTGCATTAAACAGATAATCAAAAGGTAAATAATACCTGAAGAAACTGATCACACACAAATAATAACTGGTTTCATGTAATTTTGTTTCCATCTTTGTCTTTAGAATGATAATATCTGATATCTCATTCCCTGTCTCCAAGTGGAAGCATCAAGAAGGAATACATTCATCCCAAGAGTTAAAATTACAGAAAAGGGGAAGAAGCATTATCTTTCTAACATGCTCATAGAACATGTTAAACATATAACATCTTTAAAGAACATTATCTTTAACATGTTTATACTGTGAATGAGCTAAATGTAAGGTCTTCATGGCCTTTGTCCTGTTGAGGGTGAAATTGAGTTTCCATCTACAATTTCTATTAGATGGTCCCATCATTGTACTATAGGATGATGGGATTATTGGTGTACCCAACTACCTTTTCTGACTTCTTTTATCCTTTGAATCATTGTTTTTTTTGTTCTATAGCATAACTCAGTAGCAATATTTAACTTTAGTTCACTTTCTTGTTATTTGAATTATACTTGCTTGAAATACATGACACCTGCCATCTCTGTACCTTTCAAAATGATGACTAAACACAGCCAAAGGGCAGTTTTGTAGCTGATGAGTCAGTTTTTCAACAGGAGTAAATGACATACTCATGTTCATGAGTAAATCTCTGTAAACAGAGTGAGCACTTCAGAGATGAAGAAATTTTCTGGGCTGAAGACTGCAGTTAGTTGTACATTACCCAGCTTGTCCATGACAGAGCTGCAAACATTGTGTAGTTTCTATGCTTATTCACAGAGCATCTCCTTGTATTTCTGAAACCTTTTAATCTGAACAGGATGTCTTGAAAATCTTGATCTTTTCTTTTCACTTTCCCTCATTATGTTTGTAGCCTGCCTACAAGTGCAACATATTAAAAGCAAATATTTTACTTTCAAGCTTACAACCCTATAGCAAATTAATGGTCACTAACTCATGCCTTGATTGAATTCATTTTGTTTCCACAAATTCAGGTTAACACAGAATTGATGAAATAATGAGTTTTCTTTGTGGGAATTCAGACCAAGATTATAATCACCTTTCTCTTAACAACATTTCAGAGTAACCCGAGGGGAGGTTGTTTTTAGTTTGTCATTCCTGAGCTTTATGACACAGTTTTTTGGTTTCCCACTTTCTCATTGGCTCCCATGGCTTTTGCCATGTCACTGGTACCTATGTGGTACCAGATCAGCAGTTACTGCTTGCTATTCATTTCTTTCATCATTTCTTGGGTTTTTCTTTTTCAGAGTTGTAGCAACAATTAGGGGATCATCTTCAAAGCCACCAAGGTTTTGACAAATTAGCACAATAAGACATTTACTTTGTCTTTTCCATTTCTGTATGCCACAGTTTGCATTTGTCTTGGCTGCAAGCATTTCAGTACTGTGATACACTGGAGCCTGCAATAGCTGCCTCCAGTAGCATTCTCAAGGTTCTACAGAATTAAATAGGGCCTTGTAGTCAAGACTAATTTTCACTCTGCTTCACGCACATCAAATTTTCTATGTGAGAGGAAAGAAAATCTCTAAATAAATATTTTCAAAATAAGCTGAAGTTTGCTATGAGGGACTACTGTGCCCAAAATGCCACTCTTGGCAAAGTATGCCTTTAATTTAAAAAACACTTTTCTGGTTATCACTTTGAATAGCACTGGGGTATAGTAGAAGGTAGTTTTCTCCCTCCAGTCCAGGCAGAAGGCATGCATCTTTCTTGATTGTTAAAATTCAGAAGTTAGGAATCCTTGTAAAAGATAGAATTCATTTATTTGGTGTTTCAAACACATCTTTTTCCTTGCAAGAACATATTTTTTTCATTTCCCTTTCTCGCCTCACAAAGTCATTAGAATTTACTGATGAAAAACTTTTTAGCAAAGACTGAGTATCTGGAATTCATAAAGGATCTGGTTATAAGGGATCAAATTTAATACAATTGAGATTAAAATTTACCAATAATTGATTCTAGATATTTCTGCTCTAGCTCTGTAAAAGAAAGAATATGAAAGGCCAAATTCTCAATGGATATAGATTGGCATTGCTTCATAGAATCAAATGGAGATGCATTTCAATGAACACCAGCTGAATATCTGGCTTTGAGATCATCAAAGCTGGTGTGTATTAACCCCATGTATTTATTGGCCACACACTTCCCACTGGCATGTGTTGATGTGAATACATTAAATATCCTATTGGGAAATTAACTATTCTTATTGTTGGGAGACATTAATCCTTACAATAGAATCTATTTCTTTAATGGAAGTTGTCATGGTTTAATCTCAGCCAGCAACTAAGTACCCTGTTCCCCTGCCCTTGTGAGATCTGGGGGAGAACTGGAAAAAAAAGGTAAAACCCCTGAGTTGAGACAAGAACAGTTTAATAATTTAATTATAATAACAATGATGATAAAATAATAATAATGCAATGAAAAGGGAGACAAAAAAGAGTGAGTGAAAGAGAGAGAGAGAGACATAAAACCCAAGGAAGACAAGTGATGCGCAAGGGCTCACCTCTGCTGACCGATGGTTCCTAAGCAGTGACTGGCGTCTCCCAGCCAACTCCCTCCAGTTTATATAGTGACTGTGACCTTCTAGGTATGGAATATCCCTTTGGATAGTTTGGGTCAGCTGTCTTGGCTATGGTCCCTTCCAGCTTCTTTTTCACTTGCTCACAGGCAGAGCATGAGACACTGAAAAGGTCTTTGACTTAGTGTAAGCACTGCTCAGCAACAAATAAACCACTAGTGGTTATCAACATTATTCTCATATTAAATCCAGAAATTGCAGCACTATACCAGGTAGTAGAAAGAAAGTTAATTATAGCCCAGCTAAAACTAGTTACGAAAAGAAAAAAAAAAAAAAAAAAAGGAAGCATTTGGAAAGTGGAAGGTATAAGAATCTAATGCAGTACATTTCAGAGTTTCTGCTGGTAGGAAGTAAACTTAGTTGGATCAGTATATTTTCCTTAATGGGGCCGATGGATGTGCACTTTATGTACTAGTTTTCAGGAGTGTGTCTGAAAGCAAAGTTGGCTGAAATCACAGCAGCAGCAATCTACGTGTGCATTATCATATTCAATATGAGAACAGCAGCAGAGAAATCCTCAATGTCTAATGCCCTTGGAGGACTGTGAGTATGAGATTCAAGCGAATTAAAAACCTTGGTGGCCTCCACAAGGAAAATAAATGAAAAGTGAGAAGATAAATGGAAAATAAAATGGGTGTGTTTGCTTTTGCGGGTCTTCCCTTTATTTTTTTTTCCTTGCACTTTTGTTTCCTGCTCAGATAACCAAAAGAAGCTTAGAGCAAACTTTATGAGAAAAGGAACTTGATTTGACTTGTCTTTATTACCAGCAAATTTTTAAAAGCACCCATGAATATAATGGATTAATAGTATGAAAGAAACTCAAATAATGCAAAGACATTTGCTTATCACTCTCCATGGAGAACTGATTTGTTATTTGTTTTATTCTTTTATTTGTTTTATTCTTCATGTTGTCATTATATTGGTTCCTTGACATGGGCTGAGGAGTGAGCTGCATTACAGTGAGAACCCAGGATAGTTTCAAGAGAGTACTGTGTAAACTGATAATTCAACAATTCCCTATTGTTTCTTCCTACAACTGACATATTTTAAGATAAGAACAAGAAAAAAAAGTCTTTAAACTATTTGTTATGTCCTTGTAAGCAGTGTGAACCATTGTTACGTATATCAATGTGTAGTGCTTGTGTGGTTCAGTCACCTTTATTCCTTTCTCTCACACCAATACAAAGTTGTTTACCTATTTAACAACTTAAGAAGAGTAATGAAATTCATATAGGAATCATTTCTGCAGGAACTGTTCTCACTAAACCAAAGTTATACATGATACCACTGTTTCTCATGTGTTTGGGGTTCTGCCCTGTGGGAGAATCATCATTTTAAAAGTTTACACAGTCACCAAAATCCATGAGCCAATGTATTCTACAAACTAAAATTTCCTGGACTGTGCTGATGTTCTCCCCCTGCCCCTTTCTAAAATGCTGGTGTATGAGAACAGAACCACTTTTTCACTGAGAGAGTTAAATCCACTTTGAAAGCCATAACAGGTCCTAGCTGTTTGTAGCGGATTCATTCTGCAGTAAATGCCCCTTTTCATGTAGCTCTAATAATTAATTTGGCAGACTTCAGAAGAATAAAAGACCTATTAAATAATTGTCCTAGAGACTAAAACATTTAACTTGAAAGTCATATGACATTTGTCAGGGACTGTGTTTATAGACATAGTGAAGTAGGAATTCCTTTAGGAAAAAATGAGATTTTAATTATTGACTTCTAGGAAGACATGATTAACAAGGGCTTCTCATCCTCAGTTATCAAATCCCAAGTGTCTGCTCCTGCATCTACTGTTTCTTAAGTAAAATCCCCAAACTTCCTCGCAGTTCTCAAAGCAGCCTCATTAAATCAGCTGTAGTTAAACCTTCAGTAGATTAGAACTGGTTAGGGAAATGTAGATGTAACACTTGATTACCTTTCTAAAGCTGATGACACAAATTGATTTTTAGAGATTGGTCAGCCCTGCCACCGCCAGCAAGTTACCTCCTCCCCACCCCCAGTTTTCCCAAGGACTGGAGTTAACCTATGCATTTAGCAGGCTGGCAGTAAACAAGGTCTTCCGCTCACAGGTAATTGCTGGAGTTCTTTCTTGGAATAAGAAAGTTCTGTGATCCATCGATACTATATGTTTTGTATTATCTTTAGAAAAGACACACTACCAGGGAAAAATACTGTATATCATCTCAGCAGGAGACTTCGAGCTGTTTAGCACTATGTAATTGGATCTAGGACTAATCCTTAACTTTGATGAGGCCACGAGGAGTTACACCACTGCTATTTTCACCACAATAATGATAGGCAAAAGACCTAAACACATAGTCTGAAACATGGTTGTAATGGACTGAATGTATTTCAGTGTCAAGTTTTGGTTCTATAATATGCCTTGTTTTCTTTTGGTCAGTACATATATGATTTCTGTCATTGAAAACACATAGTAATTCAGCAGTAGGAATAAAGAAAAAATATGGCATAAAATAATAATTTTACTCAATCGTGATGTGCCTTACAATTTTATAAGTCTGCCTCTACTATATAACAGATAAATAAAAGGAATATTTAAAGCAAAGTAGTGTCTGCTGCTCTAGTACAAGGTAAAACTTTATTCACTTTAAAGAATTTAATGTTGATATTGCATTTCTTGGATTGTCTATTCTAGTTATTGTGGACTATTATTGTAAAGTAAGTCAGAGGGAGCAGAGCATTATCCCTCTATACGTTATTGGCAGCAGGATTAATTATCAGGTTGATTTTAATATTTGGTCACTAACAAGGCCTTATATAGCTTAATTCATCCTTTCAACCCAAATTTTCGATTGCTTATTCACAGGTTTCTTTTTTTGGTTGTCTTCCAAGCTTTTTAATTCTTCTTATATGTAGGCTACAGATGCTTTATATGGCTCATGTGCATTCACACAGTATGTGCCCAAGGCAATGAAGATTCACTAAAAGTGTAATAACTTCTGAATCAACTATCCAATTTCTATGCTGAAGTTATGTTTGCAAAATCTTATTGGTGGTTTATTTCATTGTAAAAGCTGCATATATTTACTTGAATTATCTGCTTAATAAAGGATGCACTTAATGATGACAAAAGCACATTTCATACTAGGGAATTCTGCAATTATGTTAGGAAAGGAATTTTCTTCACCCAGTCTCAAAATTCAGTGCTGAAGGAGAATAATAATTGTTCAGCTTTGACCAAATATGTCTGGGAACATGCCTTTCCCTAACAAAAAGTGTCACGGCTCTTTGTTGTCCGTGAATTGCAAACACAATTCCACTTCATAGAAGATCTTGCCCATGATATACTAAGCTTCCTAGAGCACAATTTGTCTGACTTGGAAGAGTAAGAGTAGGGTTAGTAGTCTCTCAGTAGTTTTGAACCTATAGTTCAAGGCAGTCTAGGTTTTTCAAACTTAGCTTGTAGCACTAGAACAGCTCCTCCAGTTTTTGAAGTGTCAGCTTAATGAATCACTCCCCACAAAATAGTTGCTTCTGACATTTCAGCCAAAGCCCTGCTGCTTTTGCTGAAGCCTATATGCTTTTATCTTGCACATTGGTCTGAGCTGAAAAAATGTTCCAGTTTATCACATGCTGTTCTGTACTGTCACTTAGAAATATGCTGGTGCATGCTGAGTGAATATTGATAAGATACCTTGAGACTGTGATAAAAATGGGGCAAAGAGAAGATATCTTTCAAAATTGATAAATCAAGTCTTTAAAACAGTGATAAAAGACTTCTGAGAGTCCATTATTGAGAGCGAATTCTCAGAGGTGTACATGAAGTTGGGGGCTTATTGTTTGGTCATGCTCTTTCAAAGGTTTAGGGCTTTTACTCTGTGTTCCTAAGAAAAAGCTCTTTGAAGGTCATGTTTGAATTCAACGCTGTACTTATTGTCTGTTTTTCCATGCTATCTACATTACTGTTGCATATCGCGTTTGGGAGCCCAATAGCTCCTGAAGGTAATATTTTCTAATTCCACTTATCCTACCCTCTGGTGTAGCATTTGTCAGTGCAGGTTTGTGTCTGCAGGTGTTGATAAGGTAGAAAAAGCTACCTGACTAACATTATTATACTGCTTATTTTTTCCTAGGTAGTTTGAAATGATTATCACTGCTGGACTGTAGTCATGTGCTATAAGATAGCATGCCCTCCTCCTGCTCTACCACTCTAAGCACTTTAAAGCAGCGGTAGCTGTGCAGACTACCTGGCTGTGAAACATCTTGCAGTAACAGAGAGTGGGAAGGAGGGAAGAGAGTGGGAAGAAGAGAGATGGGGAGGAGCTGCTTTTTACTGCTGGTGTTATTCTTGTGCTGAAGGCTGTGGCTCCTTGCTCAGGTATCTGAGTGGGCAATTAATCTCTTGCTGTTAGAAAGCAGCACTGAACATAACCACTAAACTACTGGTGGTAATGGTGGTCATAGAAAAAGAAGGGAGCATTAAAACTGAGCCATAAAGCCCTCTGCAGTTGATGTAAATCTGTGAGATGTTAGATTCCTCACCTGTGATCCTCAGCAAGAGCAACATGTGGGTCCCCCAGCCCTGAATCCTACCCTGAGAGTGGTTTCTCTGTGCTTGATGGGGGGAGTCATCCCCATAGGACCTGCCAGCCCTAAGGGGTACCTGGACTTATGCCTCTACACCTTGTCAGCCTCAAAATGAATTCTGTTCCATTGATATTTTTCTTGGCTGGAAGAAAAAAATAAAAGTGCCCCTCTAACTGGGAACAACCACACTTTGATCACCACATGATTTTAACACGGGAGTTCTGTGAGAGGTTAAAAAAATTAACTGTGTGCTCGAATCATGAAAAAACTGGACATATGTTCAGGAGACTTTCTCAGCTATACAGACAGCTCAGCTCCACCACCTCTGCTCTGTGTCTTTGTGTGTTCCTCGGCAGAGCGTCGGGCCAGTTGTAGGCATAAATACAACTTGGCATGTTCGACCAGACCTGCCTTTCAACACCTCCCATGTGACAAAACATTCCTTCTTTTTGTTTCTATAATAGAAACAAGCACCTTAAAACATGTTTAGCTCTAATGGAGATAGTTTACTGACTCTTTCAAGTCTCCTTTTTCCCCAGGCTTAGTAATAACATAGCACTTGGATCAAAATATAGGTAATAAGCCCATTGTAAAAAGAACATGTTTCCTATGTCATAGATGAAAAGTTTATGTAATTTCAGCACCCTTTTCCTCCCTCATTTTTGTTTTGTCTAGTTTTTCACTTTTCTACTCTCTTAACTTCAGGAGCTGATGCAAGGTATTCTTCTGCATTTGCTCTGTGTACCAGCATGATGACCAGTGTAACAGTGTGTAGACTGGTAATTAGCACAGCCTACATGGGCTGTCAATGTAGTCCATGAGAATCCAGTATTTCAGTCAACTATGTGAGTGTGAATAGGTTTCTTACTTCAACCTTTTCTAACAAAGGTATCTAAAATGTTATCTCTGGATGCATGCAAAGACATATTTGTAAGCATAAATAGATGGATGACACTTTTATCAGCCAATTTATATATGTTGGACTAATCTTTTCTGCCTCAGTAACCATAAGAAGATAAAAATAAATGAATCATAATTTTGTTTTCACCAGGATCCTATGAAGATTAATTAGGTAATGTGTGAAAGTAGTGGAGAACTTTTTTCTGTGGCTGTCTCACTATAGTTTTGGAGCACAAACTAAACCTTTAGTGAGCTTATTTTCAAAACCTCTTTGCAGTTTGGGAATGATTATTCTCATCCCCATGCCTAGATTACAATTAAATAGAGATTTATCATATTCCATTGGCTCAGTGCCTTAACAGAGGCATCCAGATATGAATGCTGCAACCATGAGAGAGATCTGTTAACCTTTAGGAGCAGCATCTGGGGACAAGACTGGGCACCCACCAATGGTGCTAGACAACTCTGGGAGAGCACTTTAACTGAAATATCAAAGAAAATTTTTAACTACTCTCTAATCTGCATAAAGCCTGGAAGTTCCTAGGCTACTAAATCTGCATGCTTTAAAGCCAGAAGAGATTCCTCAGGCACTGCAGCAGAGGCTTCTGCATCTGACCAGAACCCCTGGTAAGAGAGGTGGAGCACCATGCCTAAGAAACTGTGCAACATGATAAAAATTACCTTAAAAGCTAGTCATGCTGGGCTTGTATCTTGAATAGTTACATAATTTCCCTAATTATTTTGAGTGGTTTGCTCTCCTGAGCATGAAGATAGTTTTTTTCCACAGTTTTCATGGCCCCCCAAAAATCAACCAATGAGCCATAGGCCAGGCATTCTTCTTCTAACACATGGTAGAAGAGAAGTTGACAGTCTGCTTTCTTGAAACTTTAGAAAGTATCTAAATGCAATATAAGCATGGTGGTTTTAATCTCTTAAGAATAGAGGTGTGGCTGGGAACCTTTTTTGGCTTTAGGTTTCCTGCATGATACCCTCTTACACCCTGGACAAGTCTCCCTGGTTGCTTATAAGGACAGATAGTTCTCTGAATATCCATCTGATTCCTGGAGAGGTCACATGAGAAAATTAGGCTTATTCTAACGTGTGGAATTTATCTCACCATCTTTATATCCCTTGTGAAAAAAGACCATTTAACTACCCTACCTGTACTGAGATTCAGTGCCTTAAGTTGAGGTGTGCATATGGACTGAAGTCTCTCTAGGTCATACCAGAAGTACATGGCATGAACTGAGGCTACATCTGGTGAACTCGAGTCCTGACCTATGGATCTGGCAACCCACAGCTTTACTATTTAACTTTGGCTATGGATACAACATTCCTCTGTTTTTTTCAGCTATGATGCTTTTTTATGATGGCAGCTGTAATTGTAATTATTAGTTCTGAACTGAATTGGGCAGGGGAGAAGGAAATGCTGTTTTCTTATTACCCACAATATTTATTGTCTAGGATTATTTCCGAGGTAATTTGTGGTGAGCATTTGTTTCATTTTGCTTTTGAAAATTTCCTCTTTGCGGAGGTAATTAAAAAAAAAAAAGTTTAATTCTTGTTTTGGTAACTTATTAAGTTTTTGATTTATGATTAATATTTCTAGAGTCCTGCAACTTCATTAGCATATCCAACATTTACACTTCTTAGAATAAGCACAGATATAAATAGAAGGTGTGCTCATTTAAGCAAGACCTGGCAATTTTTTTCATAGTAATCATGATAATAATGAACAGTTGATTAAATTATTGATCTCTCAGGATAAACAGTACCTTAAAAAGTTGTGGAACTACTGTCATTTAAAGCTGGTGGAGACACTGTTTTTGCATTAGTGTAAGTTCTGACCCACAAATATAATATACCCCATCTGCTGAAATAATGGCCATGTACATATTACCTTTCTACCCAGCATTCTGTCTTTAGAAATATGAAAATTATCATTACTTCATGGCTATTCTAAAACCAGAATAATAATTTTCTTCTACCTGGTATGGCTATTATTCATGCATGCCTCTTAGTTTAGCAAAAGCTGTATTTCATAAGGCTGAAAGTCCATTTATTCCAAACGTTCTTGGCAATATGTAGAAACCTCGAAATGCATTGTTTTCATTTCTGACAGAAAACTATGTATGACATATGTTTTTTTAATGTATTGAACATATGTAGTACCTACTCTATAGAAAAATGTACAAAATTGATAGCGTATAGCTGTTCATTTGAATTCAGAACTGATGCATGGGCAAAACATATGCACTTAATCTATCAATATAAGCCATTAAGATTAACCTGTCCTGTACTTCATTCTCAGTGTAAAGAGGTTTTCTGCTGTGATAAGGTAGGTGAATTATCGTGTGGTACTACTCTGGCTTCCAGAAAATGTAATAATGAGTCAAATAATAGCAACTTGTATGCCTATACATCATGACTTTCCATTGTATTTTTACTACAAAACTGTGTAGATCCATGCTTTATTACCCCTGTGTGAATTTAGGTTGATAAAGTAAAACACTATTGCTACGGCAATAATAGCAATCAGGGAGTGAAAGTTTTGCCTTGGTGCTTTAAGCCAGTCACAATTATAAGAGTTTTTCTCCGCTCATTCAAACTATTCAATTTTGAACCTTTCTAAAATGCTTTTAGAGTTGTTTGAGGTACAATAAAATGGTCTACTTCTTCAATAAAGAACTCTAGTTGGAGTACGTTCATATCATTGCCTTAAGCTATTAGGTTTTTTGTTGCAATTACCATGTTTGCTAAACTGAATGTCTGTCCCTTTTGCACTCACAAAATCCGCTTCTACTTTAAAATATTCCTTTTCCTTCTGAAGCTTGCTTAGAAAAAGTTTACCTTGCACTAGGTGTTGGAATATAAAAGCAAATTGAAGCATTGATTTCTCCATTTCATCACCTCTAGAGAACAATTCATAAAGCTCGAAAGTTCTAACTAGTCAATCAATAGGTGCTACTTAAATCAGACACACTGCAGACAGCCTGTTGTTATGAAAAGTGTTCTTCAGAATATGATAATAAATGAAAGGAGAAGAACCAATTCAACCTCTGAGTGGAGTTCAAGATTGACACATCGAAGGAAGCAAAGCTGTACCTGCAATCCGTCCTTTTTTCCACAGACAAACGGGAAAAGCATATTTTCCTTAAAAACTTCCCAACTCTTAAGAACAGTGATAACCGCAAACACCAAAATGTTTTCTGAAAAATTCTGACTACAGAATGACATGGAAGTCTCTGTCAGGCCCCTGGCAGACTGCTTGAACCCTTGACTTCCCAGACCCAATCCAGAGGCCGGGTTCCTGCATTGCAGCCTGCTCCTCGTGTCAGACATACTGACATTCCTGCAGCAGAAGAGAGGTGAAAGCCTCAAGTCTTAACAGACCTGTCTGAACAGACAGTCTGAGCTGGGAGTCTCCAAGCAACCTCAGAGCCAGGCAGTCTGAGAGTTCAATGCTCCTTCATGATTTCTGGAACATGCTGATGAGATGTGGGAGTCAGGAGCTGCCATTTCAGAAAAGCAAGACAAAGTTTTCATCTCCCTGGAAAAATTTAAAGACTGTTATTTCATTCAGGATGAAATACAAGAATTTGGGATATAGCTAAAAAAAAGTATAAAAATCATGTGGAATGGGAATTTTAAGTTTTGAACATTGCAACTATAAAAGATTTTGCAATACTCATGTGAATGATGCAGCTTACAAACATGTTCTTCCATGTGATGGCAATGAAGAAAACTAAAATTACAGCACAAGATGCAGTTCTGTGTGTTCTCTTTCTGAAGCCGAACTTTAGAATTGTGAAAAATGCACACTTCAAATTAATTTGATTAGGCTGTTTATCAGCTATTGGGAATCTTGTTATTTTTCTACACCCTTTACAAGGGCGTACTTCGTGATAATAGTTGAGGAGTTGTGCAAATAAACAACAGCAGAGTGAGTAAGTTGTGGTCTTGTTGCCTTTCAGCTCAAGTTGCTCAGGCACATGAGGTAGGACACAAGCAGTGGGTTCCACGGTGGGCAGCTGTGTGAGTGGAAGCAGGATGGACAACCATGGGACAGCCTGCCCTGAAGCAGAGGTGAACAGTGGAAAATCCCCACTTTGCAGCAAAATTTAACCTTTGCATGCATAAATGGCCATTTAACCGTAAAAGAACACATGGTAAACATTTTCAAATACATACAATAAAAAATCTAGCAGGTGCTGGGGGCTGGAGTCACACACTTGGTGAGGGACACTCAGCACTAAAACCAGTGTCAGGGACACTTTCCAGGGACTGCACCCATGGGTGACTCACAACGGGCAGGGACATGAGAAATTGTTTTGCATTCACATGGGGTCACTGTGAAATAAGAATGCACACTGAGGGGGTCTTCCCTAGGTCCTGAGTACACTGCAGACCCACAACCTTCCTTACATTGCAAGTCATGCAGCCATGTGCCAGGATACCTGTGCCCCAACTGGGAAAGAATCCCTGTTCTTTGCAGTCACATCTTAACCATGAGGGTGATCTCTTTTCCAGCAGAAGGAGCTGAGAAGCCAAGAGCCTTGTGTCTGTGCAAAAAGACCATAATTTAAATTCACAACCCAGTAATGTTTGAACAAATAAAGCTGTGCTTGGTGCCTCTTTGCTCTTTAATAAAGGGGAGAAACCTCTGTTAACCCATGAACAGCAAACTGCAAAATAAGATTTGGTGTCTAAAGATATTTCTAGAGTTATTAGATTTAGAGACCTCCAGCTACATCAGTACCCAGGTATCAGTGGTGGGGTCAGTGCTGTGCTACGTATCCTGCTTAAGAAAACATTCCTTTTAGCAATAAAGTTTCCTGAATCTGTGATTCTTCCTCTATTGTTCATCTCGGTGCTCTTCTTTTACATTTACACCATATTAGATTTACAGCAAGATGCCATTGAGATGATACTCAGTGACCTATTTGCATTGGCTATCTCTCACATGCTGATGCAATGGTGCATGACCTATCAGCAGAACATTCAAAAATGCAAGATTGATTGGGCTAAGTGTTAATTGTTCTATTAAAGGGGAACAGAAATGCCGCACACCCTCCTTCTCTTAACCTCAAGTCTGACCCTGATACTATCTGTCACAACTCAACATATTCTTCCTAGTTCCACACCTGAACAATTAACTCTAAATAATTACAGTCTGTAATGGACCCAACATGTCAGGTTAAAATCAGATTCTCCAAAGAGATTTGATGAAGTGGGCTGAGGTAATTCTGTTCCAACGCGGCAAATGAAACATACATTACTATTAGAAGACATGAGATGATGCTGAACATTTATGAGGCCCCTCTGTCTGAGAGAAGCGGAGATAATATGTCACCAGGAATAAGGACAGTGTGGTAACACTTCTGATATGGAAAACATATTCTGAAGTATGAGTGTGAGACAGAATAATTGCCTAGCTTAAAAACCTGATGTGCTGTTTCTGGACTGAAAGTCCTTTGAGAAAGGTTTACACTGAAAATGAGATACTCTTACAATATGCCCAAATTTCTCCTGCAGTGGGTACATAAACACCAGGTGTATGATTCTACTCAGCAAAACAGCAAAACCAATGTCAGAAATGGCAGCAATGTTATGAAGCACAATGAGAGAAAATCAGGCAACCTGCAGAGTGACAAGTGACAGTCTGTGATTTTTAATTCATTTTCCTGAGTGTTGGTTGTTGTCATGCCAAGCGTTGCGAGACATGTATGGGATAATAAACAACAACCTAACTGGCTAAATTAATCAATAGAGCTAGGAATAGCATGGGAGGTCCTGAGCAGGCAGCCATCTAAATCACACATTCTTTCCAAAATAAGCTGGACATATCCAGAAAATTGATGATAGTCAGCCTGACTCTAATAGTCATGTCAAACAGGAGACTGGTTCTATTGCAAAATACAGCTGCTGGCATGGCACCCTTCTCTAGATGAGCTTGGTGACCTTGCTGACCAACAGGAGTTCACAGGCACTAAAGGTTATGCAATGACATTGTCTGATAACAATGCAAAGCTGCATAGAAGGACAGAATATACCAAAGGTGAGTAAAAGGGAAATAGTAAGTGGTTATTGGGAGAGCTGGCATCAAAAATGAACATATAGCTAGAGTTCATTGCATGAATTTTACCTCCTCTGCAGTAATTCCCTCTTACCTGAATTTAAGTAATTTAAGGCTTTCACAGAATGTCTCCCAGAACTACAATATCACTTGGTAAAGGGCAGATGCAGACAACTCTCAGCCACTCTTAACAGGAAAGAATAACTCGTAGATTCATTCATCTCCTAAATTACCCACTTGAATCTCATGCTTTTAAATAGAATGCCAAAAATTGTCAAAGATTCAGCCATACTGTTGACCACATAAAAGAAGCCTGGTCATCAGTGTGGACCAGCTACCTTTGAAAGAACGTCAACACAAACTAAAATTCCTCTGTGTGAAACTACACAATGGGGTGTAACAGACATAAAAGTAATTATTTGAAGATTTAAGTAATTATTTGAAGAGACCATTTATCCTAGAGTGGCATGAACTTTACCTTTAAAATGGTATCCAATTTGCAAAACTTTTCATGGGAAATGGATTTGGGAACATGACTAATATTTTATTTTGGCATATTTTATTTTGTCATATTTTATTTTGGCATATTTTTGGCATATTTTATTTTTGCAATCTTCATATTGGCATATTTTGGTGCATGATGGTGTTTGTTTGTAGCAGTGGCTAATGCGGGTCCTTTGTTAAAACTGAATAGCTAAGGGGTAGGTCTTTAAAAAAGTCCAGTGTAAATGAAATGTTTAGAGGGTTGCTTTAACACACTAACTCCATTCAGGGCGTGAAGGCGTGTAACTGCTCAGAGAAGCAGCTCCAGGAGTCAGGTCTTAATCACTGATGCAACAGTGGGACAGGGAAAAGGATTTTTCAGGAGAATAAAACTTTGAAAAAACTGAAAGGACTCAGGAATACAAATCCCACTGTCTGTCAGTGGCACAGGTTCTTAAACACTCAATGACCCAATTTGCAGAAGTATTTAGAAATCTAAAATTTAGATAAGCACCTCCTGCCATTTCAAAAAGCATCCATTCCACTGCCACTGAAATCTGCATCTTTAAGTGAAGAATTACCTTTGAAAACATGCCTGAAGTTGCTTCAGAAAGGATTACACTCTTGCCAGTTAGGCACTTGAAAACTTTACAGGATGATATATCATAAAAGCCAGGAAGGCAAATAAGCCTTCCAATTCCTCCCCACTTCCTCCTAAAAATTAAAGGAAAATAAAACATTATCCCTAAGCTCTTTAAACTCACTGATTAAAAGCACACTGTGTTTGGATCAAGTTTAAATGTGACTTTTTTTGGGTTGACAGTGTCTCTTTAGGATAAATACTTTCAAATGGAACAACTGCTAATTCATGGAAATTTTAATACTTAAAAACCTTGAAAGTGTCCTTTTGATGAATCTCTGAAAATGAAGTTGCTTTTGATAGGAAAGTTCATTCACTTATTTAAAATCTCTACATATTATGCTGTACAGTCTGAATAACAGCAATCTCTAATTGGAAAAATTTGGTAATAGAGGTAATTTTGCACCAAAATTCAACCATAAGAAACAAAGATCTAAAGCTGTCTTTTTTCTTAGGGTGTTCTGAAAGATACTTAAGTTCAAGTAACATTTTTCTTTTGTGCTGGATGCAGCAAAAATTAAATAGAAAAAGAAATGTCATATTCAGGTTGAATCACACATGATGACCCCTTGCAAGAAGAAAAGAATTCAATTGGTTTAAGGATATAAAAGTAATTTTATTATTTCAAAATCATGTGTTCCATTAGATCCCATAATTCTAGCCAAAATTAACCAGGTGAGAAAGTTACTGCATATAAAACATCATATGTAGTTATCCATAATTTGGTCAAAATAAATGAACGATAATTATAGAGACATAATATAAGAGTGGGATAAGCTGTTAAGATCAGATCTCTTTAACAAGTAAAGAGGTGGCTGGCAGATACAAAGAGATGATGTCTGATGTTAAAAGAAATCCAAGGACCACATTCTTCCTTCACCGAAGTACATTTTTTTCCACAGTTACATTCAAAGCCTGAATTCTGATCTTTATGTTGGCTTGCCTACCCAGGAGTTACCTTAGGGAAAATCATGACCTTGTCAGGACTGGGGAAGTGAATACTGAGTGACAGAGAGAGAAGAGGATTTTTAGTCTGACATTTTGGGTTTTGGCTTGCTGCTTCTTTACTGACTTCATTGATGAAATAGCTGCCTCACTTGAATAAGTGGTAGCAGATTGCAGGCTGAGCTCAAGCTATATTAAAAGAGCATAGAGGAATATTATGGCTGGGACTGACACAATATGGGTATTTCCTTCTGCTTTGGTCCTCTTGCACTTCTCTCCCCACTACATTATTTTTTAAAACTCAAGATGAGGGCCTTGAGCAGAGTTTCAGTGCCCTTAAAGAAAGGATACATTCTTTCTCTGCAGTGTGTAAAGAGCTTTGACAAAGCTACTGCTCTCTGTATGTATTAGGAAGAAACTCTCATGCCCATTCCTGTTAATCCAGCATCTCCTTTTTTCCTCCTTCCATTTTAGATGGAGAGTTGTTTCTCTCTCCTTCCCTATTAGAAGGAGAGCTGTTTCTATGTCCTGAGCAATTACCACAGTCTGTTTTGTTCTCACTCTCTCACTTTTCCTTCTTGTCATTTTTTTTTTTGCTGACTCCCTCTTCTTAGTCATTTTCTGCCCTGGTGTCCTTTCTCTGCCCCACGATTATGGACTTTGCTGGCATCACTGCCAGCTGTTCTGAGGGGCCAAGAGGGAGAGGAGGGATATTTGACCTGGAGCTGCTGCAGGGGTTGTGTCTCTCTATGGGTAAATTACATCTCTTTCACTTGCACAGTGAACCACTGGAGGAGAAGGCATGTGAGGAAGAAAAGAAATACTGACAATAAAGTTATGGGCTACAGGACTGGGTTTGCAGTTGTTGGCACAGCAAAATTTAATAAAGATACTGGTTAACAGAAAAGCGGGAAAAAAAGATGAACTCCAATCCCTAATGATTGTGAAGCATCCTCAGGTCTCCTGACCTGATCTCAAAGCATGTTTGTAGAGCAAAACAGGAGTTAAAATAGGTCATAAATGCTAGAACTAATATTATAGATAAGACTGATGTGCTGATCGTTATCTAACACTGTTCATACACTATCTGATTTTTTAAATTCATCATGTTATTTTCAAATATTTTTCTGCAATTTGGACTTAGAGAGCTACTGATTGGCAATATGTCAGATTTAGAAGTGTTTGCACAGTTGTTATCATTTTATTGCTTATCCAGTAGTAGCTTAAGCTATGCTAAAGCAGCAAACGCATAATTTAAGATGGAAGAAAGGTTGTTTCTCAGGAAAAGTTTTAATGGAGGCATTGAGATTACCAAGTCCACAGGGTTTTTTTTCCAAAAAAACAATGAGTGAGAGAAAACAGTGAATTATATTAGAGGCCTGACTGAAATGTTAAGAATGATTTCTCCTGCCATGAACACCATAAAATGAAACTATGTGCTTATCTGCCTAGAATATATACCCCTTTTCTGAATAACATTTTCATGGGGAATAAAAGTAGACACAGCCACAGTGAAAATTCAGTTTTACATTTTAGAAAAGTAACTTATCATTGCAGCCATTTAAAATGGGAATTTTACACTGGACAGAAAAAAGTATATTTAGCTTTTTAATGAGTATGTATTGTTTAATTTGGATTAAAAAAAGCCAAAGGGAAAGGACAAAAAATTAAGCCCTCTATAAAGGCAACCAGAATTTCAAACTGGAACAAATCATTAAAAATAAAGATGAAAATAATGGTCCACATGTAAAGCCCTGGTGCAGAGAGTTAACTGTGCATTCAGCTGAGCACGTTTATCCTGCTCTGCTGAGACAGACTGGTAGGGTAGAAGATTTTCAGCATTTGTTCATTTAAAGATAAGAGTAACTGTGCACAGAGCACTGCAAGCAGAATGCAAAGAGACTCCCTTCAAAGTCTGTTTAAGTCAGTAAACAGACTTCTTCAGCTTTAAAAGAATTCTTGCCCATCCTCTTGTAATTCCACAAGCAAACTCTGCCAAGGCAGCTACTTCTAATTTCTGTTAAATGAATGATGTCTTATTCAACTCAGACTGATAAATAATTCTCTCAGCTATGGGTCTGAGCTTGCTATCTCACAGAGACTTTGATGCATTTGGTATAAGAATCAACATTATGACTCATCTGAATTATGTTACAGCAAAAACCTTATTTGGTTGATACAAAAAATTTTTTCCTATCAAAATGAAACACAAAGTAGCTCTTTCCCTGATTTCTCTCTCCCTCTGTCATTCATTCTCTTGTACATATTTTTAATATAGAGGCTGATTTTCTGGGAAGTGTACGTTTTTCTAGAGCTCAGAAGTGGCACACGACCTCACTTGTCTTTCGCTGTTTAGTTTACAGAATTTTTTATTCAAATATTGTTTCAAAACTTGTGTTCAAAAAATAAACATGCAGATATCAATAGTTATCATTAAGGCATTTCACAAGCATTTCAGTTGGGAGGAATATCATGTTTAGGATCTGAGAAAACAAAGTGAAATATATTATTTTTTGCCTGTAGCTTTGGAAGCTTGAAAGTCCTATTATCCTAAGAATTAAATTGGCTTACTCTAATGCATACAGATGGCAATGCCTTGTGCTAGGTACAGCTGCCATTTTTTAATTTTTTTTTTTGTCCTCAAAGGAGAGAAGAAAAGTCTAGTCTGTCCACCTGCAACAAACAATGAGCTTTCTTACCATAAAGATGAATTTAAAGGTTTATTCTACATAGTCTACATCCATGCTTCAAGACCTCTTTTTGTGCATTTAATAATATTTTTGACAAAGGTTTTCCTTAAGTGACATTTCTTGGATTGAAAACAAATTTAAAGTGTGATGACTGCTGAAATGTTAAAGAAGTAGCTGCCGTATCCTGTGGTCAGCAAATAATATTTGCAAAGAAACACAGCAGTTATTTTTTTAAATATATCTACTCATAATTTTCAAAATGGAATCACTATAATCTTTATTAGACAATCTTTGAGAAGCCTAATGCATGAAAAAAGGAATCTTCAGTTCATTGACTATTCATGCAAATATATTTCTAACTTGTTTTTTTGTGCATGACAGTCAGTGATTTTGCTTAAATTGTTATTTTCCACTCCCAAGGCATACAGCATCTTTTTCAGGCTCAGTGTTGACTGCAAAAACTTCTTATGAATAAAGAATTCAGGCTTTCAACTCTGATACCCACAACCTTTGTTTCCAGTGAAAACGTGTAGGCTACAATAAGTGCTCATAAGAACGCTCATGGAAAGCACGAGGTTCACAATACCTGTGGAAAACTGTTGACAAAACTTCACAAGTGAAATTCCTGTGGTGTCACTCTCAATTTTGATCGTAAAAATATTCATTATCCAGTTAGGTGAATAGGTGAGCGTGAGTGAGATGAAAGTACTTGTTTTTAGAAAATGGGAGTGATTAAGTGGATCAGAAACTATATTAAGATGTTGGTCACATAAAATATTAAACTATTCCAAATATAAACTGGTTTTATAATATGTACATGTATAGCCTAATTTACCTGAAACTTACACAACCCTTACACAAGGAGGGAAAGACCTTATCCTGGCTCAGTTCCTGTAAACATGGATGATTGCTTGTTCTTTAGAAAACTTTGGAGTCATTAGATACATATAATTCACTGGAAGAAAAATAGCTTAAAGAGATAGCAAAGACTTTGCTAAAAAAAATAAAATAATTAAATCTTTGCATGCTAAGTGATTTTTTACATGTTTTCTTCAAACTGTGGTGAGTGTTAAAATGAGTTCCAAATTATGAACTTAGTTGTGGTATTTGCAGTTTTTCTGTCTGGATAAAGTTTAGTCAAAGCCTCACATTCAGAGTGAGGACTTTGGGGGGCAAAATGTAAGTGGAACATTTTAATTGTCATTGGTCCCAGGGGTCCTGAAGACTGTCCTTCTTAGCATTGTAAGTAAGAGACTTCTTTCAACAATTTGCTGCCAGTCAGATTTGAAAACAACTTCTTATATTTTTTCCTGCCTTCTTAAGTACATACTCGTACTTCCTGCATGTTGTGAATGAATAAACCAACCCCTAAACAAAGGTTACCCTCTGCTCTTAAATCCCTCTGGTCCCTAGACATTTCTGACTGATGGAAATTGGATGTAGAGGCAAGGCAAACTACTCTGGCTAAATGCTTCTGAATAGGATGATGGTCTGCTGCTACATAAATCCTGTGTGCTGTCAGATCCCTGGAGCATTCTTTGTTCTGGCCTTGGAGAGATTTCTTGTCAGCCACCAGACAGTAAGAAGAAAACTGCAGCTGATTCTGTCAGAACATCACACTAAATGAACAAAGTGATGATTCTTCCTACATGTACATTCAAACTTCTTCTTCAGAGTTACCCCTTGTTCTAGCTCAGTTAGAAAAGGCTCAAGAAAATAAAGATTCACCTTTTAATTATCCAAATGTTCTTTTCAGAGAACAGCTATCAGTGCAATTGCCTTGAATGACATATATTTTTTCTCTGCAGAGTATTGCAAACAGGGAGAACATAGGACAGATGGGGAAGAGGGAAAGGTGATAAGAAGATAGAAATATTGTGCAGTAATTTTTCTAAATCTTTTCTTCCTGATGTACTGTGTTGTAATCATACACAATTCATGGCACTCACCATTTGAAACTGCAAGCAGTAGAGATTAAACAATAAGCAGGTACTGAAGTAGAGTGGGGTGATAAAGATTGCTGATGGGACTGTTATTCAGGTTAGCAAAAATGACATCCCACATGGATAAAGTGTTGCAGAAAGACCTTATGATACTGAATGATTAGACAATAAAATGGCACCAGAATTCAATATAGTTACTATAAAGTGATGCACAAAGGAAAGAAATTCTAACCTCACTTATAAATGATGAGCTCTGAGCTGATAAGGAATTTAGGAATGAAATTGTGGGGTATCAGCTCAGTGTTTGTTAGTATTCAAGAAACAAATCAAGTCTTAAGAAATGCTAGGAAAAAAGACTTTTAAAACCCAGAAAATATTACATTACTTTATAAATTCATTATTTATCCACACCTTGAATAATATGTACAATGCCAGCTCCCCCATTTAAGTTTTAACTAAGTACCCAGTCCACGTAACACTTTGGATGGCAATAAGATCAGCTATAACAAATGTGTATAAAATCATGAGAGGCATAGAGAAGGTGAGCATGGATCTTTTGCAGCACAAGAACTAGGAAGTCAATTGTACCTACAAGTTAGTAGTTGAAAAGTTCAACATAAAAGAGGAGAAGGTCCCCATGGCAGGTACAGAAGCTGTGGAATTTCTTGCCACAGGATATTGCAAATGATAAAAGTTTATGGAGTTCAAAAAGCAACTACAAAAATATATAGTGAGAGGACTGGTAAGTTCAAAGACATTCTCACCTAAGGAAGCTGTGTGTTGCAAATTGCTGGACTGTATTTTGGGCAAGTGTCACTTTGTGCTTGCCTTGTTGTTACACTTCTAGAGAAAAGATGCTGAGCTGGGTGGACCATCAGTCTGGTCCAGCACAAGTGTTTTTATGTTCTCTTATGACATAAGAGGGGTTACCAAAGTGGAAAGGATGAAGCCCCAACTCTACTGAAACAAAAAAATCTCCACTGTCTTCAGCAGGATTGTGGAAAAAAATGCCATTCAAAGGCTCTTTTTGCAAAAAGACATAATTCAAGTATATATATATTTGCAACTGAAGTGTAAACAGAGTGGTAAATAAGATTTACGTCTAGATTTTACCTCTCCCAAGGAAAGCTGAATTGATCGATCACATTTTAGAGATGGAGAGGAAGTGTGGAAGCACTGACATGGAGGTACTTTGATTCAGTGGCTGAAACTCAGGATTGCAACTTACAACACCTTTGTTTCTATTTTTGGTGAAGCCAGGGCCACGGTGTGAGACACAGTCAGGTCAGGTCTTTGGAAATATTTGCTGTTGAAGCTGGGATATTGATTTGATTTCTCTGAGAAGAAAGGCATTTGTGGGAGTATTTATCTGTAACTAGAGTTTATTGTTTCTGTTTTGTCCAGTGTGATCCTCTCTGCTTTATTGCTTGATGTTAATTTACTGCACCTCAATGAATCTAAGCTGTGACTTTTTTTTTTTCTGACATTTTAGCAAGTAAAATGTGATTCTGAGAACTCAGAGTAAAATCATGACCTAACCTTTCCCAACATAATGATAATAATGATACCATTTACAGGAAAAAATTGCTTTAAATTGGTTAGAAAACACTTATGCTAAAAGACACCTTACCAACATGAGGCAAGAAAATTCAGAGTACATTTTCATAGTTAATTTTGGTTAAATGGGCTAATGAATGTTTTTTGCATAGCAGCCAAGATTGCCATGTGGCTACAATCGCTGCTGGGAGAAAATGCTGCTTGTTTTTCCTTTTTAGTTTGTTCTTGGATTCTGTGCCTGGCTTTATATGGATCCTGTGCATGGCATTAACAAATTTTAAAAAATTACTTGTCTGATCCCTGAGAAATAGAGCTCCTAATAGGGTGCCATGTGTCTGGCCTATTTAGAAGGTGAATTTGCATTCACCTCACAGATTTTTGCATGCCATTTTCTGTGTTTGAGCACAGAGTTAGAGCACAACATCCCCATAATCCATCTCAGCACGTAACAAAGATCTCGGGTGAGAATAAAACCTGGTAGTACCCAGAGTACCAAGGCCTGCCTCAAGCTGGTTGCTGTGTGGAAGTTAAGCTTGGAGCAAACTGTAAGATGCATGAATCAATCATGACTGTATCAGCATCTGTGCCAAACTCCCTGTTTTCAGTACTTAAGTATTGACTCTCCCTACTCCTAAACTTCAGGCATGAGATTTACGCTTTGCTTTATTCCTTGTAGATGCCTGTTTGCAGTACAAAGTTCTTCCAAACCTTGAGTTTTGCCTAGAATAAGACTGTCAGAGAAACAACTCCTCAACTCTTTTCCTTTGCCTCCTCCTTGGAGCCCTGCAGGAACACTTCAGTCACGTTTTCAAGAGTTTTCTCGTTAATTTTAGTAATAGCTTTTTTTTTCTTTTAAGAAGAAAGGAATCTGGTTTTTATAATCAACTGGTAGCAGGAGCTGGGGTTTCCAAAAATGCATCAGAGATGGTGAGATTCATGATAAAAATCTGCCTCAGGAGATCTACTTTCATCTTTTACTCACTCTATCTTTTTCCTTGCTTACAGGTTGCAGCAGTGGAGCCCTGAATAAGCCTCTGATACTACTGAAAAAGAAGACTTTGAGTCTCACCCATTGTCACTGCAAATAATACTATTGGGGTGGCAGCAGTTTTTCTGTTCTTGTTGTAGAGCTTTCAGATTTGAGCTGTCCTGCAATAGAAGCAACACATGGTGTGAAGCAGACTCTGGTTTGAAACTACAGGGGCTATAATGAAACTTAATTGAAACCATGTCTGTGAGACAGAGGGACAAATGTCTTTAGGACCATTGCTACAGCTGCATCACTTCTGAGTAGAAACAGCACTAGCAAGGGGGAAATAAAACCCAGTATCAGATATTATGGGTAAGCTAATGCTGTGTAATGCCCCAGATTGTACTGCAGGAAGAATTTATGGTAGAACTTTAAAGCTACTGGGTTTTTTGTAAGTATAAAAAGCTGTAAGGATGAATAGTAGTTTTAAATATATGTATTTCCTTTCTGTTGGTTCTTTACAGGTTATTTCACTGTATTTTTATTGCAGATGTCTAGCCACAGGGAGAAGATGATTAAGTGGTCTAATTTTTCCTTATCTCCTATCTTCACTGCTTGACCTTCCTGTTTGGACGTATTGGGTATTTCCAACTGAGTTTCTATTATGAAATCCAGATTTTGTTCTGAAAATATGTAGGTTTTGATGAACTACAAGAGAAACACAGGTGGATTTCTGATAGCAACATGCTTGAGTTCCTGCCAGCTCATTTTATGGGCTTCTAGAGACTTCAAAGTGCCCACGTTGTGCAGAATCTGCCATTTTGACAAACTCTGTCACGCCAGTGCCCTGGGAGTCTGCAGACTGACTCCCTGCCTTACATGCATGAACCACAGGAGCTTTGGATCAGTTTTGCAGATAAGGTCTGAAGTCGAGGCTAATCTTCCATTTCAGATGAGATTCTTCAGCATGCAGTGGCTCCTAACACCGACTGGGGATCCCAGGAGCTCCAGGAGCTTCACATCCTCATCAGTGCTGTTTCCCATGCTAGACTGACAGTCAACAACCAAGCTGTTGTGTTGCCCATCTGACCTTTAGATATTGCTGCGACCAGTTGGAAAAAATGAAACTGGGAATAACAGGGAGGTTCTAATGGACTGTGTAGGATTATTGTGATGAGCTGGGGAAATGCAAGCCTTGCTGCTATAGTCTCCTGTCCCTGTGGCACACAGCCTGGAAGCCCTGGGGCTTCAGCTCTGTTGTTCCCTCCTGCGACACTGTTTGGCAGCTTTGTAGGTTCTCCTCTGAGCCGGTGATCTCACAACTCCAGATCCATTGCTGTGGAAAGGCAGGCAGCAGTTTTCCAAACTCATCTGTAAACTGCACCACTCCTAACTTCCTGCAGTCAAAAGAGCTGTGCCAGGTACCTCACAGCTTGTGCTTCTTCCAAATGTTGTTGTGGGTGTCTCAGATGGTACTGGGCACATATAGTTGTGCTGCATATTTGCTTATCAATTTTTTGCTATGGAATGTTTTGATTCTTTAGAGCAGAATCTTCTTACAATTAATTTTCAGCTGAAATTTCTACCTTCTACTTACTGTTTCATCTGAAATGAAAGGCTGCTTTACTTGAAATTTCAGAATTCTTTGTAAAAAGGAAGCAGTTCATTTAGACCAGATCAGCATTGGCTTTTGAAGAGAATGGAATTGGATTTCTTCTGACTCCCTCAAATCTCTGCTGGTAGAATCTCCTTGGCTTCTCCCAGAAAAAACCCTTAAAAAACTGATGCTCACATACACTGTTTCATACTCAATTAATCTAGTTCCTTGTCTAAGACAGTTCACAAATTATTGTAATATTGCCATTATTAGTCAGGAATACTATATCTAATTATGCTAACACTGCAGCACTGGTTTCACTGATGAGATCAGATTCTATCTGATTCAGTTGAATTCTTTGCCTTCAAATACCATCCCAGGCTGCCCCTTCAGGATGAAATTTTTCACCAGTCTGGTCTTCTCTTAGTTGTCCCCTTGCAACCACTTCCACCTTGTTATTGCTCACTCCAGTTGTGACATACGTACATTTATTTATAAGTTGCACATAAGGTCTCCAGTAGTGTAAATATTTGATTTATTTAAATGCAAGTCATAAGCAGTGTTTTTTTCCTCCTTCCTATTTGTTTGTGTCATATTTATGTTGCTTCTAGGAGTAATTAGACTCCATGTTTTTCAGGACAGGGAACACATTTTCTGGGTTGGCACAGTGAGCCCCAATATTGACCAAGACTAGGAGGCATTGCTATAACATAAATAAATAATAACGTCTCTAAAACTCTTTTCATCACCTTAATGGCTATGTGATCTCTGAGCATTTTTGTGATCACGGTAAGTAGTTGTAGAAAGCATTGTGATAACGTCAATAGAAGCATGGTATGGTAATGTAAAATTAATGAGCTAGATGGTAATCTTTTTAAGCAAATCGTGTTCTGTAATACAGCACACCCTCTCAATTAGCCTGTTCTCAGGAGCCAAGGAATCAGTGTATTGTGTGTCAAGTGCACAGTAAAATTGACTGCATTACTTGGGAAGATCAGCACAGCTGATAGTCAAAGTGCAATAACCTTATACGGAACCTTACAGTGGAGAGCATTATAGAGGGAATTCTTGGTACTTTCATGTTTATGTTTTAAGTGTCCCACAGGTATTTGCTAGTAAGGGGAAGGACACTTCAGTGTCTTTTGTTATGGAAATCAAAATGAGGAAGCTGGGCTGTTGTCTTCTGAAAGCTTGTGCTCTCCCAGAGGGTCATTAACGAAAGGTATGACTAGCAGGGGTTGTGAAGACCTGGGTCACGCTCTCCTTGGCTATTACCTTTCAAATCATTAAGACTAAGATTCAGAATTTTTTACCTTTTTTACCTATTTGAATCCATCCATAATAAACAGTATGAAGCACAATACCAAGCTGAAAAGGTATGTGATGTACAGTCACGGCAGCTGACAGTCTGGAGGGGAAGGCTACTTGGTGGAGGGAAGCCTGGGGGTTGTACAGCGCTGACAAGCAATAAAATTATGCCACTTTGATACTTGCTGAACACCAAGCAGAGGTTTTTTTTAGTTTTACCTCTGTTGCCATTTTTGCCTGTGCATTGTATGCCTTAAGAACATGGCCACGCACACAGGTATTGTCAACACAGAGGAGCCACAAGCTGATGTATAATACTGGAGTAGCAGTGATACAAAGAATATATTTGATCCTATAGATCACTCAGAGAAACTTCCAGTTTCTTTAATGAGCTCCATGGGAATTTGATTAAAGACTTTCAGACTGGGTTCGTTATTTCTGTTGAAGGGATAGGGAAGAAATTCATTAATGGAACAATTTCTGGAGGCTAGGACTTAAATTTGGTTTACGTCATGAGTGAGATTCATTTTGTCTCAAACTATGGCTCAGTGGACATTAATCTATATTACAGTTCTGAAGCTAGTGAGAGTAGAAATTCATATTTGGGATCAGAAACTGAAAACATAGCCAGTCATGAATCAAACAAGAACTAGTACAAAATTTTTTCAAATTTCAGAAAATTTTGACCAGATATTTATTTACTGAAGAGTTTTTCTTAATATAATAACTCCGGTTTAGAAAGAATGTTGTTTGTCTTGTGTTTTATTTTATAAACAAACTTCAAATATGTCCTGATTCATTTGAATGCTTTGGGAAAGATGCTCTAGGTTACAGAAAGAAGAGACTAATGTTGACTGCAAAGGAAGATTAAGCTTATCTTCTATTTTAAGTTGCTGCATGCTAAGACCTCATTCTAGCTCTCACAGAAGAAGCATCTCCACATGGTCAAAATAGTAATCTTGGTGCAACAATGTTGAAGACATATCAACACCTGCTTTTCATTCCATGTCCCTAAACCGTTAAAAGAAAAAATGCATGGTTCCTTTGATAACTGCCACAGAGAGAAAAATAATGTTTTATGTCTTCCCTCATGTTCTTTTACTGCATTTAATTTCAGTTTACTGCAGAGACATTACTTGGAATCATAAGCAATTGTAGTCTACAGCATTAATGGTGTCTACATTAATATAGTTCGCTTTATGAAAAAGCTATTGGACTGTGTTTTATTTTATTTATTAACAGTGTTATAGATTCTATTTTCATTCAGGTCTTCAGCAGTGGATAAACAAAGGAACTATTGATTATACACAGAAAAGTTTCTGACAACTTCAATTACAAAAATATTCCTTTGTTCAAATGGCAAATCATAATCCTGGAAAATTTCCTACCTCAATGGGTTTTGTCTGAAGGTTAATTTATCAGTTGGCATACCACTGGGTCCAAACCTGCTTTTACTGAAGTAAGTGGGAATTTTGCCATTGGCTTCAAGAGGAGCAGGTGCACGCCCCTAATGAGGTGTGTAATGGAAATGGTGTACACACAAAAAACCTAGACACAGTCAGCATGAGAAACACTGCATAAGAAGCAGGATTTCTCAGAATCCCAGGGCACGTGAGCAATATGTTGCAGTGACATTTAAGCATTGACAAGAAAAGTGAAGAGATCAAGTGAAGAATAGAATAGACAAGAAGATACTGTCGCACTGGAACAATTCACCTCATGCTTGGAAAAGTTTATAAAAACCTTGAATAGGGAGGGAAAGGGCATCATGATAAATGAGAGCACCTAAGCCACATTAGATCAGCTGATAACATAGTCATCTTTGCCAAAATCCCTGAAGACCTTGAAGCACTGATGAGAGAATTAATCATGAAAAGTAGGCTTGAGCAATTAGGATAGGAAGAGCTGAGTTGTCCCCGGTGAAACTCGACCCCAACCTTCAACCTGTATTGAAATCGAGTATGACCCAAACTTTTGCTAAGTATGAAAAAAGGCAAAGGAGGTTTTTTCACCTCATTATTTCTCATTTCATTCACTGTACTCAATATAGTGTGCTGTGGAAAATCTCAGAGTAGTATCAACTTAAATAGCACCAGAACCGCAAGACACTATGACTTTATCAGCCAGTATTGCATCCACAGCAATTAGCTGGGCTTCTCAGTGGTGATGAAGGGCATGTTAATGAGGCGGAGTGCAGTATTAACTAATCCTGAGGAAACTACTCTGTGAACAAATCAAGACACTGCCTTTGTGCTGCTCTGCCCCTGGGGGAACTGCCAGATCCCACAGTGTTAGCTGGGGTATCTTCAGCATACTGACATCTAATCCGCAGCAGGGCTGATACATCCTGCCTATCCTGGGTAATGTACATGCCAGGATGCTGCAGGAGAGGTTGTGTTTGAAGAAACTCCATGGTTATCTCATGTTCAGGAAAAGGCCACTGCTGCACAGTAGGAAGAGGAGGACCATGGGCACCTTCATGGTGCAAGCTTAATGCGAGTTATGTGCCTTGGGTGAGGTATGTGATGCAGAAGACAGGGGAAAAGAGATAGAGGCTGGTTGATCCTGCACTGCCTCTCCTGTTGATTAGCACAATGTTTATTTCCTGACTGTGATGAAAGGACCAGGAGGTTTTACCAGGAGGTGCAAATAGTCATGTGATGAGTACAGGGAGTACTCACATCCTGAATCCTTGGCTGCCAGAAGCAAGAGTGGGTGTTTGCAGTGCCAGAGCCAGGCTGTGCCTTGTGCAGAAATATGGGGGTGTTCTGAAGTCTGGGCTTGGAAAGGTTTACATTTGATGGTCTGGTGGGTTTGGTTTGTTTATTGTTTTTTTCCATTTTCTCTCACAAATGTTGCTCTGAGTCTGGACAGCATCCTCAAGGGGCATCTTTTTTGGACATACCTACTGTTTTCCTATCCACTCTGAGTATTTTACCTTGGCCACAAGCTGAAGCACACATAATGAAGAAAGGAACATCAGTTATGATTTGTCTTCTTGACTGGCAGAGTTGCATGGGCGAAGGCAGATGTGGATCTCTTGGGATGCTGCAGCTATTGTGGTAGGAAATTTTTTCAGTCACATATTCGAATGAGATCTGGGAGATGAATGTAATTTGTCTCTAGTTTTATTTTTAGTTTTAGTGATTTCACTTTTCTGGATTAAGTGTTTCATTCCCTTTCATTGTCAAGATTTATTACCAGCACTGTTGTGAAGTGCAGCCAGTTCCAGTCCTCCAACTCCTTCTTCCTAAATTTAATTTTTGTCAATGAAATAGTTTCCTGTAAGACATTGAATTGTTGGCTTATTGGCAGATTACATATAAAAGCTTTTTTAAAACTGACGAAGGCCAGCACCAATTAAGTGCTTGGTGCCAAGTCCCTTAGTTACTGATGGAATAAATGAGAATTTCAGTTGTTTCAGAGATGACTGTGTTTTTGGACAGTGAAAATTCAAGAACATTAAGTTCCTAGTTCCTTGCTACAGTATTGGTATTTGTGTTTCTATAGTTCCATTCTTTGACAATTTCAATACATTTATTAACACAACTTTCCTATTGGGTAAGAAATGCTTATGTCATCGTCATTATCATCACAGAACCCCAAGAAACTATAGTCATGTCTATATTAGAAAGTATATCACATGCAGAAGGAGTAGCAACCTTTTCTGAAGGGACTGTTGTTTATACAAGAGTGCTTTTCGTGATGAACTTCCTATTGGATCTGTCAAGAGATAGACTGAAAAAAGGGAAGTCCACCCTTAATTTTTGCATCGGTACCAGAAGATTTGTTCATAAGAAATCCTTAGAAGAAATCATACTTCTAGCTCTCTAGCCAAAATGGCTTGCCCCGGCCATGGTATCTGGGGTATCTGGAGTGGAGAATAAGGCAGATCTGATGTGACAACCCCTGGAGTGAACCCTTTCCCCCATAGCCCCGCTGAACTTCTGCAAAAACAATTACTGAAAGCATTTTTTTCTCGAAAACAGTACCTTCCACTGAGTAATATTTTGGTCCAAAATACCGATAGGAACATTTTTGTCTTCCTCTTCACAAAGACAGCATCTCCAGGATTTGGGGTTTTTTATGAGCTTATGTGTGCTTCTTCTGTGCATATTCCTTGAAAGTGTGAAACAACCACACTGATAAGAGTAGGCTGGGATGAGCACCTTAACTCCAGAAACACAGAGCTGTTCTGTAATGGGCAAAAAAGTCACATGCCTTAAACTACACCTTAAGGGGAGGTCCAGCTCTTCACCTATGCCAAACATTTACGGTTCAGATTTGTATTTCACCTGAACTTATTATTCTCTAACCTAAAGGAAAGGATTAAAGAATCAACAAATAGGTGAAAACATATTTGCTTTACTTTAGTTGTGAGTTATATAAAAATATAATTTTTTGGGTTGTTTTCTTTGTTCATGTACAAAATGCCATCTTATTCTTTCATGAAACTTAATTTTAAACTTTTATTTCTCTTTAGATTTATTCTCCCCCCTCCAATACACAAATAAAAAGGTTAAGAAGTGAAGTTTGACTTCTGTGTTCCTGAATTTTCTCTAAAAGTCATGGAGCTGCCAGGATGATGAGTTATTGGTTGTCAATAAAGTAACTATTGATCATAATCTTCCAAAATTCATCCTTCATATGACTGTAAAAACAGAACATGCTGTGAACTGCAGAACAGAATTAATTACTTTGTCCCCGAGGGAAGAGCAGATAATTACCAAATAACATTTCTATCAGAGCTGTAGCTAAGTCCTGAGTGTTACGTGAGGCAAATTCCACACTCCTATAAAATGAATAAACTTGTTGGTACTTTCACACAAATTAAGCCTTATAACATTTCAGTAAAAATCCCATTAGGAATTTAATTAATTTGAATTTCTTAAGCACAAAGGAAAAATAGATGTTGAAAGGAGTAAGCATATATTCAGAAACCTTGTGTTTTCCTGTGAATATTTTTAACAGACTGGGTTTATGTTGTTAATTTTTAAGCATTCTTTTATCACTTGTTGATCAATACAGTTTTAAAGAATTTCATATTGCTGAGGTCTGTATTAGGATGAAATATACATTTTGGGGAACAGTACTGTAGTGAAAGGTTAATTTATGCTTTGTACTAATTCGCTCTTATCTATTGACATAAATTACAGCTTTGAGAGAAGGCTATGCCTGAAGCTCTCCTTATTTTAAGTACCAGCTTGTGTTCAAAGAGCAGAGGAGATTTTACAGCTGAGATTTCACAGCTAACATTTTGCAGGACATCCGAACCATTTTATTGAAACTTACACTGCCCTCCAGAATCCAGTGGAGATGACTTTGAACAAATACTGCACCAAGAATCATTTGTGCAAAGGCAGTTCTCTGTTTCAGAAGGCAGAACTTTTTATTGGAAGAGGTTAAATTATTTACTGGAAATAAACTACCCAGCAAATGTAGCTTTTTTTTTTTGCCTTGTTTGCAAGTTCAGATCTGATTCTGGTTCCCATTAATGTATTTGTTATTCAGAAGTCTTTTCCAATAAAATGAAATATTCTGCTGTGCAATCTGTCTCCTGGCTGTTTGTGGTACAGGGCCAGTCACCTCCACAGTTACTGCCTAACTACAACTCCCTGAGCAGGGGTGTAGGTGCACTTCCCAATTCACCTACCTCAGTGTGTCTAAATTGGGTGAAGTCAGACCTCTTGTCAAGAAAAGGAAACTTCAGTCACAACTTCACAATTAGACCTTTTGTTCAAGTGCTTTAATGAACAGTGAAATCACAGCATCTGAAGTGGTATTTCTTGGCAGTTGAATGACCACCTCAGGGGTAGGTTATAAGGGCAGTAGTGAGCTCCTGAATATGAAAGTTCACTTAATATACTGGTCTGAATACTGAACTTAGCTGTGTGTGCAATAACTAGAGAGAGTTTTCCATCACACACCTAACGTGGAAGGTTACTGAATATAAGAATGCCCATGTGAGTAGTACCTTCTGAGAAGGAAAGTATAGGAGCTGGACTTCGATGAATCTTGTGAGTCACTTCTAACCCAGGATATTTTATGATTTTATGATTAGAAGTAATATTCATGGGGGAAAGTTGCTGTACTCATAAGCAGACTACACGGAGGAAAGGCTTAATTTCTAATTAATTTCTTAATTCCTCTTTCCTAAACCAGAGGACTCTAAGCACCCTGCAAGGCCGTTTCAATCTCTGGGCCATGGAAATGCTGTACTAAATAAGGGCTACAGTTTTTTAAGGTCAATTGCCTGCTCTCCTTTAAAGGGAGAGAAGAAAGCGCAACACCGAAGCTCTGGTCACTGAAATGCTCTGAAACATTAAACACCAATGCAGTTTCAGGGAGAAATGGATTTTAATTGTTATATATCGCCTAGAAAAAGGAAGTGCAGGAAAGTCTTTGGACTTTCATAAACCTAGCTACTGCGGCATTAGTTTGTGCAATATCTGGGAAAAATGCTGGAGCTGGAATCAGGGTTTCAGGACTTGGGAAGTTTCCCACACAAGAGTTATGAAACTGTCAGAAGAAAAACACGGACTGAGGAAAACACAGCATGGGAGAACGAGTAGATCAGAAAGATATTTCCAGAATATCTATTGCAGGTCTGTGGGAACAAGCTCTGCTTTTTCTCCAAAGTGATTGTAAGCCTTGAGGATGTGGCTAGTCCAGGGCCAAGGCCAAGCAAACACATTCTGCTATAAAAAAAAGATAGTAGCGGCAGCTGCTGTCTCAGAGTACACTTTGAGCTCCTATCTGCTCTCAAAAGACTACAGAACATACTTATGGGAGAAATAACATGTCTTTACAGTGTAAAAAGGGCTTTCCTGTACGTGACCTGGAAAGATGAATTCTCATGTTGGAAAAAGGAGGATCTGAGAGATGAAGATTGGCCAAGTGTTTTGAGAACTTAGAGTAGCTGGAGGAGCAGAACATCTTTCTGGCCCTCTGGACTTCTAGAGTACAACTTTATTTTTCTGTATATGCAGCCTTGCTGCAGAGGAATGGGAAAGGTCTAGCAGCTATTTCCATCTCCTGGATCATGAGGGATGTGTTGCTAGAATAAGAATGGTGGAGTCTGGGATGGGTTAGGGGAAGGAAGTGAGGCAGCAAAGGTTACTTTCTCCCTTTTGTTATTGTCTTCTGGGTGAAAGCATGAGCAAACAAGAGAAATCTCTGCCTGTCCAGCTGAACATGGGTGGTTCTTGGGAGAAGAAAGGTCAGGCACTTCAGGAGTTTGGTGGAGGCAATTTTTATGTTTAGTTCAGGAGTCAAACTGCCTGCAACATGGCTCTGCAGTGAGACTGTGTTGTGCAGCCACTTTGATATGACGGAATATGAGAAAAGGGCTGTTTAAGAGAAGCATTCTTTTCTTATGGACATCTTGGCAGATATTTCTTCTGGGAGTTAATAATTGTTTAGCAGTAATAGGTGGTAGAGTACCTTAACTTAATCTAAGGGTACTGCATTTTGTAATAAGATATGTTTTGAACATGCACATCTTAGACGGATTTGGGAATGGAAAAATATAATCCAACAGACAAAACCTCTGAAAGTTGCAGCACTGGTCAGATGTTGTACAGCACAGTGTTAGAGTTCCCAAGCCACTGTTTGGTCCAAGTTCAACCAAGAGTACATGGGACAGTTACTTTTGGCTGGGATTTTTGGCAGTAAATTACTTGTTTGTTCAGTAGTGCAACTACAGCTCGGAAGACTGAAAGCATCTTCAGGCAACAAAACACACTGTTTAAGAATTTTATGCATCCCAGATGGAATGGTGGATATTGAGCAAGCAGATTCTGGTGGCCCCTCTCTGTTTTCTCACAGGATATTTGTATACAGAAGATTACGGTCAACTACCATGTGAGAGATCCTCGTAGCCAGGATCTGTAAGCCAGGAATGTGTGGACATGGGAATCTTTAAGGGAATAAGGAAGGAAATACATCAGTGTTGAAGGAGAGAACTGGGAATCAGACAATTTTGCAAAAATCTTGAAGAAAAAAACAAGATCATTTTCTCTGTTATGTCTGAAGGCCGTAATGGAAAGCAGTATCGAGCAGTCATTGAAGATCACACAATTTTGTGAGACCCACTAGGCCAGAAGGACCAAGCCACTGAGCTAGAAAACCAGGGAAGAAGGTGGTGAAGCTGGGCTTCAGCTAAATATGAACCCAAATACCTCACCTCAGAGCCCTGACCAACATTGCTGTCCCACTGACAGTATCATTGGTCTGGCTGATCTAGAAAGACTGGGCTGATGCGCTCAGAACAATTCAGGACTGTTACAGCAATGTGTTTTAGGGGCACACTAACTCAATTTTTTGTAGTAGCACAGGAACGACAGAGAAGATCAGGACTCCTGTGTGTGACTGACAGAGGTTCCTCAGCTCCCTTGTTAGTGAAGGACACAACTTCCCTTGGGGTAAATAGTTACCAGCAGAACTGCATTTATAGGTTTATCTATATGGTTTTTAGTTATGCCTTTGGTAGTGGCATCTTGACTGTTTCTATTACAATATGCTTGCAGATGATGCAACTTTGAGGACTTTTTGCTTTACTTAAACTCATGAAGAATGATATTTTCATGGACTCAGAATAGAACTTTGTTTGCAGATTTGAGCGGGAAGTATTGTAAAGCTCAGTGGTAATGTACACAATTATTTATAGTGTTTCAACAGCAATTTGGAAAATCTCCATCTTATTCTTATCTTATAAATTAATTGAAAAATTATTATTATTATTATTATTATTAGCCAGTTTGCAAATCAGAAATGTGTTCCTGTTATATAAAATTTTGGCTATATAGTGGAGAAGATAAACAAATGCCATCAGCCTTAGGTGATCCTTTCTACCGTATAAATAATATTATGATAAATTCACTGTGTGTGTTATCTGTAATGAATTATTCAGCCAGTTTCAACTATAATGAAGAAAGTAGTAGAAACTCATAGACTGAACATGTATTTTGGGGTGTCTATTACAACACCTTAGGCAAAATTTTACCAATCAGGTTTTATTCCTTGGGGTTTTCTTTCATGTCTTGGAGTATTTATTTATATGGGGAAGACGGAAATGGAATTGGTTGATTTTCCACACACACACACAATGTACATTGCTCTGCTTCATTTACTTTGACAGAGCAGTATTGTGAAGAATGATACACTTGAAATATTAAACATTTTGCTGGATGCCTGATCTAGCACTCCCTCTCTGTGCTGAACTAATTCACTTTCATGTCCGTATGATTTTTGCACACAAAATAATTACAAGATCAGGACCTAAATTTTTAACAATTTGTTATACCAATAACAGAAAAACCACACTGAGAAAATTGACCTTGATTTCTCGCATATGCGCTCCTCTTTATCTTGCCATGTAGAGCATCCAAAATGGTTAAATCTGTTCCCTTGCAATAGCAACATGAAGGAGTGATCCTTGAGTGGATGCTGGAAGCAAAGTGATTGCAGCCCCAAACATGAGTTGTGAATCTGTTGATAACATGCAACCTATAATAAGAAAGGCATGCTTGTCTTATTAATTATTTATATTTGGAATGTGCTTCTAGCAGAGGCAAGGTTTGTATAGAGATATAACTGGGAATCAGTCCGGCTAGTAAATGACATACCAAAATAAATTTTAATTAGATTAGAAAAACATTCCAAAGAAATAATTGTATAAGAGATAAAAATGAATAAACACATACCCACCATCTCAGCCATTCTTTTTCACAATTTTAGGTAGATAATGAAGACTTAAGCAACTAATAGCACTTGAGTAGCAGGCTGCTTCTTCTACAATTTAACAATCCCTAGGTCTGAAGGTCTCTTTGCACCCACAGCCTTCACAAATTTTAATGCAAATTAAAATCTTTATGTTGGCATGTTCAATTGTTCTGGAAAAAAATGAAAAAAAGTCTATGCTGAAAAATGAAGGAGAGCAAAAAAGTGGAAATTGATTGTTTTTGCTAGTACCTTGGAAAGGTTACAAAGTCCACTCCTGCTTATAATGTCATTGCAGTGTAGGAAACGTGTGCTGGCTTCAGCTGTCAATCACTGTTTAGAAATGTCACCAATAATTTGTACTCTGGAAGAGCTCAATGTGTGAACCCCTGGCTCTAATTGGATCCACTGATTTCAGCTAAATCTCGTCCTGTCAGCAGCTCAGCAGTAGGTAGGATATTGAAGCTCTAATGAATCCAGTAATAACTTCAAATTGCCAACCTGGATTATTTTAAATTTTTATGCTGGTGAAAATAGTTTTGCTTTCCTGGAATAAAAAATAAATCTTGAATTAGTTCTTAAATAACTATGCTAAATTACTGACCAAATGAGTGGGACATAGGCATTTTATATATGTGTGTGTGTGTATGTGTGTGTGTACCTGTATGGTTCCTTCAGCAGAGAAAGAAAATTAGGAGAGAATGATGTCCAGACAAGTTGGATCAGAAAAATAGGATTTCATGCTTTGGTCTAGCAAGCATAGAACTAATTATGGAAGTAAACCTTTTTTCTGAGAAACAGGGGTGACGAATCCTATATTGTTTCAGTAGCTGCTTTTGTGAGATAGAGGTAGTGTTGCTTTTTCAAGTGCTGAATTTCTTTCCCTGGTTGTCTAATGAAATGAGATGTGCACAACAGTGCTTTTTGTCTGTGTCCATCTGTCTGTCTACTCCTGTCTTCACCTAGGAATTTTAGAAGCTGCGATTGAAGTTTAGCAAAATTGACAAAGGATTAAATATCTCAGAGATATCAAGTGTATACAAATTTCATTTTTACCAGAAAAATCCAGTTCAGAGGAGACAGTTCAGCCCTGATCAGACTGCTCACAGCTATGCCATGGCAGTGAGAGCTATCCTGCCTGGCTGGCTGCTGGACACAGAAGTGGTGACAGTGAGAATGAAGCCCTGCACTATCAATCCCTCCATCCTTGCCTAGTTGCAAGGTCTGGCAAAGGCTTCCAAAGGATAAAAGAAAATAACCTAGGCTGTTTTAGTGGTCAATTCCCGATTTGTGAGTCAAGGATGGAGAGACAGAGCAGCATGATAGGAGCAGAGAGGATGAGGAAAGCTTCTGGAAGCATTGGCAGCTCATTGGGTGAGGGACATGGAAGGCAGCTGCAGCTAATGCAGGAACACACTACGGATGTATTGGGAGATACCACACACTACTGGTTTGGAATTGTACTTGTGGAGAAGATTGAGAGACGTGAAGATGTGAGACAAGGTAAAAATGTAAAGTTAGTGGTGATGCTGAAGAACACAGGATACAAATCCAAAGGCAACAAACCTTCACTAACTGTACAACACATGGAACGATTTGGTTTGGTTGGGGTTTTTTTTAGGTCTGAGTCATTTCTTCCTTGATGTTTCTGTGCTGAAATGGCACTGCTTTAAGATAGTTCCACAGCAGGAACTATCACTGAGATGCAGCATGAATACTTGCAAGAACACCTGAAAAGCTAAAGTAAAAGATGTTCTTCACAAATAAACCACAACTTTTTATTGTCCAACTACATAAAGGTATCGTAAAGCTGAACAAGTTTTACACAACCAATGACTACAATATCATCATAACTTCCTTGTCTAGGAAGCTGAACATACATATCCAAAATATATATGCTCTGTCTGAAGACATAAGCCTCAGCTATTTCTGTCCCTGCTATTATGCAGTCATAGTAAAGCCAGTGACCTAGAACTAACAACTTCTAACGCATTACGTTTATCCTTTGGTAAATTATGGACCTTATTTTTAATTGCATGTGGAATAATCATTTGCATGATCACTCTGACCTAAGTATTGTCCACCTTGCCCTTTCTTTGTGCTGTTAAGAACAATAGTAATAATTGCAAAGTAATAGCAAATCCTGCCTTGTATTTATAATTTCAGTTTTTCTGGTTCAAAGTTTTCTTGTGTAAAATATTTTCATAACAAATTATAGCTTTGTGTGATGATTATTTAATCATTAAGGCTTGATTTTCTGATATTCTTATGTCACATTCTTTTCCTTTAGTCTAGACACAGCCATACCTTTACTCACCACTTTCAGTATTTGTTCTCCCTTTTGAATGCTTACAATACCCTCATTTCCCTATGGTCTGAAATAATTTGAATTTTGTCACCTATGGCCACATAGAAGAAGACCTGTTTGATAGAATTTTAAGAAAGAGAGTTAAGCATGTGTTTCATAGGCACTGGAGAAGCAGAAGGAAGGTTTTATATGTGCTTGACTGACTGAGCTCTCCTGAACCGATTGCTCGAGTACATCTGTGATTCAGTTACGCTGCTAACAGCGTGCTAAGATGCTGAGAGTCTGGGGTAGAATCTTTCAATTATTTCAATATTTAAATAAAGAATCTTTAAATTTAATTAATATTGGACAGATACCGCATTTCATACGCCATAAATTACCCAGATTTTATGGGCCTTCATTAAGGGTCGCAATTCCTTCAGCCTGTTTCTCTCAGTTCCCTTTGACTTGCCCACATCCTCCTGATGCTGAAGTATCCAAAAGAGAGGAGAGGAAAATGATTGCAGAAGCAAGATAAACTTGGAATGTAGGAAGCTGTGGTTGAATTATTTTATGTGTAAGCTGAGTTGGAAACTGCAAGCACAGTACAGAAAGAATATATTCAGATTTTGCCTTGCAAGAAAAGGAAGAAACTCATATGAAAAATGACCACAAAAGGAAATGGGTAGCTGAAGAACAGGAGGACATAAGCCTGCCACCTGCCTCCTTTGGAACGAAGTAGCTGGTGTATGCATGTTTTGCTTGGATTCATTTCAGTCCAGCTTTCTAAACTTCTGCTTTCCTTACTCTTGACTTCTTTCATGCTGGGATCTCCCCAAAGATCTATTATTATTTTGCTTCAGGTAAGTTAGTTTCTTTATGCTGCTGCATCAGCCAGAGCTGCACTTCTGTGAGCAAATGTTGCATAAATTACGAAAAGGGAAAAGGAGGAGGGAAAAAAAAATCCATTAGCAATACTTAGATTGTAAGTGTCTGATAACTGTTTTAATAACTGTACATTTGTCTTAAGGATCAAAGACTCCAAAGGCAAGTGTGTGGATTTGCAGCTTGTTTTCATTTCTTCATGTATCTGTAGGTGGAGAAGCAAAAATAAACATAGATAACACCAAATGGAATGAATGACTGGAAAGATAAACTCCTCAGCCCCTTTGAGATGTTTTATCCAGCTAGCAAACTTTTGCTAGAGATATGCAGAAAATGCTAAAGAAGTGGCATTATTTAATTAGATAATATTTGTAGTGTAAATGTTGATAAATTAGTTAATGGGCTAGATTCCTTCCTGGCATAGGGCTGCTAAAAGGGGAAGCCTTTGGAGGGAAGCAGAGGTTCCAGCATAAAGGGTCTGCAGCTTCTCTTGTGGAGACACAGAGGACAGCCAATGCAACAGCAGTGCTGGCTGAGGGAAGAACGAGCAAAGAACGCTCTTATCCGGTGTTGTGCTCTGCTGCTGCTGTCAGTCTCCCATTGACTAGTAGAAAATTCAAGGAAAATGTGAAGGGAAACTGAGACAAAGTTTCTTCAAGGTGTGTAGGTAGCCCCTCACTGAGGGTCTGTAAGGATTTGGGAAGCCGAAAAGAAAAAAAAAGTCAAGAACTGGATGTTGTGAGTGTACAACAGGGTTCTTCAAATCAGAGATGTCTGAACACAAAATGCCGTCCTAGCTATGGTAAAGATCTTGGCTGGGAGCCTTGGCACCTGGGGAACTTACTAAAGTCAAGATCCCATTACAGCACCTGGGGAACTTACTAAAGTCAAGATCCCATTACAGCCGTGGCAGAAAAGCAGACCAAAACAGCAGCTAGGACTATATGAATGGAGACTCCTGTATCTGCAGTCTGAATGGCTGTCTGTATTTGGGACCATAAAAATGTCTGAGTTGATTTCTTCTGCAGCACTGTAGCAAAAAGTTCCATTTCATAGCAAAATGTACTTCTACAGGTGCCTCATCCAAAATGTGAGTGGTAAAACAGAAAACCTAGGCCAACACTGTAACAGAGGAATGTTTGGGAAATATTAACTAGATCATTCATTATCATTTTTCTAGGGCCAGATTTTCAGCATTGATTTCTCTACTTGCAGATAAAATTTCCCGCTTGTAGATAATTACAAACACATTTTTCCTATAAGCAGTCATGGTGCTTAAATTCAAGTTTTAGAAGCTAAATACTAATATTTACAACTGTAAAATGAAGGTCAAAGACATAAATACCTTTACTAGACTTTCAGGTCTACCTCGCTTTTTGCAAAAAGTCAAACTCCTGCAAATTTTCTTTTCCCTTCTCACTCAAGCAGTGATGAAAATTCTCACTATTTTCACAGCAACAGGGGCACAAAAGAGCCCAAATGTCATTTTTGAACTAAAACTAGGAATTATTTGAATATAATTTCTAAGTTGGACAAAAATGAGAACATTTTCATTAAGAGATATCTTCTCCAAATAAGATGTTTTTTTGGTGGTTTTTTCTTGCAGGAGTTTTGGCTTGCAACCCTGTCTCAAAAGATTTGTACTGACTTTATTTCAGTGTTCTTTCTTTCAAGAGTATTTCCAGGAACTCACCTGGTCTTTGACAATGATTAATCCAAGACTTTTCAGTGCCTCTTATGCACACAGGAAGTATTGCTCTGTCTCTTCTATGTATACATCTTTCTTACTGAGGGATGCTTGTCCATCTCTTTTACGTACACCCCGTGCCACCATGGCATCATTTGTGCTCAATGGCGAGTACACAAACATGGCAGTAACAGTTGTTTTGAATGGCTGATGGCTCAGTAAAGCTCTCTGTAACTGGGGATACAGTAAAAATGTTTTGCCAGACTTCAGAGTCCCTGACAGACTCTGGCACCTCCAGAAAGTATGGAAATAAGTTCACTATACTGAGCACAGAACGGTGTGCCGTTTCTCTCCTCATAACTCTTTGGTAATGGTGACTGCATTTCTCCTACATGTTAGCCCTAAAGCTGCAGATGTAGCTCTTCTGCCATTCAAACAATTGCTCTCCCTCAAGGCAGCTGGCCATGGGCACCAGGCTGTGCTGCAGGAAGGGCTAAGCTGCTCTTGCCTTGCTGCTTTGGCTGGGATGTTTCTCTGCCCTCCTATCAGTTGGTTTTACCCATGGACAATTAGCAGTCCTCTGTCTCTGCAGCACTAATTTGCCTCTTCTCAAGTTCACAAATAGCTGCTTTAGTCCTGGAGAAACCCAAGGTGGCTGCCGAATTTTAATTTGAGTGTTCGCAGGAAGCTGTCAATTAGCACTAACCTGCCTATCCCTACCTGTACAAAGACAGTGGAACTAGTGCTCCTTCTGCTTGATGATGATTGCTAAGAAAGGCTGGCTAAAATGTGTCTGAGCTGTTCCCTCCCTCTCCCTCATCCAGCTGGCTCTATAATCATCAGCCCTTTCCACTCAGCCTGTAAAGTAGCACTTAGCTGAAGAGCAGAGGTTGAAAAATGCCAGTCACTTTCATAACCATATGGCAACCACAGTCATTGGATAGCTGTAAAGGACTGTGATGTTGCCACATGTCTGTAATTTTTCTGTTATAACATGGACAACCCCAGGTACAATTTTATCTTAAGCCATAGACAGGTTTGAGTGTTGTGTCTCTCCCAGGTCACACTGTGCAGTTGAAAAACACAAATGTATTCCTACTTGTAAAACGGTGTTGTAAGTCCCTGCAGAAAGGAGATGAGACTGGTCTAAGAAAAGATTCTGGTATCCTAGGGGTAGAAAAAGCTGTCAAAAAAGTTTTCCTTTGTACTGTCTATTATTAATTAATACACAGTATAATATATATGTAAGAAAAACAGTGCATAAGTCCTGAAACAAAAGATCTCCTCTTTGCCTCTCGTTGATACCAGCACCCATGTGGTGGCAGGGTCAGACCAACTCACAGAGTTAAGAGACAAATAACTCTACAAAAGAATCAGGTTTTGGGATGGTTACATGCTCGTGCAGATAGATAAAAGGGTCAGGAAGGAATACCTGGGACAAATAACGAGTCCTGGGACCATACCCTGGCTTCTCACAGTGAACTGAAGCTGGTGATGAGACATGGGAAGCAGGCACTGCACTGAGAGGCACAGTACTTTTCACTACCTTCTGTGTATTTTTTCAGTGCCTTATGTGCCTTTGCGGTCACCTATTACTTACCCTGCAACTGACACTTCTCAGAAGAGAACATTTATTCTTACGTGGGCATTCAAAGGTAGAAAATTATATCATTGCTGTTGTTAAACCATTCCTGCTATTTTTAACTGGGGAGAAAGAATACTTGTCTATCCCTCAGCCTGAACTAAACACTTGAGGTTTTGGCAAAGTCAGTGGTTAGCTGGAAGCACAGAGATACATATGCTGAGATTCTCACGCTGATCTGTGCAGTATATGTGGTTTGAGAGATTTCAGGGAAAAAAAAAGTTTCACAATTCTTTCTGGTTAAACATGACTAACAATGAGGTAATGGTGGCTCAGAAACATGTTGTAGTTAAGGTTGCACTCTAGAGACTGTGGTTAGCTTCCCAGGCTCTGCAATTGGGCCAAGAAAAGTAATTACAGTGATTAATAATAACGTTTGATTTGCCAGTCACATAGTCCATGCCTCAGAGCTGGTTGGTCTGGAGGAGGGGGAGGTAAACTGTAGGAAGGAAATTAGAGCAACAAAATACAGTTCTTGCAATGTGTAACCAAATGCTGCTGGAGCCACCTCAGTCTGGTGTCAGCAATTTCCATACAGCTGGATACTGCAGCTATGGTTTTGTGCTGTACAGCAGAAGTTAACTTATGTATCTGTACATTTCTGGTAGAGAGGTGTGCAGTGCAGTACGGGATAACTCACATACTGTGCCCTACAGGAGAGGCTGCTTTGTGTAACTGAACACCACACAGGGGAAACTGTTCTATTTTGTAGGATTGGACACTATAGCAAGGGTAACATTTTGTATTTCTGAGGATGAACAGCTATGGGTACCTCATCTTTCAGAGGGAGATTTACTGAGAATGCAGCAGTAACCAGCAAGGTATAACAGGACTTGAAAAGGGAGCTTTGGCTGCAGCAATAATCATAAAACCTTAATAACATCCCATTGTGTGCTTGCTGCCCTTGCCTTTCAGTGTGCCTGTGGGGAAGGTGGGGTGGACAGGAACAAGCAGGCAGGGGCTGCTCTGGCAGAGCTGGGGGAAAAAGGCAAAAGCCAATCCCTTGGCAAAGTTGAGCTTCATGATTTTTGGAGTCCTTGGTGTCACCACAATGAAGAGGAGTTGCCATGGAAACCATTGCAAAAGATTAAGCATATCAAGAAAACATGATTGTGAGAGAATGGTTGGAAATAGAAGAATTAAATTAATGTAGAAATGATGTTTTTGTTTCATTTCACAAGTCATGGTAGAAACCTTTGCATTCACAAACATCCAATTAAGAGAGAAGTTATAGTGATATCTGCAAGCCCTGTTTCAGAGGAGCATGATTGCTTTATAATTAAAGGAAAATAAATAGTGTTTTACTATCCAAAATGAAAATCCAGTGGTGCAGGCTCTGTTATTCTTCACTTTCCCACTGTAGAATCTGCCGAGTTTTTTTGACATTTTAGGCAGACAGGCCACAGTGACCCCCTGGGATGTACTCACAGGTGCAGTGGCTTCCAGCCATGGAGTGGTCAAATGAATTTCAGATATTTGTGAGAGGAAGGGAACACTTAACTCCTCATTCTCTTTTGTCACATGATGGCCAGGCTCCTCCAACAACTAAGCTGTGCTCATTTGCAAGTTATGAGAACAGAATGGCAAAGGTCAGGGGTTTATTCTGTCTGTGCTGGGCACTGCCTACGTCAATCCTTGGCATAAAGCAAAACAAGCTTCAAACTGTTTTATAGTGATGAGAAATAACTAGCACTGCTGGCTTAGGAAAATGGGAAGGAGGTAGGAATGGAATTCATGACCCCTCCTTCTACTCTGGGGAACACCCCAGGGACAACCAAAGACTTACCATCTGGACCTGACAAAAGAAACTAAAGCCAAGTAACCAGTTAAAACTTTTCTGCATTAAGAGAAAAACAGAGAGTATCATGGATGGACTGGATAACCCAACCCACTGACTCCTGTCCTTACATCAGCACTTTGAGGTGACACAGTCAGCAAGGGATTTATCTCTTAAAAATGTATTTCTGGCCTAGTATAAAATTAATGACACTGGTTTCACCCTGGTGCTAAAGTGGAGATTATGCTTCATAAGTGCAAACACTAAATTTTGTGTCAAGAAAATGCAATCAAGTGTTTGGCAAAACCAGAAGACAATCTTAGAATGACAGAGTACGAGTATGCAGAGGTTCTTTCTTGGTTTGGAATAGATGTGGTGGACATGCAGTGTCCTTAGGCCTGTCTTGCTCAGCTCAGAGTCTCTGAAATAATGACTCTGGAACACCTGAAGAACACAGCTCATCCATCTCCTCCTTAGACTGAGTAGTACCCATGTACCTAAATAGCTGGCCAAATAGCTGACGTTTTGTCCAATGGGTCTTCATTCACTTTAAAGACCTGCCCATTGAGTAGTCATCATCCAGTCTTATGTAGATAGAGTTCCAATTGCTCAAACAGGACAGCTTTGAAATGAAGATGCCTAGGGAAGACAGAGTCATTAAGTGGTCTTGGCATCAATCAGGAAATACAGAGCTGCACAATTTTTTAATTGAACCTATGTGATGACCAATGCCTGCCTTTTCCAATTGCTTGAGGCATTGCCTGAGGTGACAGAAACTCACACCAGAGAAGACAAACATAGTCCTTCCTGATTAATTTTTATTACTGAACCCCAAAACCTTAATCCAGATGGAGTGCCCTGCACTGTACTAGCCCCATGTCTTCATGAAAAAAGGCCTAATTCACTTTCTCAAAGTGTTTATGGTATCATTACCATACCAGCAGGTTGGGGGGGGGAATTAAACTTCACGAGTGTGTCACTGAATGACAGAAAAGTATTGGATATTCCACACCAGCTCCAAAAAGTTGAGTGTTGAAGACGGTTTTGACACTGAAGCTGACTTCTTTTTATTTACAACTTTCACATAAAAAATGTGACACTGGGCAATATTTGTCTTGATTTTGCAAGATCCCAGCCCAGGTTACTGCATGGTGCTTTTCCTAAGATACCTCTGAGAGCCCTTTGAAAACTTGAATTGGTGCACGTGATTGTTTTAGATGCTGTGAATACAGGTGTCCTGATACTGGGATGATGAATGTAAAATAAAACCCCAGATAAAGAAAATAACTACAGCGGCAGACACAAACAGCTGTACGGGTTTCCTGTTTGCATCTGGCTTCAAGTCAAGCTGCTGAGATAGCTCTCTAAAGTCCTGCATAGACGGAGTCTGCTCTGCCATGACTGCCTCAGCCTAACAGTTTTGCAGTGATATTAAACGCCAGCTGAGATACTTGTGCTCATATTTTGTTGCTGGGGGCAGCCAGGCAGAGTGGAGTGTTCATGGTCTTGTCTTCTGTGTTCAACAAGAACAAACAAGATATTTTCAGGTTCTGGCATCCAGTTCAGCTTTTCTTTCAGGCTTTGTCAGAAGGGGCTTGAAATTTAGTTTGTTGACTTGGTGGGTTTATATGCTAGTACTGATCAGTAGCATGACTTGTAGTGTTTGTCAATACTGCACATGGATTCTGAGTCTCGTACGGATCAGGAAATAAATAAAGTACATGAAATGAATCCATAAAAGTGTGGGGGTTTTATTCTAGTAGACAAGGGAAACGTATAGAAAAGAAGCGAAAACACTTTCAGTTTTATAATTGTTTAAGCCTTTATCTCAATATGAACCTCTGTTAAGAATATACAGTATGGTAGTTTTTTCTTTCTTCTGTCTTTCCCACACTGTTGTGCTGCTCACTTTATTATTGCTGTCACAATCTGCTCTCTGTCCAATATGATTGCTATCCCCAAAGGTTTATTCTACATAGCAAACATCCTGTAATAGTGACCTACTCTAATAACAGGAAATTTATTTTTAAACTGCATAATGCCTGCTCCATATTAATCTGTTTCTTTTCAAAAAAACCCCGCTTGACATGAAAATCTACTAATATTGTCCAAAGCCTGATTGTTTTCCACAAAATTTTGTATCTCACAAAGTCCAGAGTGTTCACTAATTTGAGATAGCAACCAGGCATTTTTTCTTTCCTCTTCTGGTCAATAAATGCTAAATAATAAATATCAGCAAACAATCAAATCAGTCAAACATCAAAGGTCAATGCTCATCAGTCACACTCTTTTTGGAAGCAACTTTATTCTCCTCATTTCAACCAGCAAATGCAGAAAGAAGTTAACCCTTGGTGGGCATAGATCATGGTCTATCATGCCATTCTCTCCAGAGTGGGTTAATTTTTATCTAAATGCATGATTCCTTCCATCTTCCTTACCTGGCCTCTCCTTTGTGACACCACTTTGAGGCCAATGACAGTGTTATCCAATGGGTGATAAGCCACCAGTGTTGATTTTTCTAAGTGGTTTTCTTGAGAAGCAAGAAACCCCATCGTGTCAGTTACTTCTTCAAAAGGCCCAGTGAGTTTGCATTCACTGCATCTGCTGGAATGTCTAATGAATAAGCGTAAGCCTTTTGGGTTTGCTAACACAAAGAACTAATACATCTTAGACCATATTCTAATACCCTTAAGCCTGAAGGGTCACATTATCAAACCTCTGCTCTATCAAAGTATTTTCAATTGTATTTTTTTTTTTTTTAGTTCCTTTAAACATGACAGTACTTCTTCCAGATATATTTTATATTCTGCATTGTCTGCCTCAAGGATATTGTATGGACCTCTATCTTAATGAAGTTGAGTTCTGTATCTACTACCAGGCTATTTTCTCACAGGTAAATCATTATGTCTGCTTCTGTCAACGGAACTAACGTAGTGCACAGATGAGAACACCAGCTGATTTCCACTAGTCTGTCTCTGTTCTCTGTGTATTTCAGCACTCTGCAGTGCGTAACTAGCCCCTAGTGCTTCCCTCATCGCTGCTCTGACACTGATCACCTTTATGCTTCATGGTTTTCCTTTGTAGATCTTGACTGGGGCCTCATACACTCAGACTGGTCTGCAGGAAAGAAAACTTGCTCTGTGTGTTAGGCTCTCTGAGAATTCAAACAGAAAATAAACCAAAATTTAGTAACACTTCAACATGGTTTTCTTTCCCAGCTTGACTAAATTCTTCTTCAGATAAAATGCTCACAAAGTTGTCATTGATTCTGACAGGAAGAATGTGCTTAATGCCTCACATTGGTGCTTTCCCATGTTAGCATTCAACTTCCACAATATTTAATAAAAAGTCTAATAAGTTATATCTTAATACTAGAACTGAGTCGGAGTGCAGTGTAAAACCATTAACTTTTGCATCTGTTGCCAAAAGGTCCTGGGAATGAGCACATTGCTACTATTTGTTATTGATAAAATGTGTGTGCTGGCCACTGCCTGATGGGCCACTGCACTCTTAGTAAGGGGTTTGAGTCATTAAAACAATTACAAGGTGTGTGGTTGGTTGTGCTTCCAAATCTCTGGGTGTCTGGTGACTTTCTTTGACTTGTGTCTAACTAAACTTCCAAAAAGATGAAAAATGTCTCTTCCAATTCTTGGATGTATTATCTTTTGAAATGCTAGTTGCATTTATGGGATTCCTGTGGGGGACTGGGTATGGCTGAAACTGCTCCGCCTGCATCTCGATGAGCTGCAGCCTGTCCCTCCACACTGTCACGGTGACAACCAGAAACCAGCGCACAAAATCCTTTATGCTCCCATGGATACAAGTGATGCTGCTTGGCAAATTTGTTTTCATGTAAGCTTGTGCCACAACTTTTCTCTTTTCTTTCTCTCTGGCTAGGCAGGATTAAAAATGTGCTAAAAAAAAAAAAGGGAGGGGGGCGGGGAAAAAACCCTCAGTCTGTTCCTTGGATCCACGGCTAATTTCCTTAGTGTAAAACACCTTCCTTTTTACTTCTGTTCCACATCTCAGCAATTTGTGTCACATACAATAAAAATGAAAAATAGAAGCATATCAGAACAATTTGGGTTTGTATCCATGTCAACATACACACTTTCTCATCCAAAAAGAGAACGTCTCTATATATGTGAACTCCTCAAATGACAAAATATGAATACAGTGGAAATTTTCAGACTTCCTTAGAGCTGGGAATTGTACAAGTCCTGCCATGTGGACTGATGTAGGAACATCTTATTAATTTTCCTTAGAATTGTTTTCCATAGAAACAAACCCTCTTTGATATTTTGTTTAAAAAAAAAAATTACACCAGTTCAAAACACTTTTGCAATAAAAAAGCAACAGCTTTTAGAGAAAGGCCTCTCCTCCTGGAATGACCACAATATTTATGTAAAAGTAAAGATTGCACCTGTTGTAATCACTTGTTTACACCCTTTTTAAATTTTTCCTCTCAGGACTAGTTCCAGCATTCAAAATCTTTACAAAGACAGCTGAATACTGGGGTCAGATGCAGTGGGGTGGAGCTTCCCACTTTCTGGCATGAAAGTGCTTCTGCATTTTTATACTGAGCAAGTCAAAGCTTGCAAAAAGTAATTTATGAACTTGGATAGGATTCTGTGCTTGAAAAGAAAACAGTTGGTATGATTATAGACAATAATGAGGAAGCAGGTGGGATACTCCTGAGTTTCCACTGAAAATATGCAATGGATGAATAGAGAATGAAACTTGAAGAGCACGTTCGTTCCTTGGTATTTGGATTTTCAAAACTGTTTTGACCTCTGATTGGTATATCCAGCACCTTTCCCTAGGTGTGATGTCTGGGGTACCTTTTGCTAACAATGACAATCCTAGTATTAAAAATAACTATGCTTATAACTTTCTCTTGAGCCTTAGTTGGCCCATGTAAAAAGTATCAAGGAAATAAATAGATCAAAGAAAGAACTACGGATTCCGAAGTAAAACAGTGTATTGTAAGAAAAGCAGCAATAAAGGGGTGGAGGGAATGAAGGCAACAGCACACAGGACAATAGAAGATTTTGGGTTAGAAGGGAGCTCTGGAGGTCATCTGGCCCACCTTTCTGCTCAAGCAGGCACTGAAGTTCACTTGCAAAGAAAAATTTGAAGAGAAAACATTTTTCCGCAGTAAGCTGCTAGCCTTGTCTTTGTCTAAGGTATGAGGTACACAAGGTGCAAATAAACCCATCTCTGACACCCGTCAATGCCCATTGAATACCACACTAAACAGTCCTCTGTATCAAGTGCTTTTACTTCCAATTACTGCTTCCCAACCCAGCTCCTGCTCTCTGCAAAGGCTAACTGACTGATGCTGCTGAAGTCACATAAGTGCTGATAATACTAAGAATTTGGTCTGCACTTTATCAGCAGCCCTCAAATCTCATTACCAGGTGGATAGACATCATTATCTCTTTATCCCAATGGGAATAACAGTGTGCAGAGAACTTCTTGCTGAAGGTCATACAGCAAGTCACTGTAAAAGTCTGAAAGTGGAATTAAGGTCAGTTGTATCCTCATCACAGACACTCACATATTGATAAAGCTGCTGGCATTGCACCCATGCAGTTATCAGGACCATTAACTGAACCTTCTTGTAATGGGCATGGGAGGGCTTGTGACTAAGAACTGTCAAATGTACCTGTCTAGAAAGATGTTCTCTGGCCTGAAAGATAAGAACTAAGGTAGTGTTTACGTTATGCTTCAAATCCAGGCTTTTCTACAGTTTCATGTTAATGTCACGTATTACTTTTTGCTGTGTAGGGGGCAAAGGCAAGGTTTTTCTTCTCCCTTCTCTCTTAGACAAAACAAGAGTACAAGACCTCTTAAAACTGGAAGTGTTGCTAAAGCCAGTACATAAACCTGAACTCAGATGTGCTTTTCAGGTGTACCTGCTATGAAAGACTCATGAAGATAATGAGTGGCTTCTGAGTCTTACCTCTGCTATGACAGAATGTGTTGCCTGCTGACAGCATGTCTGTTTGGAACAGAAGATCAATGATACATGGCTATTCCTTACTGTTATTTCTTTTAGAACTGATCCAGTTTGAACAGAAGTCCTTTTGATCTAGCAAAATCCAGTAATTTTTTGCTATTGTTTCTATTGGTGAACTTTGTTTCATTTCTTTGTCATCCCCTTGTAGGTTCAGGCAGATCTTTCTGTTTATGTATGCAAATATTTCATTTTTTGACTATTTATTTTATTTTTTTCTTTTCCCAGGAGACATCTTTAGTCATTACATATCCAAGTCTTTTTCTTCAAGTCCTCTAGCTGTGAAATACAAGCTATAATCCCTCAATTTATTCCAGTCTAGGAAAAAAAATCAGCACAAGAAAGGCTCAGGATATGTCATAAGATTTATTTCCATTTCCGTTTTTTAGACAACAGATGATCCATTTACAAAGCAGTGATCTGTGTCCAAGAGTGGACTTCCTGACAAATGGACGTACAAGGCAAATACACATTCTGAGTATGATTTCTGATTACCTATGACAGGTAGCTGAGGATGTCTGTCTATCTCATAGTTTGAGAATCTTTGTGCAGTTCTTTGTGTAAAAAATAAAGTTCTGCTGAATTGAACTGAACTGATAAACTTCAGGGATGAAATGAGGTCCTGATTGTTGCCAAGAAAAATGGTATGATGTTTGGTTATGCTATTAATCTTGAGAAAATGCTTTAGGGAAAAGAATTATTGTTTCAAATGTATGTGAGCACTTTTAAAAAACGATGAGAGTAGTAAAATAGAGACAACTTAAAAAGGAATAGAGAACTTTATTTTTAATTCAAGCTGCTTAAAATTAATTTAAATGTCAGATCCTAGTGTAGTGTGTAAGATAAGCTACAGATATTCACAGTTGCCAAGAAGGTGAAGGTGCAGTGAAAACATCATTGGAGGAATTAATTTCAACCTATTATTCTTCAGCATGTATATTGTTCACAGTGTAATTCTATTACCAGATACTATACTGAAATGGAGCAGGCAGAGCCAGTTGGAGTGTGGGGATCTTGAATAGATGCTCACAATAGCACATTCATTTTCAGCTACTATACAATATGCAAATGCATGCACTGTGATTTTTAACTGACCTTAAAACCAACCATCTACATGCCACAGTTCCTGTATGGTGACTACCACCCTCAGTTTTCCTGCCAGTCTGACAACAAAGCATCTCGTCACAAAAAGTCTCACAAATAAAGAATTTAGTCATCAGTGTTTTGAGAATTTTTTTCCTTGCTATTTCAGAATTAACCCTATACCAGGCTAATAATTACATGAGGCTTGTGACATTCCTCGGCTCAGAATATAATCATGACTTAATAAATTGAAACAATTCCTTTTTATGGTTTATAGGAATTGAGCTGTTTGTCGGCAAACGAGATTTCTTTGATGCACATCTGCTGTACGTAGTGTCTGATCATAATGGGGCAGAGGTAAACATTGCTCTGTTTCACTGGCTCATCTGGTTCAGGTGAGGTGCAGAAAGGGGCAAGGTAGAGAAATTTGTTGCTATAGGCCATGGGGTGAGAGCAGAGTCAGCACCTGAAACAGCCAGCAGGGGATGTGAATGCTTTGGGGGATCCTCTGCAGAAGCACAGTCAACATGGATCAGGGCTAAAGGAAGGGCTGCACCTCTACTTCTGGCCTTCTCTTTGCATGACTAAAGTAGAAGTAATATTATGATGGATTTCCTGCCCTTGTGCTCCTTCCTATCCTGTTCCTAAACCAATTTTGTTTCAACGTAACAATACTACTGGGAGTAGCAGAGGAGATGAAAATGGCTCCAGGCCATGTAGCCAAGACACTCCCTGCCCACAGGGGGTGTGGAGGGGATCAGCTTGATCATGCATCTACTGAGTGCTGTGGACCTGCTCTGCCTCTTTTCCTTACCCCTGAGTACAAACAGGTATTGAAGAAACCTGGGGCAAGGGGTAGAGGGTACCTTTTACCCACTGAAATTTATAGACTGTGGGCATTTGCTTTTACCCATTTACAGAACATGGGCATTTCCCTGTTTTGTGGGGATCTGATAAACTGGAAATGCTTCTATCGGTTTTATTCAATGGAGTGTTTTTCCACAGTCTTTACTTCACATTTTGAATTTTTAATCTGAGAGGTTCTGCTTGACACAGAGAACTTTTTAATGGCCAAGATAAATATCATTCCATTAAGCAAAACTATTCTGTGGAATTATGAAGCCTACTCAGCTTACCAGGAGGCTCAGGAAGGGAAAATAGGAATAGAAATTTAAATTAACTAAGACATTTGTAAGCCGAGATCTAGCCAACATTTTTGGAAAATTAGAAATCAAGAAAATAATTCCAGATTTCCAAATATTCTTACCCCAACTATTTAACTTGCTAAGCACACTTTCATTGTGTTTATATTGTATAGTGTATTGTATTTTACAGAGGCTTGGAATATTGTCTCTTTGCAGAAAGGAAGTTGTTAAACAATTGTCCTTTTACATCTGTCAGCTCAAGTTTATTCATATTTATTCTAGTGGAAACTGAACCTTTCAACTATTTCCTCACATTCATCTGTCTTATCCCTCCCATGACAGACAAGAGTCCTCCAAAACAAATCTGAGACTTTTGAGAATGACAGGTTACTGTATGCAATTGTGAACTCCCCACATCTTACCCAGTACAAATAAATAGATTAGATGTTCTTTGATCATAAGAAACCTTGTCAGAAAAACGTTGTTGCACATTTCTCTCATGTTAGGTACTCTTAGGCACAAAATGGTGACGTATTAGACATTTTGAATAGGCTAGCTCGTGCCTAATGTAGGACACACTTGAACATTGTAGTTTTGGAAGTTTGATTCAGGCTAATAATAAATGACTTCTTATTCAACTAATAAGAGATTCTGTGGAAGGGAGACAGAACAGACAAGACAAAACCTAAAGAAGAGTGAAAATACATAGTTTGAAAAATGAAGGGAAGAAGGTTCATCCATCCTTATTACTTACACAAAAGTTAAAACAGGATAAGAATAACTGTTGAAATGTAGACCAAAAAAAAAAAAAAAAAAGAAAGAAAGAAAGGTTTCTGGCATCTCTCAGCTCTGCAGAAACATTCCTGATAATTTGTACTTCACACAGGAAATCATAGCCACATATGTCATTTTGAGAAATTCAGACTTCTGAGATTTGAAAAGTTCCTCTATTTTTTTCAGCACAATACAGCTACAGTGCTTTAAATTATAAGGGAGTAAATCAAGAATAAAAGACTTGACTTCAGTGGACTTTGACTGGGTTTATATTGTTGTAATTGAAAGCCTTGTTGGTGAGGAGCCATGAGATGTTACACATATTTGTTCCAAAATGCAAGAGGGCTGATGGGTTATCTCTACAACCCAAGTAATGAGACAATTTCTTGCATTTTTCAGGGAGAAAATAATTTGTATGAGTTTTTCTTTCATTTATTTCAAGTAACAATGAACAAACACTCTGAAAATGGCAGGAAGAAGAAACAGCAGCAGGGATCTGGCAAAAGCAACTCATTGAGTGTCTCTATTAATAAACTGCTCAAGGCCAGAGTACGGGAACTGGGACCGGCCGGAGGCAGCGCGGCCCCTTCCCACTGCTCTGCCAAGCACAGCGTGGGCTGGGTTCAGGTCCTGACACGCAGCTGTGTCAAAGTCAACCCACTTCCCAAGGGTTTAGATGTGTGAGTTTAGCTGTTTCATGCTACCTGGCACAGAGCTGGTAGAACCAGCCCCAGCTTGTTTTATTCACGGTCATAGAAGTGGTCAGTGAAGTTACTCCAGGGTCATGGGAGGGAAGCGAAGTGCCACCACTTTGGGAAGGGAGGAGTGGAGGTCAACAACTCTTTATCCATACCAGTAAACTGCTGGAAAACATGTGATGAGGGAATGAAGAAGGTTCAGGCCAGTTCTCACTTCCATTAATTGTTTGCGTGGGTTTTTTCCTCCACCTCTCTTTAGGTGTGAACACAATAGTCTAAGAGAAAACCCACTGTCATTGCAGTTTCCTTGGGGATGGGCTGGAAGGCTAAAACAGACATGCCATACCTCTGGGCAGAGAAAGAGCAGTTTAAAATTCCAGTCTATACAAGGAGGAGGGTGGCAGTTGAGGGATTTCTGCACCAATCAAGACTAGGTAAAATGTAACTTTCAGAGACAGACACTTCTCACGGACCTCTTATACAATCCGATCTGAGAAGTGGATGTATCTGTCACGCATACTGGGTTAGTGCTAACACCCATAAGGCCCTGGAAATAAAATGCAGAGGAAATCCACAAATGCTCACCCTGACTCCCTTCCTTGCAATCTGCCCATACTGATCCTGCTGTGACTCCCTGCCCTGCTGTCTCCCAGTCCCGTATCATAACTCCACTGACTGCATCATCCCCACACGCTGTTCCTCTCTGCTCTTCTTCATCCATGGGATTTCTTCAGTTTGTAAACTCTCTGGGGCAGCGACTGCTTGTTTGAGTATCCCTAATGGACACTGTTCTTGGCTGGCCCCAGAGCACAGTCACAATAAATGTGAATAACAGCAATAGTGACAAACAACATCAACATTAGTAATTACAATAATTATTATTGTTGTTATTATTATACAGTCACCAGAATGACTTGGTAATTATTTGCATAATTTGTATAAATAATTTGCATAAGAAGAATAAAAGACTGCTCCCATATCCAGAGATCTCAGCCATAGTGGTTTGTTCCCTGTGTGTGCCAAGGATTCCCACTGGTGTCAGTGGGAGATTTTTTTCTTGCTTATTCTTGAAACCGATTGCTCTGATGACAGAAATCAGTGGGAGTCCCAACAACATGTGGCTTCATCCAGTAGGGTGCTGAAGGTGCTTTGCTACCTCTGACTCCAATTAAGCTCTTTAGAGATGAAGGTACTCAGCACTTTTCAGGAGCTTCTCATGATGTGCAGGATTGAGCCCCTCAAGACAGCTGTCATTGGGCTCTGACTATGCAAAGCTGAGCAGAGGTTTTTTTTTCCCCTTCTTCATTTTAATTGTCTATTTACGAAACAGATTCCAGCAGCTCAAGAGCATTTATGGCCTAATGGAGAAAGTCACAGTGGGTCTTTTTTGCTCTCAAAGAGGGAGATCCTCATCAGTGACAGAGGGAGGAAAGTATATATTGTGCACACAGGTAGGGCAAGGAGCAGAGGGGAGGCAGAGGCAACTTACAGAGGTATTAACAGAGTACTCTTCCAAAGAGCCTGGCACTGCCTCCGAGCTGCCAATCTTAGGAAGATAAACAGTATATTTCAATTTAGTGCAGAGAATATATTCTGAGAGGCACCAAATATCTGTGACAGTGTGTGCTGTCATTTCAAGGGTGTAATTTCTGGCCCTATTTGCACAGCTTTTTAGTTCAGAAGATATTGCAGGCTGTACCTAGGTCTCTGTGGGAGAGGTATAATTTCTGGCACATGACACTGGGGCACTTTGCTCCAGAAGCAGCATAAAAATTAAGTTAAAAGAATGTTGAGGAAAGGGCTGCAATATGAAAAGCTGACATAATATGGGATGGCAGGGCAGAAACTTCAGGCTGTCACAGAAGAGCCCTTCTAGGCTTAGGATTTGCGGCTCAATGCTGTGCCAAATCTCATATATAGAGACAGTTTGACTTTTCTTGCAGACAAACAAGAGTCAGCCTGAGAGGTTAAAGATCATAATGCAAGCTCTGCAATGCCCAGAAAACTGAGGGCCCCTTCCTGGGCTGGGAGCAGGCTCTGTCCTGCTGCTGTGACTGGGAGCCCAGCAGCCCCAGATGAATGCACTGTGTAAACCCTCTTCATCTGTCTCAGTACCAGCCGGGTTAGATTATACTGCAGGCAAAGGCATGTTTTCAATGTTTACTTTCTTGTTGAGTGTTCAGTGCTCCCTTTTGCTTCTGGAACTGCTCTGGCTCTGCGGCTGGAGTAGAGAGCAACAGGACAGGCTGCAATCGCTGCTATCTAAACACATTATTAAATACGGGCATGCCAGATCTTACAGGGATCTGGCCTCCCTGCACTTGTTTAACTCACTGCTGAGCAAGTTAGAGCTTGCTTCCACTCCACAAAAATGCATCTGCACAGAGGTGAGAATTTCAGCTGCTTAAGTCTGAACACTGATAGAAAAGAATCCGTTGTGTGATACTAATTTGCTGTTTGCCTCTGTAAAACTGACTGACTTACCTTGATCGTGAGGACGCTCCACAGCCCACCAGAAAAGTTACTTCAAATTAGTGATCTGTGACCATGAGGAAAAATATAGTGGTCTCTCTCACCATAAACTTGAACCCATTCACAGTGCCTGCATTTTGTATTTATTTTATGGCCATGATAAGGCAAATTTGGGGTTTTCTTTTCATGCTGGCAAACCTTTCAACCCAGCTATTCAGCCACTTCAATAATCTCTTTTCTTAAGTACTATTCCTCATAAACCAGCAGCCCTACACACTTCCAGCTGCAGGGTTAGGTTGGTTTTAACAAATGTCACATTACTACCCCTGTCCTCACAACTCCTTCCCTTGGGGAAGGTCTGACTGTGTACCTTGAATCATTTGTTCCACTCAAGATTTTAGCTTTGAATATTGACAAACTATCTACCAGGGAAGGTGTTTCTGAATTATTATTCTCCACCTTTAGATAATAGTATATGCACAGGAGAAGAAAATTTTTATCTCTTACTTGTTAGTTCAAAATGCTAATTCAGCTTTAGTGGAAGATAAAGGTGAGTAACCAGCACACTAACTACGGGAAAACAAGAAATCCCTATGGATTGTTCCCCATTTCTCATTTTATGTATGTTCTCATATACACAGATGTTATTCCCTAAGCCATAACTTTTTCTTTTGCTGTAACTGAAAAAAGAGCTTAGTGCTTCTAAGACAGAAAAGAATCTGTTCCCCAAGTTTTTCTTGAAGTAAGTCTACATTTTTTGGCTGATCTCCTGGTAATTGCTTCATCTTCCAGAGCTAATTTTCTCTTCACTGTATTGCTATTTTCAGATTACCGAAACTGATGCCAAAACTGATTTATAATAGATGCTCACTCAACATTGTTTTTGCATTATACATCATAGAGGTCAGGCTGTGATTACATTATTAGATTTTATACATGAAAGAAGTATCTGTATTTGAGAAATCAGTTGACAGGAGAGGAGGAAGACAGCCTTTGTGTCCTATATTGAAAGACTAATCCTTAGGGCTTGATTTTGTGTGTAACCTTGGTTTTTTGCACCTGCACGAAACTAAAGGCATTTACATGTCTAGCTATTATACCTGATTGCTGGCTAATTATGCATGTAAGAATGGAGATGGGGGAGGGAGAAAAAATAGATCTAAAAATATTTTTTCTTGGTGTTTTACATAGACTCATATATTTCCTATGTAAAACCCTTTGCAATAAAAGACTTTTGGCAAGGAAGTGAGAGGTATGGAGTATGAATACCAATACAAATGCCATTTTCTAGCCATGGCATCTGAACATAAGTGAAAACATGTTATTCTCCCAGCCAAATTTCAAAGTCAATTAATCTTGAGGGTTTTTTTCTTCAAATATTCATTGAGGGCTGGAGAAGAAAATGTATATGTTTCAATACCAAAGGTATAGCAGGTCATTTTGTTCATGGCTTTGTCAAGCGGGACTGTTTGCTTTAGAACTGTGCTGTTCTAAAACTGCTGGTCCTCACTCAAAACAACAGAGTGTGGAGTATAAATGATTTGCTGTCCTTAACAGCGTAAATCACAGCTGCATCAAAGACACTTGGTAGAGGGAGAGGAAGAGAGAAGACAGAAAAGATTGTGTGAGGGCTCCTGTATTTTTATTACTCTAGAGAGAAAAAAGAAAAATGAGGAAGGTACCTTGTGTTTGTTCAGCAATGGAGTATGCATCCATGAGAGCTGACCAAATGCTCCCAAATATGCTCATTTTATCTGGCATTATATAGAAGACATTTTCAGGGGTGCCAGGTTACTAAGTCCTCAAATCCATTTACTGTGACCTGGAACAGTTGTTGATTTCCATTTCAATAGTTATTAGGGTTTTTTTCTAACCATCAGCGAAGCTTGAAATAAATACATTTTATTAGAGTTGGCAAGTCTGAGAACAGATGTGAGATCTCCCATAATCTAAAGGCAGGGAACCCATGGGACAGCAGCATTCAGGATAAGGGCTGTTTCCTTCCAGAAAGCACTGGCTGTAGAAATTCTCTGTGTGTGAGGTCTGTACAGAGTTCAGTTATGTAAAAGGAGAAGTGAAAGGTATTTTAGCCAGTTCTGGTGCTTGCCATTTTATTCTGTTAATGCACAGTGAGATACAATACATTCAGTCATGATATATTTGATTGCACTTGTTTGTGATGCCTAGTCCAGATTGCACAGACATTTTACAGTATTAGACCCCAAAACCCAGACCCATAAATCACAAAGAACATCTGTTATTCCCTTGTGGGAAGGATCTTAAAGGAGTGTCTTCTGAGCATCTCTGTTGTATGTCATTTATTACAAGTGGGCCCTCAGCCTGGAACAAAAGAGACCTCCTACATCCTCTTCCCCAGGCAGCAATTAACTGACCTCATCTTCCCGCCCCCTTCATCAGCCCCCACAATCAATTATCCCAATCAGCCCTGCAGAAGAAGACAATTGGGTGAACAGGTGGACCATTATTCTAAATAGTTTTGGGCACTTGGAAAAAAGTTTATTGCGACACGGTACTTACACAACAGTGGCTGCAATTGTCAAGAAACAAATTTGTGTAAGAGTATTTGATTGCAAAGTTCATGACAAGATTTTTCTTTTTGTTTTTTTACTCTTGAATAAAAGAGTGCATACATGTGCCTGTGCTTGTGTGTGAAATAAATTTTTATTTGAGGTCTTTCCAATTTAGTGGGTAGAGTTTGTACAAGTAGCAGTAATTCTATGTATCGGTTGCTGGCCTCAAAAAAATCTCTTGATAGGACTGTATAGCTCCTAATTATTGTCAGAATAAAAATGTGTGCATAGAGACTGACTTCAGCCAACAGGGTTAAATAGTAGTATGGTAGAGGGCAGCAAAATGTGGTTAAGTGCAGCAGAAGTGCTTTTGGTTCCTGGACAGTCATGGGCCATAGTGATGAGTAAGTAAAATCTGTCATGAAGTGGGAGAAGCAATTAAGCTTCCCCCTGGAAGAAGACAGACGAAACAATAGGTGCTACTGTCCAAACCATTGTCCTTGGGGCAGGCCTTGACTAAAGGAGAAGAAGGGAAGATTTCCTGAATTGGAAATAAACATTGCTTCAATTATATGAGTACAGAAGGAGAAGATGAACAGAAAGCAGCCCTAACGAAAACAGGAAGATCACAAACATATGGTCTTGAGAGAAAGCAAAAAGAGAAAACAAGTCCTTTGGACACGTGATTGGCAGTATCTGGGTCTGAACTTCTGGGCAAGAGAGTATTTATATTGGTCTTGGGAAAAATGAAAATAGAAAAGTAGAATATACAAAAGTGACAATGTTGTCCAGACAGTAATTAGAGAAACCACTCCCATGTATTTTATGAGTTTCCTTTCTTTCTGTGTAATTGTCAGTGTACAATCAATTTAAGCCTATATGAAACTCTGCTGTATCAAGGGGTATATAAGCATATGACTATAAGAGCTTGTGAGCATGTGATAAATAGAAAACTGGTACCACACCGAGTATAGTGTGCACATACACACCTTTGACTCATATGGCAGATTGTGCCTCAGATCTCTGAGAACTAATGGAAAAATAATATGTGTTCAGCTTTGTAGCATTTTCCAGACAGTCAATCTTTTAGTAAAGTAACAAGTTTACTGACTGCATCATTCTTGGCTGGCTTAAATTACTTCAATATTCAAAATGTCCTTTCTCAGCTTCCACTGTGAAATATAGGAAATCAGAAAAATAGCTGTTTCTAATGCAATTGTTTCAAAGTCCATTTTGAAATCTGCACCCTGTCGAATCAATGGCAAATCTCCAACAGACTGAAGTGGAGCCCAGATTTTATCGATGATCTGGAATAAAGGAGTGATTTTTCAAGCTTTCACAATAAGTGTTTTAATATGCAGCTTATTTATGCAATTAAAAAAAAAACAAAACAAAACAAAAAACCCCACAAACTAGAGATCTTGGTGTTCTTTTATTGGAAGCATTTCGCTAATGTCCAGTGGAGGGCAACAAAAGCAATCAAGGGACTGGAGCATCTCTCTTACAAGGATAGACTGAGAGAGTTGAGCCTGTTCAGCCTCGAGAAGAGATGACTAAGAGGGGACCTTATCAATGTCTGTAAGTATCTGAAGGGAAGGTGTCCAGAGGATGGAGCCAGGCTCTTCTCAGTACTGCAAAACAATGGGACAAGAGCCAACAGGGCAGAAACTCATGCACAAGATGTTCCACCTGGACATGAGGAAGAACTTCTTTCCTGTTCAGGTGATGACCATGCACTGGAACAGGTTGCCCAGAGAGGCTGTGGAGTCTCCCTCACTGGAGATATTCAAGACCCATCTGGATGCAGTCCTGTACCATGTGCTCTGGAATGACTCTGCTTGAGCAGGGAAGTTGGAGAAGATGACCCCTGTGGTCCCTTCCAATCTTATCCCTTCCGTGATTCTATTTAGTATTCTGCCAGAGCTCAGAGATGAGCTCCAAAGACACATAAAAATGTCAGGCTAACAGAACTTGGAAAACATAGTCTGGCTAAGGAAGATGTCACTGATTTTGTAACTGAAGAAGTCTTGATATACTGGAACATTTTTACTATGAACAAGCCTATCATTTTACTTTATTTGAACTAAAAATGGAAATAGATCCCCCAAAGTAGAAGTTTTGAGTTGAATCACTGAAGCTTGTTTAAATATTTCCTACTGCATTTGCTGTGTTGCGTTATTATTACTCATGCTGTTAGCAATATCAAGGGACCTCCAATTCACAGAAAAAAAACAGGTCTTATTTCCACAGGACTCAATTACACAGCAGATAAGTATTATTGCCCCTTTTTATAGAAATGGAAACAAAGAGGGAAAAGCATCTTTCTTCAAGGACAGGAGTTTGTGTGTTCTGTGTCTTAGTTGAGCCTGCTCTGCAGTAGGCCATACAAATTCCAGCTGGGTGCTGCTGATTAGGTGTTTTTATAGCAAGCTCTTTGTAATTCTTACTTTTTCCTAAGGTAAAGGATTGGTGCTTGGCTGTAATGTCTATAAAATGCTAGAGCTGTTAAAACACAGTTTTTGTTGTATGTCATCCAATTTGCAGTTGGGAAACGGTAAAATTTGCTTCAATTGAAAACACATGTTTTGCTGGAAAGCAGGTAATGGAATTGCCACCTTTGCATGTTTGAATTTCGTGCCTTTTCTGCAATTTACACAATAATAAACCCAACTAACGAAGCTATTTTAGCCATTATAGATCATTTTATTTGGCGATATAAAAGTCTTCATGCTAGAGCTGGACAAGAAATATTTTTCATGTCTTGTAAAAGCTTTCATGATTTCAAAGCTGTTCCTGCTTAAAATCAGGTGAACCTAGAGGCTACTAAAAATGCAGTGTGAAAGAAGCTCCTCACCGATCGCATCATGGCATAAGTGAAAGGCCAGGTCCTCCTTCAGGATATGGGATGCTCAGCTTAGAGGAGGTGGTACTTTCTGATTTTCATCAGAAATTCTGTACTTTATAACTGGTTATAAACATTTTAAGAGGAAAAAAAATGTTTTAAATGAACTTGTTTTCCTTGATTAAAAAATTGTGTTTCAAAATTTCTGTCAAACACACCCTTTATATTTTCAACAGTGTCATGGGTTTGCTTAGTTTTTATTTTTGCTAATAATAAATCCTAATATTATTTTCTCCCCAATCAGATCTCTTTGTCTGCATAAAGCTTCTCTCACCTTAGAGTAATTTGTGGGGGGTGTGGTAAAAATTGTCCACTAGGCAAACCCATGACAAACAGATGGGCTGTGGCTGAGATATGTCTCCTAAGAGACTTTAGGCTGAGAGATTGTCTTGCTCTCTCCACTCAGAAATGGGTATGTTTTTTGATATTTATTTTATGAATCGCAACCAGCCTCCCTTAAAGTGTGGATTCAAAATGTGCTATGAGAAAGAAAAGCCTGTGACAATGCAACACAATTTCTCCATTGCTGTCCTTCCCCTTTCTTCTTTCTCTGCTACTGTCTCGCTGTGCTTGTTAAGTGTCTTTAAAGGAAAGTTTTGCATTTACCTTCAAACCAATGTGTCTTAGGCATTCTCTTTTGCTAGGCTGTGTGTTAAATTTTTCTTTTAAACCTTCACTCTTACCTTCCAGAATTTCTTCCTGTTTTACTTGACTGTTTTTTTCCTGTCATCTTTTCCTTTTTCTTTCTATTTGTGATTGTCATTCCCTTTAGGATAGGAAATGGCTGCAGGCCAAAAGCCACAGAACAATCATAAAAAGCTATCAAAGGATGAGTAAAAGATGAGAGTAAACACGATAGTGTTGTCTCCTGAAAGCATAATTACAGCACCTACCTGTCTTGCCTGGCTATAGACAAGGATATCTTTGGGACTCTTACAAGGACAAAAATGTATACTCTATTCATACAGGTATAGGAATAGTTCTGAGTGACCATTAGTTAAATTACATCTGATAAACACTGGGCATATGGAGAATATACTACGAATTTCGATGCATACCCATAATTAGTTCTCCAGCTGAAGGAGCACAAGAACTTGTGAGGAGACCTAAGTGTAAAGGCATGCATTAGTAATAGAAAATTTATCTTTTCATTAAATAATTCTTCACCTATAATACTAGAAACTTTGTATTATTGAAAAAAATACTATGACAGGAAACATTTGAAGTACACTAATAATCACCTTCTCTCGTTGCCCAAGAGTTTAAACAAGCTTCTGCTGAAGTGAACCCATTTGCTGAACAAAAATTGCTTCGTTATCTTTTTTTTACATTGTTCTAATTTTTTTGTTATCATGGTTATCGCCACTATAATTAATCCCACTGCTTCTGCTCTTGTGCCCCAGACATGATAAAAATCAGATGCTCTTAAAGAATTCCTGTTGTAAGAAGAGAACTTGTACAAATCAAAAGGGGACCTCAGAAGGGTCTCCTTTCTCCTTCCACTGAGCTTTAGTCCCATATATACCTGAGATCCATATTTCAAGGACACCCCAATCTTTTACAACCAGATGTTACAGCCTTAGCAACTAAAGTTAAAACTGATAGATGACAATGGAGAAGAATATTGGTGTATCATGTCCCTCTGTATCATGTGTCTTCAGGTAAAATGCTATTGATGCTTATGGCATGCAGTCTTCCTTGTTACATAATTATGCCTTGACTAAACCACTGTATTTCTAGTCTGTGTTTAAGAAGTCTGGATAACTAGAACACCAGAATAACGTTCTTACAATGTATTTGAGGTTTAAGTACCATACATGTTCCTTTAAAATCTACCAAGTATATTAAAACTGGTTTGGGCAAATGCTGGAGTGTGATTTACTAATTCACTCTACTAGAAAAAAAAAATGCACCCTGGATCTGCATCTTCTATAAATAAATTGTTACAATTTGCTTTTCAGTTCATAATTTGGTGAGGCAGAAGTTAACCAGATAAGAGTATTGTCCTCTAACAGTGTCCATGGAATAAACCAGTGTCTTAACACACTCATGCTCACCTTAAGAGGCCAGTGTAGGGATCTAGTAGTGTTATGAGCTTAATATAGTTAGTCTTTTCAAAAAATTACATCATAAGTGTATTCACCATGTTGAGGAACATTTTGGCATGACCTCATGCTGGAAGCAGCTGCTTGATTAGAGTGATTTCTGGAAGAAGTTTGTCTGTGTTCTGCTTCAGTACATTCCTTCTTTTTTCATCATTATGCTATAGATGTGCTTCAACTGCAAAGACAAGATCTGTATTCAAACTTCTTCAAAGTTGAGGAGCGTTTGATGTCTAAGGGCAAATGAAGGTTCTGCACAAAATACGGTTGCAGGCAAAGGCACGTAGCAATTACTTTGAGATGCAGGATGAGTGTTCCTTGAAAAACGTTGATGCTCTTGTTCTTTACTTTGTTTATGGCTCTAGGGATGAGTTTCAAGCGGCAAAAGAGTGGAAACAGGGCAAGGTATGTCTCCATTGGACACTTGCTGTCCCAGATATTTTTTTCAAAGCTCTTTGTTTATGTATGTCCATGTCTGATTTTCTGCCACAGTAAAAAAAGTATTCCCAGAGAAAGCAAATATTCTTATAGTCTCTGGAGGCAAAATAAATGCAGTGCATCAGACTGTGGCTTTGAAGTCCCAATAGAGGCTGGAGAATGAGCTTGAAGCAGAATTGATACACGGACTGCATGAGGGGTCAAACATCCTTGAATCCTGCTGTCTACAGCTCTTGCTGCTGACACTGAAGGAGAGTGGCAGGTTCATGGCAAGATGTGGTGGCACTGACTGCAAAGGGCCTGTGGAAACTGTGCAGAGCCCTTAGCAGCTTCAAGAAGCCCTGGGGAAAAGGAAGAAATCCTAAAGGGAATACCAAGACAGGCACAAACAACATAATAAAGGATGCAGGATATTATGTACTGCTAGATAAGTCTCACTGTGATTCAGTTTTATCTGTCTGTTCATTAACATCCCTGGCCTGCACAAACTTAGCTCATTTTACTCAGTTTCATATTAGCAATTTAAGGAACCTCAGCAACTCAGCTTCTTTTTGCTTCCCAAGTCACTCTTCTTTCTTTCCACTATGTCCATACCTCTCTTGTACTGGGAAGCCCAGAACTGGACACAATACTCCAGCTATGACCTCACCAGTATTGGAAAAAGAGGAAGGATCACTTCCCCAGTATGCTGCTGGCCGTACTTTGTTCAATGCAGCCCTGGGTACCATTAGCCTTCTTCACTGCCAGAGCACATCGCTGGCTCAAGCTGTCTTGTTGGTTGTTGTGCTATAAGAGCTATTTCAGACATGAGCTCCACCACTGACTTATGAGGAACCAGGTAGACCACATCACCAGACATTGCTGCCCAATTGCTCAGGAGATGCTTTGCTCCCCAGGAACTTCCCCAGGTGTTTCTGGAGGGCATGCTCAGCTCTGCCACACTGACAGGCATGACAGAAAGTACTGCTTTTGCAAGGATTTGAGCTCAAGGCTGAGCTGTGCTTCCTGATGGAACTGTTCAGACCGCCTGGGTTATGAACAAAGGTGGACAGTTCCACTTTGTGCTGTCTACTCAGCTGCCCCCAGGTATGGCAGAGCAGAACAGCTTCATCTGTGGCAAGGAGTCTTGGGAAGATCCTCATTTTCTGCACAAGTTGGCTCACAGGTTTTATGTCTTTTTGTGTATGATTTGCATATTAGTCATGGTCCTTCTGTACTGGTACCTGAGAATGGGATTAGCTGCAGTCCCCATCAAAAGTACCGAGCACTAAAATAGTTCCACATGGCACAACATAGCCCCAAGTGACAAAGCATGAATTATTTTTCTCTCCCAGAGTGCCTGGAACAAGCCATACTGAACGATGTGTCACTTAATAGGAACAACTTTATTTTTATCCTGATGGAATTCCAGGAAGCTAACTCCAGTGCCCTCACACTGACTGAAAATGCATGATGTGTCCTAATAGCTACAGGCAGGACAAGGCAAGTATGTAAAAGGGACATTTAATTAGTTGTTTCATAAGGAACTGAAGTGTTGTTACATAAATGGTGTGTTTCTGACAGGCTTGAAGGTATCTAATGGTTTGTAACACTAAAAGAATTTTGATATATGCAGTCTAGAAAGGCTGTGAAGTTTATGAGACAGATCATTTTAAGTCTCTTTAGTGAGGTCTACTGGAATTTAACTTCAAGAGAACACTATGTTACAGGTCATCTTAGCCTGTAAACAAGCTCCTATTGGTGGAGTGGGACAATATCTCCAAGTTCCAATTGTTTTGGGTGCGTCTTTCAGTCCTGCAAAAGAAGTGGAAATCAACATCTTAAATACGATGGATGGTACCGTTGTTCTAATTCATATTTTAGAATAATTGGTATTGATTATCTGTGTCAGTGCAACACCTAAGCAAGCTTACTCAGTGAGCAGGGCTCCCTTATCCTCAGCGTGCTACAGCTGGAACTCCTTCTGTCTGCATGAGTCAGACAAAATGTCTTTGCATTTGAGCTATTTACACAGTGTGTTAAGGTGAATGTGAAGATACTTTGTTCTTCTGACCAACAGTGTTTGGCACCATCTTACTTAACTCTGCTATTGTGTGTTAGATTTCCAGCTACATGTGTGTACTGCAAGTCTTTCTTGCAATACGGGATTTCTAATTGTGGCTTGCTGCCCCTTTAGACTGCCAATCAGATCCTAAAAACACGTGACTCAGGAGAAACTTTTCCCAAATGCACCAAAAGTGTAAGCTATTCCTGGGGTGGTGCAAGGAACTGAGAAGCCACCAGGAAAAACAGAGTTTGGAAATTAAAATCAACCCAGTGACCAAAACTTTTTTACAAACTTAAATAATTTAATTTGGAAAGCTGTTCCAGTCAGATGAGTCAGATGTTATAACACAATATTTTCTTGTCTTTTTCAAAGCAGCTAACAGAAAGAGTTAGGGTTCTTAAAAAAAATTTAACTATGCAAATTTTCATACAGAAGTGAACATCTTAGGTGTTGTGATACAAAACAGTGTAATTACACCAAAACATTTTAGATATTTAAATGTCAGGACTAGGAGGTAATAAACACAGTTAATAATACAGTAATGTTTTCTGAAAGAAAAAAAATTAAAAGGTAAAAGAAAAAGAATTTAGTTAACATAATAATAACAGTAAGGCTTAGCTTTTAGCAGCTGTTTTACATCCTCAAACCATTGAAAATTATTAACTAATTGATACCAGATTCTGCACAGTGCAGATCAGTGCAGAGCCATGGGGAGGACGCCAGCAGAGAGCTGTTGTTGGCTGAATAGGTACACAAATGTTGCAATGTGAGTGGTAGGAAGTAGTAGCATTACCATATACAGCACAGTACCAGGCCCTCTGAGTACTGGTTCTAGCAGTAGTAACCTTGCCTCCGAAAGGATATAATTGCTCTTATGGGGTTGCCTTACATGGAAACCAAAATTATATCAAGCTATAATAATTAAATTATGCAGCAAGTCAGAGAAGGACAGATTTGTTCTCGGTAGAACACAAGGGACTACTTGCTTTGGTGACCTAATTGCTGCAGCTTAAAAAAAAAAAAAGAAAAAAAAGAAAAAAAAAAGAAATTGTTATGATAGCTGATTAAAAGGAGCCAGGGAGCTTATTCACATTTGCCAAGAGCACACAGCAAATCAAGCTTTATGACTTGAAATGAACTTGGTGCTTTGTCCAGATTAAATTAAGAAAGGAGGTCACTGAAGTGAGGAGTTCAGAAGAGCACTTGAGAATGGAAGTATGAGAAATGAACAAAAGGACTGAAATGAGAAAAGTGTAAGAGAGAAAGAAGCCATTTTCTGTTCCTACCTTTATTTTCATCAGAGGCTAGTGAGCAAAAAGAGGGGAAACTTGTTCAGGAGCAAGACACCACAACAACCCATCCTATAAAACCGCATTAAAGATGTAGTTATGGGAGGGGGTGGGCAGTGAAGGGAAATCTTTGGCACATATCTAAGCAATACTTGTGGGAATGCTACTGCACAAGGACACCGTCAGGGGAACTCATTTTGTTGTCTGCATAAGGAATATGTGGCACAAAAATGAAAAAAATCAGAGGATTCTGATACTTTAGAAGTTTCTCTATAACAAGTTCTCAGGGCCTTGTGGTACATTTTGTATTCAGAAAGCGGTAAAATAACTTTAACAATGAAGTCCACAAAGGAGATTCTACGCAACATCACAGACTGCTGTGGTCTGGCAGCCTCTACCTTCGTCTCACTGCATAGGCAGGATATCCTTGCCTGAAATAGGTACGGAAGGGATGGATTCCTTTGTCTGAGGTTCACACCTACACAAGGTACTCCTGTTTCATCAGCTGTCAAAAGACAAAATTCTTCTGATCTCTCTTAGGTGTACCTTTCAGGAGGTGAAATGCTATTTAGATGTGCTTTCTCCCTGTTCCCTGTCAGTGAATTAAGGATGGCTGAGAAACAGAAGGCTAAAATTTGGTTTCCCAGGTTAGGGCATGTGACTCACAAGAAGTGACATCACCAAGCTGTTATGCAGAACCAGAGCCTATTGCAATTAGTAAACAGAGTAGAGAGAAGCAAGTGAAAGCTCCTACCTTTTAATGTGATCACTGCACAGCTACTGTAAGGATTTGTGACATGAAATCATGCCATTGGGGCTCCACATCTCGTTGCTGCTCTGCTTACCTGGGTGGCACAACACAAGGGCGGAAGAAGCCCCCGCGGTGGAGCTGCGGAGATGCAACACACTTGGAGACAAAAGACGTGGGCAGGTTATGAGATGTTATTCCTGTTCTTCCCAAATAGTTTATAGTTTCCTGGCATGTAAACTACAGTATTTCAGATTACCTGTCCAGGGCCAGTGGGAGATGGAGGATTTAGCTCAGGGCATGTGTGTCCTGCTTCACTCAACCCATATGAGGGATGCTAAAAATCTCTGCCCCAATTATATACACATGTCACTGGCACGATATTTACCCATTGTCACTAAGTAACTTTACTATGATTCCTGCCATGTGGAAAATGTCTCAGAAAGCATATTTAATGCATATTTAAGCATATTTAATGCATGCAAATACCAGCTGACCAGGTTAACAGTCTCCAGTGAAACATTTGGAAACGTGAGTGTATCGGTTTTTGGTACTTAGTGGAACAGCACATGAAGCTACTGACAGACTCCTCTGCATCTTCCCAGTTAACAGGCCATGAATGTTGCTGTGGTACTCTGCACTGAAGATTTGTTCTGAAATGTAATCTTGTTAAACATTTTTCAAGGACCTTTCCTGGACCTGGACTGGGTTTTTCAAAGGTGACTATGGGAGTTAGCTGTCTCTCAAAGACATGTAGTAGAAATTTTTCTTTGTTCTTTTCAATGCCCCTGTATGGGCAATTTATGGCAGCTGCTTAAAAATGCCATTGAAGCTCAATCAATTAGGCGACTTGCTATGTTAAAAAATACATAAAGAAACCATGACAATTTTAATGACGTTTCTCCATTGGTTTCTATGACTTCTGCTATTTCGTGAAATATGCCCACTGAATTACAAATTCTTCTGTTGAAAGAGGGAATCCTGGCCAGGGCCCCAAGGTTATTACTCACTGTATTCAAAGGATACTTGGGGATCTTTAATTTCCAACTGGAGGGCTGGCAGAAGGACAGTAGGTTTAACATTTTCTCTGAAGGATGACACCTCTAAAAGTGCCACACGCTGCTTATTACTGCAGTACACTGGATGGGAGCCAAAGTCCCAGTATGGGACTTGAACCCACAAGTAGTTGGCTGTGAGACAGACATGCTACCCACAGAGTCACAATGACACCTAGTAGCATCTTAATTTAATAGACCACTTTTTTCAATGGCAGTCTCTTGTCTTGCATTTCCATGGTCTGGATCACTGAAAGTTTATTTTTCACTTCATTATGCATTTAAAGAGAATGTCATTCTGCTTTCCTTTTCTGTGCTTTTGGCAACTGTGAACAATATATTCTTCAATAGTTGTGTCTATTTAAAAATAAACATTCTATCACCAATTCCTCTAAGCTCCTTTCAAAGTTACGGCAAGAAAAAAAACCTAACTTGTTTTAAAAATAAGCTGGGGAAATACCTGATTTCACAGAAGGTTCTCCCTGCAGCCTTGAATAATCATGCCCTTTTTCAGACATTTTCAAAGATGTCAAGGCTGGAGGAGTGCCTGGTTAGTAAGCCTGCTTTTCTGAAGCACAGCAAGTTTTTCCACACAGGCATCTACCACATATATCTGGAAGTGCAGTAACTTGGATCCCCAGACATCTTTGTGGCTACTTGGTAAGAACACATTGTCAAAAACTGCCGTTCTAGCTGGAAAATTACACAGCATGCAGTGAGACAGGAGGTAGTGGAGTGCCAGGGGAATGGGAGAAGGGGTGTGATTTGGGGGAGAGAAGGCAGTCAAGACAAAGATGGGCAACGCTGGAAACACTTTGGGCAGATCTCCCTCATTCTGGCACAAAGACACAACACTTGTGCCAGTGATGGTACCAAGGCTCTTTTTGTGTTTTATTTCTTGGCTCATGGTATGCAAAAGGTTGGGCACTCGTTGCCTAAGCACAGATCCAGCTTTGCAGGTGCCTGGGAATCGAGCTGAGACAACACAGCCCCAAGCCCTCCCAGGCCGGCTGCTCCTCTCGCTTAAATGAGCCTCCCAACATTTGAGCGTTTGCATAATCCAGGATTAAACTGTGAGAGCTTTACAATGTGTTTGCCCTCCAGATCTGAAAGTTTATTTTTGACCATAGCTAATAAATAGTTAATACTCACATTTGATTAAAAGAAACCTTTGCTAAGAAAAAAACAAACCCAAAGCAAAACTCATAAACTCCGTAAATATCAGAGAGATTTTTAAAAAATAAATATATATAAATAAAACATTAGTTCACTCAAGGGAAAATAATGCCATTTTGATCTCAGTTAGAAAATATATTTGTCAGCACTTAAAGAAAAATATAGGCTGTTCTGTCAGGTAGCTAACAGAATTTTTAAGATTGGAGAGGATGATACTACTTCAAAAGCACTGCCACTAATTTATCTGTTCATTTAAATGCATCAGTTTAAACACAAGTTGTTCCTCACTGCAGGATGAAGTTGCTGGGATTTATAACTAGCATGAATTTCTCCATAGAGCTCTCGGGCCCTGACTGGAAATCACTTCTCCAGTAACCTTCCAGTGGCGTCAGAGACCCCTGGCCTTGGGGCATCTCAATAACCTTTGAAGTTCTAGGCAGGCATGGAGCTCTTCTCTGTAATTCCTGCTGGGATTTTAGGTCATTTTCCATAATGTAGGCATAAAAAATGTCTATGTTAATCATAGATGCCTTTCAGAACCACCTCAAGAAAGAGACTCATATAATTCCTGAATCCCCAGGATCTGAGGCACTCTAGACACCAAAGCCAAGTCCAGTGTATTGCTGTCTGATGGTGGCTATCTTTCTCCAGTACTAAGAAAATGTCACAAGGTCAGTGACACTGATCTTGATAGGTTACTTTTCAGTATCTGAAGTTAGATGACCTACTTTATGGTCAGTACAAAGTCTTCAAAGATGCATGCTCCCTTAGAAAACCACATTTCTGAGAAGAGCAACCTAATTTTTTCGAATCACAGTTTATACTTCTCTGTCTTTTCTTGGCTCATTCTTGACATTAAAAACTGTTGCAAACAACTGTGCCATTAAGGATGATCTACAAAGACAAAAAACACAAGAGGAATGTTTTTTCAAGATGAAAAACAATTGGTGGTGTTCGTGCCTTATAGTTGTCTTGTGGTTGAAATCTGGTCTGCACTGTTGATAGAACCATTAATTACTGCAAATAATTTATAATTGTTTTTGGAAGTCCAATTCCCTCATTCTTCCCATAACTGTTTTGAGCCCCCATCACAGCTTTGCACCACAGCCACAGAGTGGGATCCTTATCCAAGATATGATCATTATGTGTATCTCAGACAATTAATTAAAAACTACGTTTCCCAGGAAGATTCATTATTGAGAAGTAACTCAGACATTCATATAACTGTTACAAGCAAAAAAAATAAAGTAATCAAGGACTTAACTGTTGGACAAACATTTACCTAAGTGTCTATTAATTAGTTAACCAGCAATTCAAAAGTAATTCTCACAGCTTTAATATGGAAGCTATTGAGTGGCAATGTGTCCATTTTAATTTCATTTTGAAAGGGTTATGGTGTTGCCAGTTCCCGGAAGCTCCATTCATTTGGTATTTTTCTGAAAATCCTAGTTTGGGATTAGATGAGAATTTCATCTCTAATTTGGATAACATCATGAAGAGGAAAGAAGCAAGTACTGAAACCAGGAGTAGATTCTCAAGAATTCTAAATTATAGAAGTTAAATAAAAAAAGCACAAATGTAATTTTTAATCTGAAAGCTCATAAGCGGTATCTAAACAATGCAGGATGAACTGGTAAACAATGTTTCTGGGCACCTGGGGCTGTCAATGCTTCAAACAAAAGTAAAAACTAATGAATGAAAAGGGTTTATTTAACAGGGAAAAGCTGTTCTACAGCATTATGCAGGTAAGGTGTATTTCCTCATTGTCACTGGCATTTACAGTTACAGAGTTAAATGGCTTTGAGAGCCCGCTCCTCAATTCCAAGGCATACACTGCAAGCCATAGAAAAAGGAAACACTTCTTATAAATCACAGTGCCACAAAAAGTGCAAAAATGACTGCTTTTTAGCCTACAGTGAAAAGATTATAGTTAATGTATTAAGTATGAAATCTGTTAAATTCAGAATTTTTCACTTAAACAGCTCTCAGGACATGTGAAGTTTTCTTGTGTGTCTTTAGAGAGACAAAATGGCCATGGGCCTACATTTTTAACTCAGCAATTTTCACTACCATTCCTTTAACATGGTGTTCAGGTTTGTAGATTATATAATTATTTTTATTGGAAAGCACATTTTAACATCTGGGAGTCATTTGAAAGAATGTAATCAACTTTGTCCCTTTTTTTTTTTTTTTTGGAGAGTATCTTCTGTTAATATTTAACCCATAACAGATTGCATGATTTACCAGTTTAACCCTGACCAACTTGTGAAATTTATCATCCTTGGTTGTTACTACACAAATCTCTCACAGTAACAGAACTTTTTCCCAGTTCTGTCTGTGTACAATGCTGTTCTTGTCTATGACAGGCTGCTCCATTCATGCTGCTCTGCTGGGTTAGCGGGGCTAACACTGAGAACAGGAATTTCCTAAATGTGGTGGAACTTTTTCAGGGTGAAGGTTATTTTTAATTGCAAAAAACCTTTCCTTTTCAACAGTGGGCCAAGTCCCAGGATCCATCCTTACTTGCTACAAGGAATTTTATGTTTTCAGTCTTTACTCTCTCTAATACGTGGTATTATGTAGTATCATGTGACTCAGAAAAACGTTAGAAGTTGATCAGATAATATTAAAAGAATGTAAAGGTGATTATAAATAAGCACATGGCAATACTTCTGGACTAGGATCCCGGGATTTTGTGGCCTCTCACAGCTTCCCAGACTTTGCTCAAGCAACATCCAGTTATTTTTCAAAACTCTAATGGACCAAACCAGTGCAAGGTTTGTCTTTCCCTCATTTTCTAGAGCTGCCCCTTCCCCTGCCCATGAGTGAACTGGGAGGTCCAAGAGGGGCTGGGGGAAAAGGCCAGAAAGAACAATATAGCAATAGAAAGGGCTACATACGTCTTTCAAATAAGGTCTAGGAAAGGTCGTATAGTAAAGAACTGAGAAAAAAAATAAATAAAAGGGCAGGTACAAGTGAGAGAGCTATTAAATTAGAGATGAAACCAAATTGGGGAATAAATCAAACTGTAGAGTCTAGACAGAAGAAAAGGTTTCAGTCCCTAAAAGTGCTGGGAGAGAGAATATGTCAATGAAGACAAGACAAATTAGGATTTGCACGCTTGTAGTGCAAGAGTGCCTGGTATAGCACATCTCATAGGTGAGGAACATGCATGGGGGAAATTCATCTCCTGGGTATACAATGAGTGGGCAGAAATAAAGCCAGTTTGTTGCTTGATTCAGAGGGACCAGCTCTGATCACTTAAACATTGAATATCCTCATGATGGAGGACACCAGCATCCTCTACCTCATCAGAGACCCAGTACTGATAATAACACCAAATGTTCATGCCCAAACAGAGAAAATGGGGGAGTTGAAAGAGCTCTCCAGACATAAATCATCCCATAGTTATGCAGAAATTGAATCTCCCTTCCTGCCACACTAACACCACAGGCACTTGGGGATATGATTTAATTTGGCTTGACCCTAAACTTTCCTAAAGATAAATTTCTGCGCATTTTTGGAGAGCTCTCATTCAGCTGAAGGTAACAGTTGTGATAGTTACAGACATGGAAGATGGATGGTTTTGGTGGTGTCTGATCCGCAGAGCAGTTACGCTGTAACCATGCATATTATTGCCCCTGTAATTGCATCCATCATACCTCCTGTGAAAACAAACAAATGGGCTCCCCTATTCACTTAAAACTAGATAAACAACTGCTCTTTGGCAACATGACAGATACTTATTGCCTGTGAGTAGCCCATAACAGATAGGAAGGACAAGGATTAGGGTGGATTTGTAAACCATAAATTGTAGAAATCCGCTCGGGAGTCTCCAAGCCAGACTCTTCCCTTAACTTTGCTTGAGTTATGCCCATGGATAAATCCGTCCTTCTGTTGAAACTCGGTGAAACTTTGTGCTGTCTCCTTTTACTGTGTCAGTCATTTATGGTCTGAAAGCTAGAGCTTCAGCAAATCTAAATAAGCCTGGCAACCTTTTCATTCCAATTTTTAGAAGGATTAACTGTTGCATTTCTATGGCTCTGTTTTCTGTATAAAAATTCACCAGATGAAATTCATTAAAAATTAGCAATACTGCTGCAAAATTGTGATTTTATCCATGTTGGTTCCAAAACAGCTGAAAACAAAATTGCCTTTCTAAGATATGTATATAGATACATAAAAAAATTAAATTTCTGCTTGTTTTGCTTTTGCCCACAATAAATGAAACTACAAAGAAATTAATCAAAACTAACCAAAAAAAAAAACCAACAAACAACAAACCAACAACCAAAAAGACCCAAGGATTAACTAGCACTCTAAAAACTAAATTACTGCATGGGTACACTAGTTCAACATTAGAACAGATGTGACATTACTCATCTAATTTACTGGGACCATGTGGATAGTGGGAAGCTAGCAAACTGAATGAGGAAGTCCACACAGGAGTTGAAAGCAATTTAGGTCACAGAGACATCGCAGGCAGGTCTGACAGCAAAAGATGAACACTCCCTCAGCTCCTTGCTGCTCCTCATCTGCCAGACAGAATGTTTGAGTGCACTTCTAAATTCAATCCAAAGTCTCGCAGGGTTGAAGCCATCACAGGCTCACCAGAGCTTTGCAGCCTGCATAACCTTGCAGTAAGTAGCCTGAAAGACCAAAAGCATTTTAAAATTGGAAACTAGGTTTTATTTGAGTAAAAGCTAAAGGAATAAACTTACTATGTAGGAAGTCTAGAACAAAATATAGTAAAGTGAGAGTTTGTAAAAGGGACATTCTGACAGGGCTGCTCAGAATGTCAGCAACTCAGTGAAGTTTGGGGTTGTGACAAAATTTACAGTCTGTTTTGGCTATTACACCAAGAATCTTTCTTTCTGTAATCTCTGATGAGACTGTGTTTCCCTCACTTGTCAAAGGTCTCCCTCAGTTCTTCAGGCTCTGTCCTCCTTTGCTGGACCCCTCATACTCATCTTAAATTCAGAAAAATCCCGTTTTGTGCTGCCAGTTATGCTCTGTTGTTTCCTCAGAGTGCAGGGCCTTACTCTACTTCAAGGTTCCTTCTGACCCAGAGTGAAAGAAGCAAGGAGTCTTCTGTTGTACTCCCCTCTGAAAAAAAACCCCAAACTGGCATGCATTAACACCATGTTTATGGTTCCCATAAACAACAGCAGTCTTTACAATAAGCTCATGTCACCAAGAGGGGTTAATAAGTTCATCCCACCAACTATGATCCAGTGGTAACCTGATTCAGTTATTGGCATCAATTACAACTCATTTTTAATACCTGTTGCCTTTCAGGAGCCCAACTCCTATCTACACACCCAAGTCTTTGGGGAAGCTTCTGCTCTTCTCCACATGTGTCCCCTCAACATTTCCCTTCCAGTTTAGGGTCAGGCTTGGAAAATCTTGGGTTTGTGCTCACTCAATCAAATGCTCTGCAAAGGATGACATTTTTCTGAAGGTAAGACCACCCATCTGATCTGCGTTTAGATGGATTAAAGACTTCAGATCACACTTTCCTTGGGCAGGATGGTTATTTCTGACCACCAGCTGGGAGTCATTGGGAAGTTCAGCATCTGCACTGTTACCTCCAGAAGTGGATCTCTGTTGCTTTGACCAGTCTGTGTCTAATTATCCCTCATGTCTCCCTGTAAACAAGCCTTGCTTTGACTAATCTGTATATAATTTCTCTGTATGTCTCCCTGTAAACAGGCATTGTATTTCAGTTTAACAACATCCTTTGCAACGATGAGCATAATACATAGCAGGGGGAGACAAAACAGCAGGATGGCAGGAGCAGAAGAAAGCTACCTGGACAATCTGAGACATAGTTTGAGCGCTGGTTCATGTTTTCTGACTTTAAACTGGGACAGGCAGGAGTACATGTGTCCAAAGGAATAAGAAGAAGCAGAGTTGAACTAATAAGATAAAGGCACATATAGAACAAATGGTGAAGATGTCACATGGGTAGGGCAGTGTGAGGGCACTAAGAGAAATAAAGGACTGAAAAGGATGCTGTTCCTCCTCAAATGGAAAGTGGTTGCAAGCAAGACCAGATTTAGCGACTAAATGACCAGAAGCAACAGCAATTTTTCCCTTTTTTGAGGCCTGTGTGAAAATAATTTATTCTTTTAAGTCACAGCAACTCAGCCTTACATCCTTTCCTATTCCAGGAAGGCAAAACATAAATGAATGATGAAGCTTTCCAGAAGTAGGGTGTCAGTGTAGATCTAGTTCTGAAATGAATCCAGCTTTTTGGGGAACATCCCTAACAATTCACTTGGGTTTGAATCATTGATGTTTCATTGTTTTGAGTTGACTAAGAACAAATAGTTGTTTCTTCTTGTGGAAATGTTGGAGGGTACAGATCATTTCACACAAAGGGGTTACTCTCCTTTGTTTGTTTTTCCTTTCCTGTGAAACACTTAACACTGCACTTTGGAAAAGTCTCAGCTCTATGCTGCATTTGAATAGAAGGAAAGAATGTGACAGCTAGCAGGGGACATCGCAAGGTGCCTGGTGTGGTTGTTTCACTGTATATTCCTCCTTTTGAATCTTTTGCAATGTTCTGTACAAAGACAACTGCTGGAGATTGAAAAATGCATATTAAATGTATCCTGCATATTCAGCACTGAAAATAAATATCAGATTCTCATACTATTGTGCAATAAATTTGACCCATTGTGTGTCATTTTCCTAGCATGATTTGTCTTTTCTCTCTTTCACCATTTAGCAATTTGTCTGCCTCTTCTCTTTCTTTTTAATTTTAAGATATTACAATCATCTGGGTATTGTTCAAATGGAAACAGGACTTCTCTTCTTGCAAAGTCCCCAGGTGAACTCTGAAGTAAATGGAATATAGTTGCTGTTGTCTGATGTTTACTTGGATCTAAAACATCATATAATTCACACTGTAACAGACTGTATTTTACAATCAGGAGGCCGAATCCACGTCTGGCACAACTTCACTGAACCCACTGGAGTTGAACTGCCTTACTGAATTGCCTTGTGAACCTATGTATTGTAGATGGATGTGCTGCAGTCCTTGGAGTGGAAATATCAATGCCTTTCAATAGTGCACAAATTTAAGTAGAACCCCAAACTGCTCTAATTCCTCTGAGGGCATTATGTTAGCTTTATTAATGAGTGGGAAGGGTCTTTTCTCCAATATGCTTCAATAGCCTATGCTGGTAGAAAGGCTGTATTTTTGAGTCTGTTTCAATTGTAAAATTGGAATCATCTCTATGACGTAACCACTTTATGAGGGTATTTAAAACTCTAACTGTACTTCTGGGTATGAGATCACATCAGAGGCATTGACCAGTATGATTATTTCATTGCTCAAAATACTTGGGGGAAATCACTTCTGAGAATTACTTTGTTATTTTAAATGGGATTCTGTGCTGCATATCCCACCCACCTCCAGACCTGGCCTTCAGCTACTTGGACTGTTCTTCCTCTCCACTCAGCCAATGTTAGCTTTAGCTGACACTTCTTTTTGATTTTCTATTTCCCAAATAAAAACTCTTTCCCCATGGATCACTGTATACACTTATGTTCATCAGCCTCCCACCAAGGCCTCTCATTTCAGGTCTGAACTTGAACTGATGCTTAGTTATGATCACCATCTCTCACTTCTGTCTATTTTAGCCATGTCTATACCAGGGAATGGGGCACGCACAGTTGCTGATGTTGTTTAATTGTTAGGTTGCTTTTGCAGCACCAGCCACCACTCTTGCAAGTGGGGATTTAGGGAACTCAGTGGGCACAAGGGTCAAACAACAGCTTCAAGGAGGATGGAATTCTACTGCATCCACACAAACTGTCACATGCCCCTTGCTCTCCTGAGCTGTTTTGCATATTAGCAGAGATGCAGCTGATTTCTAAATTCTAGGGGGTCTGATTACAATTCTCCTGTTCTGACTGGGAAATTATGACCTGGACTGGGACCACCCCATAAATAATCACCAAATGTGCTAAGAACTGGGAACTCTTTTCAGTTGTAGGTTGCACGCATTGATGAGGGACTGCTTTTTCCCCAGCTTTTAGTAAAATGTTAATGAAATGAGTACTAATATAAACAAGATAACAAACAATCTTATTTTAAAGTCTTAATTAAAACTACATTTCACCTTTGGAAGAAAGGTTATACCTTGATGTTGTTTATTCTGGCTTTCTCACACACACTTACTGTATATTAAATTATCACTCCAGGTGATGAATATGCAGAAGTTGGTGTATTTCAGAAAATAAATTTTTCATTAAGAGGAAGAAATCACACTGCAGATTATAAAAATATTCTGAAAATTTATTGCTAGCAGTATCTAAAGCCAATCATCAAGTGAGCTGCAAAAGTTCTGTCTAGATGATTCAGTCTTTCAGAAAAATCTCTGCATTGTTCATATCTGTGCATCCAGTTATTTGGATTTCTCTGGATGTTTCCTTGGAAGCACCGAGAGAAAACATAAAGCAAAAACAAATAACGGGGTAAATGAATATCTAAAATTATGTAGCTTTTATGTGTCTTGAATATATAGCTACAAACTTTGATTAATGCCATTACAGCTAACAACAGCCGTTCTTTAAACAAGCAAGAAGCCTGCTACTATTACACAGGAACATGTGTCCATAGCCCACTAACTCCCCCACCTGAACAGACCATAAGGGGTTAATCCATATGGAGGACTAGCTAATGATAACAGTAGCTACTCAGCTACTGATCCTTAACAAAACTCTTATCCTTGTGTAAGGTATTTGCTCATGCGGACTGCTAGCAGTTCTTTGTACGTATGCTTCTTGGCTGGTTTGCTACCGTGTAAAGCAAGTCTTACTCATTTATTCAACAATCTGTGCAAATTTAACATCATTTGGTTAATGATTTCCCTGCCAAATTCAGAGAGACAATTGTATTTAACTACAAACCTCATTTTAATATCCTATTTAAAAGTCTAATCGATCCATCACTATTTTGCCTTTGATTTGTTGTATCTTTGTGTGTTGTCTTGGAGATTTTGATGTTACTTTCTTCCAGCTTTATTGATATTTATAACACGGACAGCATGTTTCTAGAGACATTAAAGGGTGGAGAAGTGCTCTCTGATGGGATACGTTTCAGGTTACAAAAGGTCTAAGGAGGACACTTCACTTCTATAAGATGGAGATGCTCTATTAATGAAAATGTTAAAAGAAAACAAGTAGCTAAAACTGTAATACATGTTGTTGCAATAATTTTCATGGAATTAACCATGGAACTTCAGTTTCAAAAAAATGAATACTAAATCTAAAGCCAACTCTTTGAAGATTTCAGGCAAAATAAATATGTTAACATCTGCAAATAATCCGTTCTAGGAGCAAGAAAAATACATAGATTAATAATAAAAAAAGTTGAGTCAACATGCATTCTCAATAAGGCAGTTTGACTGTAAAATATTGAAATGCCTTTTGTAAAAAAGGTCTAGCTTTTGGTAAGTACTGGGATGGAGTACCTGCTGGCAAACTACTACTGTAAAAACGCTGTAGGATCTAGCACAGAAGTTCTCAAATTCTGAAATCCAAAACACAGTCATCTCACATGTGATAGGCCCATTTATAAACAAGATGGTTCTGATGCTATTAAAAACCCACAGTTTTTCCCAATATAATTAAAAAAAAGAAAAGAAAGGCAAGTTCAGAAAACAGTGATTTTTACCAGTTTCATTCCTTTTCAGTGTTGTAGTAGTAGTCATTGGAGAGAAACCAGAAAGATGTAAGCAGATTACTTCAGGAGAGCTGTATTCTCTTTATAGTTTATTACTAGGATGGCCCAAAAGCCATGCTTTATCTCTGTGACAGGAGCAAGGCATCCATTTTCTCATGCACAGATTGAATAATGTTACTGCCATATTTTATTTCCAAATTAGAGGAAATGTCACTCAATGTTCATATTTAAAATGAGAGGGAAGAAAAGCATTCCCTTCATGCAGTTTAAAGAAGAAAAAAAAAAAGAGGAAGTAAAATCTGTTAAATATCCACTGACATTTATATGAACTTAAAGCAAAGCATACATCACATCTTGGACTAGTACAGTTCACATATCATATCAGCTAACATGTGTCGATTTTTAGACTGAAATATTTTGATTTTCTGTGCGGTAAACAATTTCACTGGTCTGTTTATTATGCAGAAGACACAGGGAAATCTTCTGGAGCCAGGGAGCCAGGATGCAAAGATGCCCTGTGTGCAGCCCATAGACCTACTGAAACATCTCACAGTAAGTACAAGGTTCCAGCAAGATAAACTGTACCTATATGTGCATACCTGCAAATACAGAGGATTCAGCTTCCTTATGAGAAGCTTACAAATTATTTACCCATCTGCTCTGGAGAGCACTCAGTCCAAATATAAACAATTTGGACTGCACATAAAGGAGATTTTTTTTTGTTTTCTCTCCCACACACATTCAAAACTAATCTTGAATTTGAAATCTTTCATTCAAAATTATAGTCCAGGCTACAGTCCCTACTAGGAACTGGCATAAAGCATTACCTATAAAAGTAATTAGAGTGTTGGTATCTGCATATACTTCTGAGCAGCTGGTCTATATTTGATATATATCTCTGTTCCTGGCTCCATTATAGAAAGGGACAGTACAGAATGAGCTAACTGGCAGACATCTCTGAGGATCCTCCTTTGAAATCAGCAGGAATTTCAGAAGAGTTTTCTTTCTTCTCTGCCTGCATGGATAAAATCCTGGCATGCTTGAACCTGCTGTGCTTGTGGCTGCTTTCGTCAGTGCTGGAATCTGCTGGGCATCTTTTCGGTGCTCAGGAGCATCCCAGACAAACCAGGTTTTTCAGCCTGCGGTTTTTGGCTCTCCTGGCAGCAACACCACCTTCAGGTCCTTCAGAGAATTTGGGATCTGTGTGGTTTTTAGGAAAACATACTTGATTATGTTCTCAAGATCTTAACACTTCAATTTCAAATATTTTTCCTGCCAGCTGTTGTCTGATCCTGCAGAGTGCTGAGCACTGTCAGCCGTCACAGGGCTTTAGCTGGACAATTACATCCTTGTGGTGCTCCTGCCACGTTTCACCACTGGAGCTGGAGGCTGACCAGCTTGGTCCAGATAGACTCACCCTTCCACAGCAAGGAAATAAAATATTCACAGTATATTATAATAGCCGTCTGTCTGAGCTGCTTTAACAAATCCAAATAACTGTCCTATTTTTCAAACAAGTCAGCAGCCTCCCCGAGTTTCATTACCTGTATCAGTCTTAACACTATTTAAATAAAAAAGAAGAGCTTTAAAATGTGAGAGAACAAGACTAGATATTTTCCCATGGGGCACCTCTGAGCACAATAATATCTTCACTTCAGTATTTTTTCTGTGTCTCTTTCAAGTTAACCACATCCAGACTGTGGACATGCCAGGAAATGCCATTCTGGGACTAATTTACTGGTACTGAAAATGTTATTTCCAGAACTGTCACTTTCCAAGGGAATTTTGAGTATCCACAAGTATTTCAACTGTAAGGATCCATTTTCTGACATTTGGGATCCATCTGCACTTCAGTCCAGCTGGAACCAAATGGGCCCCATCCATCTGTAATCTCCCTGAAACTGTCCAGGACTGTCAAGGAAATTGCACTATGACCACACTGGAACCAGTGTTGGTGTTGGCTGGTATGGTTCAATGCTTTGTGAGGAATGGGATTTAAATGAGATCATTTCACTACACTTTTGGTGAATTCTGTTGGGAAACAGCTGGAGGCAATGATTTCATTGCCCTATTATTAGTTGCATTATGGGACACAATAGAAGCAGAAAAGAATAGAGGTTGTGTCAGAATTTTATGTAAAATTGTTCTCTCCTGCTCAGGCATCAGCACTGGGTCAACAAAATAGTGATTAGATCTGAATCCCAGGAGCTGGCTAGAAATGGAAGGACACATCAAATGGGGCTCCACTGAGGCTGTTTTTGTCTAGTTTTTTTCATTAACAGATGATGGAATAGAGATTATACAGATGATAGAATCCCAGAAGGGACTGCAAGAACATTTACTGCAGGGCAACCCTTGAATACAAAACAAGCTTGACAAGCTGGAGTCAGTTTGGGGGAAGTACTGGGTAGCACACCTAGGCAGAGTTAATCATCTGCACAAACACATAACCTAGACCAGGCAACTCAGTGGAGCAGGACATGACAGTGAATCAGCACGGTAAGTCAATAATTTCAGTCTGTTGCCCCATGTTCTTCTTTGCAGAGATCTACAAGCATGCACAGCTGGAAAGACAGGTGAGAGTGATTTTCTGATGCACGCAGCCCTGTTTGGAATCAGCAGCAGACTTGCCAGTGTGGGGCATTTTGAGAAGGGTGGTGAGTCCAGAATAAAGGAACTGAGAATGATCATAGATCTAGAAAATGCAGCTAGTTGGATTGACTGAAAGAACAGATGATGTCTAGAGTGAATAAGAGATAATGGAGAGGAAAACACAGTAATAGTCACCTAGGTATGTGAAATTCTGGTGCTGGGAGAAGTTAATATAGTCTTCTACTTTGGACATGAAGTAATAGGTTGAATTATTACATGGAAAAATGGGACAGGACATTTGGAAAAACTCAAATTGTACAGAGAGGTAGTCAGCAGAGCCAGTGAAGCTTCCAGCTGTACAGATCTTTAAGAACTAGGGTTCTTAAACATCTTTCAGATAGGACACAGTTAGCTTTGGGAGTCTCCAACTTTCTGATCCTTCCAAACTGGAGTAATACAGCCATGGTCTCAACAACATTCTCAAATAGGAGCTTTCCTTCAGCAAAACTGCAGTCCACCAGTGCTCTTCAGGTCTAGTCTGAAAACAGTTGAAAAGAAACAGAATATCTGAAACGAATTAAGATTTCACAAGGAGGGTGATTTTTCAAGAAGAAAGAAACTGTGATCAATGGGAGCTGCCATTGTTATTTATTTAAGAACTATGAGATCATCTCTGGCACTGCAGAGGTAGAGGGGAAAAGTGGCATCTTACCTTCTGTTTCCCTACTTAACCAAGATCCAGATCTACCCCTTTTGCTGAGAAAATACTATGGCTTGTATGACTTTTTGAAACTATAAAAATGGAGGGATAGGCTAAACACTTTTTAGAGATGACTTCCTGGAAGAGATATTGTCTGCTAAGCCAAAACTCTCCTTTGCAATACAAACCCCATAGTAGTTAGCTCTTATCTTGGTCTTAGTCTTATTTGGGATGGGTCTGATGGGTCAGATCTTTTAGGATCTGTTCTGGCCCCAAGGATTATTTCCTTACAGTGCATCCTGTAAGGAAAATAACTTCCCTACCAAGTGAAAAAAAAATAATAGAGTCAAACAAATACTTTGCAGCAATCTTCAAATAGCTTCCTCGGGGGGAAAGAAATGGCTCAATAAACATGCCTTTCTGCATGGTCCTGAACATGAAGAGTTCTCCTAGGACAGGTGAAGGTGTGTGATCTGGTAAGTCAGGTACGCCATTAGAAGAGCACCAGGGACACTAGATGTGCCTCCTTCAGAGTTGAAAGAAAAATTTCTCTTGCCACGAAGAGACCCTTAGTCACGTTCTTATTTGGAAAAGAACTAAGTGACAAATTTTACTTTGCCCTGAAAGAGCCAGGAAGCACCTGAGGACCCTCCTCTCAAAAGAGGAAAATAATTCCAGACAATGTCCCTTATTAAACTGTAGGGGTAATGAATGACAGTCAGTGCCTTACAAACGGGATCTGCAAGAGGAAATTATTCCTATATAATCCACCGATGTTTCTCTTTGGATGGTTACTGATTTGCTTAGATTTGTCATTTGCATATTTCCAAGCCCCTCAATGCTTCTGTGAATTGCTGTCTCTGCCTCCTCTTTACTGACAGCTGGCCATCCACTTCCCTCTAAGCTGTTTGAAAAAATTTGCCCTCCCACAAGTACATTGTTCTGTTTTTTGGATAGACAGTGATAAGTGTTGAGTGTAAAAGACTCTTTGATAATTTAATTCACTTTGCTGAATTATGATTCTGCATGCACCATTAGTTCAATCACAAACCAGCTACAATAAGAATTAGGTCTGTTTTGCAACATGAAGCAGACAAGGCTGTTCACTGGAGCAGTCAAGGGTGTTTAATGTTACGTTTGCTGTTGACTTTGAAACAAACACATGTGCACTAGTGTACAGCAATCTGAAAGTCCCACGCAGATGTAGTGGCAGTGGCATCTCAGGGATCCTGGGCTTTTATTCAGAGATGGATGTGACAGAGAAGCAGCAATGCCAACCAGGAGCCTCACATAGTTGATAGTTGTGCCAGTGGTATCAGGCAGTACCTGTGGGGAAAGTGTCTTCAACTTTGTAGGAAATCAAAGGACTCAAAAGTGAAAAGCAGAAGCTTCCATGAGCAGGGGTTGTCTGAGGAGCAGTAAATTTAAACAAAGAGTATGAACGAGAACATTTTGGGAGGGATGTCACTCATCTCAGTGCAGGCTTGAAGGTTTGAAAGAGGAAACTTCATGTCACTGGGTTACATTTAGTGTGGAATTCTGATCAGCTTTCACTTCTAATAACATTGACATTAGCAGGGCAATTTGTGACAGAGAGGTAATCTTAGCTTCTCCCTCATCACTTCTTCCTCATCACTCTTTCACTGCACATTTTAACACTTACTCATGAGAGGTTGGCTGGGAAACCAGAACCAAACACCACCTAACTGTGGCTGAGTGCCAGCCTACAGCTACAGTCCAAAGCATATATTGCTTAAGAACCTCTTCAGTATTTATTTTGGAGAGCGTCATCACTTTCAAAATTAAGTAGTGAAGTATTTAGCATTCTGTCTCTTACTTTCCTCTTGGAGCCAGAATTTTCACAGGAAGTCCCCAGTCAGAAAAGTGTTCTTGGCAGGGAAATTGCTTTTAACCCCTCATATGTTGTTCACTTAAGCTATAAAGACCTAGGCTGGTCAAGAGGAGAAACCAACAGCTTTATCCTTGAACAGCACTGTGTGACATGGAGACGGGTGAGAATTCAGTGATGACAGCTCAGAGTTGTCCCAACACTCTTCTTATCACAAAAATGGTGCAAAGCCATTTTAACCTGTTGGAAAAGTTGCCCCACTTGGAAACATATGACAGCACTACACATTTACATATGATTGGGGACAGTAAAAGGATTTTGCGGTAGTAAATTTTACATCTTTTTTGTTTTGCCAATCAATAAAGCAGACCAAGCAAATTGCTTTCTGGATGTATGTATTGAGAAGCAGGAATTTAATTTATTGCTTGATGTAACCTTCCTTAAATTAAATAAGAAAATATCTCACTACCTTAAATTGTAGTGAGCTGGTAGATCTTTGTGTTTTCCTGCTTTTCCTGTGGAGCAGCTTACAGACTTGAGCTGCTTCATCCAGCACATTTGCAATCTGCCATGTCCAAGGACACGCTGCAAAATCTATTGAAATGCATACAAGATATCCAGATTAGGTCTCAACTATTAAACAAATATTAATTGAACATATTGTTCCAGATAATGATCTGTTTCCTGTCAGAGTATGTTGTGTCTTTCAGATCTCTTGTTGTTATTTTCTAATATTTACATTACAATGGCAGCTCAAGGTCCCAGCCAGATGACTGCTGTTTTGTGCAAGCCTCTGCCCACGTACACACCAAACGGGCAGTCCCTGCCCCAAAGAGCTTATTGCCAATGCCATTACCACAGAAGTTTCTCATTGACATGTTTTTATATTGTAAGGTTCCATTAGACTAAGGCAGCAATAAACCTATGAACCTCGTCCTATTTATGGATTGGTTCATTAGGTATCTTTTAAAATGCAATGTAAGTGTCTAAACTGCTATAAATACATCAGTATTGCTGCTTGTCTTGCTTGTTAAACTGGCAACTTTGTAACCTCAAGACACTGCAGCTGTGTAATCTTTCACATCTATCTGGCACAAGAACCATGTTCATTTTTTTTTCTCCTTTTCCATGTATGAAAAAGGTGCTTCAATACACTGCCTGTAAACAAACTACAACTGCTACTTATTGTAAATCAATTGGCTTCTCTATAGAAATTCTGGGCTGTAAGGCAAGATAGGAATTTCTATAGCCATTTGGTATTCTGATCTTGAATCTAAACTAGCTGTGTAACAACAAAAAAATAATGTTTTCATACATGAATCAAAATCTCAGTCATGTTGCAACTCCATTGACAAATCCTTGAGAATAAGATGCTTTAAAATATTGAAATAGAGTTTTTAAGCATCGGTGTATCCAAAGACAAAAAGTCTAACCCACGTATCCTGTGATGATGCTGCATTTGTCATGTCTAAGAAGGGAGAAGATAGTGGAGACCCTACTCTTAATGAAGACATCTATGGTTCCTGTTACCTTTTTCAGGGATACTCTCGTGTTTTGTGCTGGACTTAGGCTGTATGGCTGTGGTTATGAACAGCTGCCGTGAGGCTGGTGGCAGAAGTAATGAGTCCATTTTCACAACTCAGTAGCTGTTTATTTTTTCTCTTCAGATGTTTAGTTTTCAGTTACAGCAACGAAAGCAAACCCCAATCCTTTTAGTTACAAGCAATTTTATGAGTCAGGAAAGAACCGTTATAACTGGACTGAGTAAGCAAGGAGTCACTCCAAAAAAGCTGTCAAACTTGCGCTGCCATGACGGCAACACACTCAAGACTGGAGTCTGGCCATGGGAATGCCTGATATCTGGGGAGATCTGCCAAGCTGGCCTGAAAAGCTGCCCCTCAGAAGAACCTGGGCTGCTGGCTACGAATTCTTAATGACTCCTCAAAACTTTGAGAAGTTGCAGCCCTCTGTAAAAGGACAGCTTTCTTTCCAAACCATATGAATATCATCAGGAGAAATGTCAGTGAAACTGATTTTGAAGAACAACACTGTTGGCTACAAACCATTGATAACTGACCTCTTGGAAACTGAAGGCAGCCCTGCCTTACATGTGCACAGATCCTCTCCCAGTATGCAAGTCAAGTCCTAGGGGTGCCCTTTGAGGGGCAGTAAGATAAGGGAGAGAAGAAGATGGTAAAGAAAGAAGAATTTAATTCTGTAACATATTCCAGAGTTGACGCTGGTTCCCATTATCTGCTATGTTTCATGCCTGACTTTTCTTCCGAGACATTTGATTTGCATCATCATGGTTAATTCTGTAGGGCACAGTATGCGTTGGCATCTTTGCTGTTTTAGGAACCCAAGCAGTGCATTCTTCTGTCTGCTCTTAGCAAAAAAAAAATTTTTTCTCTACAAAATCTGTACTTCATAAGTAATAAAAATGATATTTTTTGCTGTGCTAAACTCAGGATTTTGACTCTTAAATCCTTATTTTTTTTTTCTAATGTAAATCCATTAAATGTCCTCACCTTCCTGCCTTATGTTAAAGTAAATTACATCTACTGATTAGTTCATGTGACTCTCTACCTTGCAGGGATCTGGGAGAAAGCTTTGAAATGGCCATGTATTCATTCTGTAAGGAAGAATGTACAGGACATCTGGGTGTTCGTGGATCAAGCAGAGAAAGAGTTACTGTGCTGGGGGACACTGATCTCCAGGAGTCAGAGGCAAATGATAGTCTGGGTAGTAATGGCTTTTCTACTTCACACAGGGAGGGAGAGGGAGGCAGAAGGTGGGAGGGAGAGACTAGGTGATGCCAGGATCTTATCTGGGTACAGGATTATGCTGCGGCCAGGATGTGACCCTGAGCTCAGGAATGCATGTGGACATTCAAATTTAATATTAACTCTGGGTTTAATGTCGTTTTCTCTTCACACTATGGTTTTGGTTTTTTTATTTAGCCAAAATAACCTGCCTGTGCTTGCTTTGAGTTGGACCCCCTGTCCCTGGGAAGGCTAATCCATGCGTCGATGGCTCTCCACATAAAGAGTCTCCCTTTAAAAAGAAAAAAGGAAAAGTTTATCGTGGCTAACTTGGATCTTGGAATAGCAGGTGGCAATTTAATTGGAAGATGTAAGCTGCTTACTACTAATTTGCATGATTATAAGATTTTGTAATTGCCCTGTAAAAGTTAATTTGGCATTGGGTTCAGTGAAACTCAACAATGTTAGCATGATGTTGATGTGTGTATGAGATTTGCTGTTGCTGTTTGATATGTTCCCCGCTGAAAGACCAAAGGAGAGATTTGAGGGGGTTATTTTTAAATATATACATGCACACACAGAGAGGTGAATCTTGTTGTAATGACCCCTGTGGGGCCTGGATAAATGCATATTGTATCAGGGAGTTCATTGCAGCAGGAGTTGGTAATTTGTTCCTTCAATATAATGAGGAAATATCTGGTTGGAACTGAACATCGATACCTAGTAATTTTTATGAGGATTACCTCATTGATTAACATTTAACCAGCATTTTAAAAAGAAAAGTGTTTAAGATACAAAAAACGTACACTTATATGCTAAATACAGCTTGCGCCGGGGAGAGTGAGGAAAAAACGATTTTGTATTTACATCAATCTTGTATTTGCTCTAATACAGCTAATTAGGAAGGAAAAATTTCTTTTGTTATTGGGCATGCATAAAGAGGAGTCTGAAGCAGAGCTTATTCTAGTGCCATTTGACTTTGTGTGCCTGTGTGTACTATCTGCAAGACATGTCTTGCAAGGCTGCAATCTATAAAAGGTTTCTTCTGTGCAGTGTGGATCCCCATCAGAGGTTTCAGAACAAGACTGCACGAGCGAGGAGCCATGCTGTGCTGTGGAGAGGGATTAGCTGGAATCTCCGATGTTGTTGCAGCCCAGGGCAGCTGCAGGTGGGTGGGTGTCAAAGTGCCTGCCAGCCCCCGCACCAGGCTGCCTGCTCTGCCGCTCCGCAGGGAGCCCAGAGCGCGAGGACACCTCCAAGACAGAACAAGGTGCTCTTAAAAAGCTGAGAGAAATGCCAGATTTGCCACCTTTTTCCTTTTCCCTTCCCTGTAGGCTGGCAGTTCACAGCAGGTCACTTCACAGCCACAGAGGGCTGTCAAGGGCAGAAATAAGATGAAAGAGGAAAAGTGTGGTGGTGGTGGGGGGGTGCTACCATACCAGATACCCACCGTATATCTACACCAGAAGAGAACCCATGCTTGACTGAGTTGGTAAGGTACACAAGCACACACCTCACTAAAAGCACAGTAATGGAGTTGCTGATCTTATATATTTAATTAGTAACTTGTCGATGTGATTCAGTGGATTGGCACCCAGTGTTGCTGAACGCGAACACATGCACACATCCATATTGGTTTTAGCAGGTAAAACTTGATTTCTGAATTCCTTTTTTTCCTCCTTTTTCATTCCTTTTTACATGTCCCTTCTTGTTTTCCACTGTGTCTAGGGGTAAGAAATAAAGGGAAAGTTGCTTGTGATATTTGTGAATAGGATTTCCAAGTTAGCTTCCATGAGCATGGCACGGATGTGTGGGTGTCTGTACAGTACTCTGCAGGGCACGAAGGAGGCACTAAAGACAAAGAGACCAGGAGTGTTTTATCTGCTATCCTCCAACAGTGGAAGGCCTTGCCAAAAGGGTGGGTGGATCAGGATGGTTGACCTGGAGGGTCACCCTTGCAACTCTTCTGTATGTGTTAATGTGAAGATGACTGGAAGATTCAGAATAAATTACTACTGCGCGTGAAAGCACAGGGAAATGTATGACAAAGATTTACATATTGCATTATAGTCCCTAGACAAATTCTTTTAAGTTGAGAGCGTGGGATTGGTTTTCTAATGGGATGCTGAAAGATGTGTAGATAAATAAACAATTAGGAAGGAAATTGGAAATCTGTAGATCTGAACCTATCTTTTACTCAAATGCTTTAAAGTCATTCAGGTGTTCACAACTATTTAAATACTTCACTTGTTTTATGTGCCTTAAACAAAGCAATGTAGTAGCACTGTCATAAAGAGCTCGGCCCTGCTCCAGATGAAATTTGTCTGACATAGATAAAACAAATAAACCCCCCAGAAGCCCAACAATGCCATTTCATGTGCAACATTATACCTACTGAATGAGAGGAAATGTAGGCATGCATCAGAGTTAAGTACTCTTAAAAGCTCATTTGGGTGGTATGTTTTTTACCTAGAGGGGAAACTACTGTATATGCAAAGCTCAGATGAATATTTACAATATCCAGGAATAGGTACCGGGAAGGAGGGGGGAGGGGGAACATGCTGCAAATGTAATCATCTTCTGAATGGTCCAAAACCAAATTGTTCTTGCTGCTGTTGCTGAGCAACAGTCCCACTATGGGATTCAGCCTGTGCTAATGTATGGTGGGAGAGCCCAGCCTATCCAGAGAGTGAGAGATCGAAGTACCAGGGGATGCAGCAGAGGGGCCTGGCATAGCTGAGCTCCACTTCCCACCAGTTGTGATCACTCTAACTACACATTTTCCCCATTCTCCTGACCTTTTGATGCCAACCTGCCCTCATAACAGACTTAAAATGAGAAGAGAAGCAAGACCAGTACCAGAAAGCGATGGTACCGTGCCTGTTGTTGTAGCAGGCCAGTTTGTACCTAGGACACTTTCTTTGAAGTAACACATTAGCACTTCTTCTGAGGTGTTCAAAGGTGCTGAAACTCTAGGGAGGGAGAGGAAAGAGCAAATAACAAGTCCAAAAGAAAATTCATGGGATTTAAAAGCAGTGCCCCTCTGTGACTTCAGCTCTGAAGACCGCATGTGCTCCCATTAGGTGGCAAAACAGTAAAAATTCACTGTTTAAAGAGACAATAATCCACTATATTTTGAAAGCAAAATTCTGGAATGATTAATTATCTGACACAATATGATGTCAGTTTTCATTCACTTTCTTCAGCGGGTTAGTCTTTAAGCAATCACTTTAGAAACAGAGGAAGGAAAAGGAAACCACAAAAAAAAGCATGTCTGAATAATGTTAATAGACTGTTCTGAAGTAAAAAAAAAACCACCCCCACCCCAAAACAAAACAAAAAAACAACAAAAAAAAAACAACAAAAAACCTAACCAAATGACCAAAACAATCCCAAGTAATCCAAAAAATCATTTGTGGTTGGTGGGATGACTTGAGAGAACTTACTGTACCAGGGTGCACAGGAAACAGTACATGGGAATAGGGATATTTCAAATGTGTATATGACAGACCTGGTAATTTAGTCTTTGGTTGATTTTGCTGTGTAATAAAAATGCAGTGCAAAGCTGGCAGTCCTCTTGGTAAAGGAGTAAATCTAGGCTTGCCCTGGTTTTCATAATCAGTATGTTTTATAACATTTTTTATTTTTGCATTTTTTAAAAAAACTGACATCCAAAATCATTATATTTTGAAGTAACTTTGCCACCAACTTGGTATTTGTAGTGTGGAACAAACTCTACCTACCTTTCGTTCTGTATCCTTAAAATTATTATTCCACATGAAAGTCTAATTGAAAATATAGTCTTTTAGACTGTGTTATCAATGGACAGGTTGACCATTTACAGAAAAAGGCTTATGGGGAAGGAAAGAAGTAAAAGAATGAAATGAACAGCTTCAGCCAAAAAATGCTTTATTCGGGGGACCTCTGAAAGGTGGTACCCGGTATCTGCCCTTAGTGATAAACCAGCACTGTCTGCAACCCAGTCCCCAAACTGCCAGGGTTGTTCTGACTGTCTGTGTGGACACCTTTCAAAATCATCACAGCTGGATCTCACCTTAATATTGGAGCAAACTGAGGGCTAAGTGTAAACAAGTGTAACCTTTCACATGCTCCAAATCAAGATCTTAGTCTTCCTGGGAGGCAGGAAAAAAAAATAAAAGCCAGAAAGCATAACCCCCAATGATTCCACTTCCTTATTCCAAGAGGAAAACTTCCTTTTACAATACTGGAGAATAAAGTTTTCCTGCTTGTTAGATTGGCTGCCAAGCTGCTGGTTTTGGGGTAGCAGTTTAATAGAGTTCCTCGCACTCACGACAGGCTAGGTGGGAAATCGCAGAGGAGCACAGAGGAAACTCTCACAGTGTATTTCCCCCTATTATTTCTCAGCCTATTTTGAAATTAGGAAATCATATGGAAACAGCAGGAGGATTCCTAGCTTGCGCTATTTCCTTCCCCTGTGATCACGAAGTTTTATTGCCACATGAGCCCTGCTGCCTACCATTTCAGAGGAACTCAGCAAGAGGTAAGGTTTTTCTAAGTGTGGGTGGTCATGTCCGTGTATTCAGCAGCAGCAATAAGGGCATTCAGCTTGAAAAAAGGCAGCTCAAGATGAAGTATGGAAGAATAATTTTCAAAGAGAAAATAATGAAGAACTAACAAAAGCACCCAGGGAATTCATTCTTTTATTTTTTTTTCCCTCCCTTTGGTAATTGCCACTGAAGAGCCTGGCACTGAAATGACATCATTAAGTCAAGGTATCTCACTCATACACTTGTGGGGAAAATTGTATGAATTGAAAGGAAATTTCCCCAGGATTCAGCCTATTGCTTTGGAAAGCTCTTCTTCTGGTGAAAAACAGTCTTACATACAGAAAGATGCCCTGTTTGCTGATGCAGGCAGAAGTATATAGACCTTTTTCAGTAGTTTGGGATTTTAAATTTCTAATATTTTACTATTATTTGTATGTGCAGTCATATCCACCTTTATGAGTGCATTAACATCATCTGTGTCAGAGCATGTAGCTCATTTTTCAGAAGGCATGTACAAATTAGTTTCCTGGAAGGCAATTTCATCAAGACAAGCCTTTAAACTTTGCTTTTAAACAAATAGTGCATATTATTTCTAGGGAAAAAATGTTGGCTATTGAATATTAGCAACATACTGCTCATAAATAGGCAGCAAAAGAATACTGACACACACCATGCAGTGGGTAGTGTTAAACCATGAGAAAAATCTTTCAAGAACTTCATGTAATTGGAAAAATATGACCTTTTTTTTTAACAAGATGCTGATAACTGAACTGTTCCACTCAGTACAGTTATTATCCCCCATTCTACCCTATAGGTATATCACAGAAAGTCATAATGTCAGAACCCCATTCTTTTTTTCCTTGCAATATTTGATATCCCCACAAGTGGTTCAGGTTCACACACTACAGCATGTTATAGTACAGCAGTGTTAGGATATAATCTCCATTCTGCACCTTCAAGTAACCTCTCTGAAGATCATCAGGAAAGGAGTACCTTCAAATATTATACTACACTTGACTGAGACTATTTAACTAAAATTCAACTCATAAAAGAAGAAAACACTCCCATTTTCACATATTTATGTATTTATTTTCTTATAGTCATGGAAAGTTACTACAAGTAGAAACATAATTTAAAGCTGATAACCATTATCTTGTCTAAATTCTGATCATTGACATCTTAGTTTCAGAACATATGAAATATAGTTTATGAAAAGCCTGGATCTTCCAGTTCCTCCAGGGAATGAAATTAATGTTAGAAGGACAAATCTGGAAAATACTGGCCTGGAAAACTAGCCTTTTTTTAATGGGCCAACATTTTTATTACAAAAGTTATACTAGCAATTTCATAACCAAAGGCAAATTTCTCTCCCTTAAGCACCTGGATGTTGTAATCTTTTGTTTTAGTTTTGGTCCTCATTTCCTCCCCTCATGCTGGTTTTCAGCATGCTGTCGGAGATGAATGGTATTGCAGTGTTCTTGAAAGCAGAAAAAATCTGCTCCTCTGATTTGAATTTACGAAGTAAGATGCTCTTCTCTTCAAGCTCTCCTCTGTGCTTTCTGTACGTTCTGATGGTTAGAACTGGATTAATTTATTTTCTACACTTTCTGTTATCTCCTCTCGCTCTGGGGCTGTCACATCCCTTGCTCAGACAGGCATGGGAAAGGAGAACTTATCATTGCATTTAGATGGAATTTGAAGAAATATTTGGTCAAAACTATTGCTCTTCATCATACTTATCTTCATGAGCTCTGCATTGCTATTCCTTCATGGCCAGGTAAGGAGGGAGCTCTAGAACTGTACCTATGATTTGCCCGGTTACTCAGAATAATTGACTACTAACAGAGGAGCACAAATTGCTTCTTTTTGTAAGTGGTACATCTCACACACCTCTGCTCCCCCTCCAACTCCTCCAAAAGAGGACAGTGCTGCTGTTCTCTATCACACTGCAAGTTAGCTTCCTTTTAAATAAGATATTATGTTGAGATTTTCCCTTTTGTACTTTAGGACACTTTTTCTCTATCTTTGAACACAGGGGATGTGTCAGATCAGGAGAGGGCAAAGGCAGAGAAGCCAGTACTCTCAGTGACTTTTGGCTGCTAGAAAATCTAAGCATGTAGTTTTTTTGCAGACTGTAGTATGTTTGGCCTAGAGCTCAGGGCAGCTTGTGTCCTGACTTCAGCTTTTCAGGAGTGACTGCAAAGAACCACCACAGTTCTGTCTTTCTCTTCCACAGCACAGTGCCATTACCCAGGCACAGTGGAGAAGTGAGCCCACGTACATGAGATGCATACAAACTGCTTATTTTCTTTCTGTCGGGAGCATCACCAGATAATCTCACTTTCCCCAAATAAAAGCAGATCTGGATTGCAGAGCTGGCAAGAAAAACAAACAGCAACACTGTTTTAAGTGAAAATACTGCCAGATACCATGAGTAACACAGAGAAGTAGTGTCAGACAGATACTGGGGGAGAGTAGCTTAATAGTTTTAATAGTTGTTTTTTTTTTTACCTCTGGCTATTCATGAGAGCAGTTAAGCCAAAAAAGCCTTCCCCTCTCTTATTTTATTGTGGAGCAATGCATAGTCTGTGCTGAATACTCTGTTGTAAGGATTCTTTGCATTCTGTCAATTTAATATAGAAATCTAAATATCACTGAGCAGGTTGGGGTTTTGGGCCAGTCTTAATGACATAATATCTCATAAGGGATTGGTCCCACATATATTTAAGGGGCCTCATAGCCAGTGTTTTGCAATATACTGCAGATTCTGCAGTCTAGGAAAAGAAGCAGAAAAATAGTGAGATGTATGAAGAAACGCAGGATAGAAACTCTTAGTCCCCAAGACATTTCATGCCCTGTAGATTGCAGACTCTTGTACCAGGATTATGCAGTCATTTATTTTTTTGTCTGCCAAGCATGGCTGACAAAATTTGACAGGCAGTATGCTTACTTATCTGTTTTTGCAAAGTAATGCTCTTGCACATTTTTATTTGTTATAAGCTCTGAATAAGTGAAGTGCAATGTTCCACTTAAATAGCTTCTGCATGCAAACAGCAGTGTCACAAAGCCAGGTTGTAGGAAAAAACACAATGGGAAATAGAATTTTTAAAGCAGTATCACAGAAGCAGAGCAAAATATATTTCTTTAAATGTTATTTATCCTTTTCAAATAGTTGACTTTGTGCCATGACACCTATGGAATGCATTCCATGGTACAAAACTGTTTCCTGGGAATGAAAAAGTGATTGACACCTAAGTTTGAATTATTGTGAATCTGGGGGAAAAAAGGGATTTTACACATTGACAAAGCCAGTAAGAGGTTTGAAAAGTATGTATTGGGACAATTTTAGCACAGAACACTCTAGCTTTTAAAAGCGAAATGGTCTTCATGCAATAGGCTCTCATTGTGAACAAGGTGCCATTCAACAAGAAGGAACTGCTTTAACAGCTCAGTTATTGATGATGCTGAGTCAGGAGTCCACGAATGTAAGATCTCCATTTGCTTTGTCACTGGAAGTAGGGAATTAGCTATAACAAACCAAAGACTTCTGGTAAAACGGCAGTGGAAATTATGCATTTCCGATTACAGTGACATTTCTGTTAGACAAGTTACAGGCCAAGTACTGAAACTCTTCCTTAGCTATAATTCCTTTCACAGCCAGGCCAGTACTGCATCAATCCATTCCAGCTTTTACTGACAAAAGAGGAACTTTTTTTTTCTGCCTAACACTCTCCTTAGTCCTGGCACCTCTGAGAGATCTGTATGCATCCCTGCCGTGGCTGTGCACTCCAGGGCTGTTCACTTGCCCACATCTTTAACTCACACCTCTGCAGTGGAAGCTGTGTGTGGGTAAGGAGGATAAAATAACTGACTAGCAGAGAGTGCTGCCTCTAGTTTTCTCAAATACAAGTTGAAATTACTTTATGTAAAGGATAAAAGAAACTCTTTTCTCCAACAGAAGCATTCAAATGAAAACCAAGAGCTCATATCGGCAGAGGATTGTTTGGCCAGAAGATTGGCCTTTCACATTTACAGTGCTTGGGCTGAATTATCATTATGTATTCCCATTGTCTGCCTCTATTGTCTGGACACTATGAAACAAATAATTCTATTCTACCTCGTTCCAGAAAAAGAAAGTCATAAGCCTTCCTTCATAGGCTGAAAGAAAATATTTTTACTGGGCAATTCCTGATAAACATTTTTACACACTTACCTTACCTTTCAACTGTCAGGGTACTGTACAAATTTCAAGAATAAAGTGACCATTAGGAGGCATTAGCCAAGAAGTGAGAACCCTAATTACTTCTTCAAGCAAGCAGTAAATGAAAGCGGCTGAATTTCTGGAGGGTTGTCGCCTTTGCAGTCATTTTCAATAGACCTTTGTGACTCTTACCTACTTCTATGCCAGATGAAGTGGAACAGTAAACGTAATGCACTTAGAAGCATTAGTCCAATTGTTTTGTTCTCTTCTTTAAAGAAAAACTTACTTGATCTCCCTGCAGCCTCACCCTGTGAAGAAGCACTGAGAGTGTAGACTTGTTACTGTAAAATATCTTTTGCATGTGCAATAAAACCTGGATGTCCATATGGCCTCCAAATGGTCTCTGCCTAGGCTAGAAACAATTGGATTCTGTTATTTCTTAGATAAAAGAGAATCAAAACCAGTCTGAGTCCTAGAGATAGGTCTGGTTTCTTTTACATTTAAGTGTATTCAGTTTTATGACTCAGTAGGAGAATAGCTGGATGCTTTTTTCTCCAGAGTGAATAATGTCCCTCCCTACTATGGTATGATTTGATTTGTTGTAGCCCCATCTCTTGTGTCAGTTCTGGAGAGGAAGGCAATATTCCCCCAGGAAGAGGCACCACTTGTTCCCAACAGACCCACCACAACTAGGGGGGCATTCAAAGCACATGGTGCTGCAAACCAGGCAGAATCTCTCACACACAGCACACTCTGCATCCTGGCTGCTTCATTACCAGTAGATTTGCATTCTATGAAATGGTTGATCTGTTACCTATCAATTGCTTGCCTTGGTAAATTAGATTTTTTTTTAAAAAGCATCTATTTTCATGCACAATATGTGGGTGATGTATTTCTCTTCTTCTTTGTATAAGTATGGTCTATCCCCATTGCAGCAAGCCTTTTGGGAATATTATAGGATTAGAAGCTCCTGAAAACTGATCGTTAAGTACTTACCATCAAGAATAACTGAATCACACCAATTTTCTTTCATTTTTACTTTCAGGCAGATGATTTTGTAGGACAAAGTTCTTTAATTGGATGTCTCAGCACTGTGAGATAAACACAAATTTTGTTTCTCTGCATAAAGAGAACATATATCACAGAAAGGATGACAGAGTGTAGTAATATTGTCCATTATATAGATATATCTTTCCAGCTCGCACTGATTCTCTGCATCGGCTAGGGTTTTTAACACAAATGAAAGCATATTACCCTCAGAGTCTACCAGTTAGGCGTACATGTACCCTAATTAGCACTTTGATGTAGTTTTGTCCAGGTATCATACATAGCTTTAATCATAGCAAGCCATTGTCTGTGATGGTCAGCAAATCCCTAGGCCATCTTTTCATCTTACAGTCTGATGTCTCAGAGATAAATGCCTAGAAAGACTTTCTTTTAATACCTGCTTACTAGCAAGTGCATTATGGGAGGCTCACCTTGATCCCTAAGATGTAGAAATTGCTTGGAACAAAGACCCAATAATAATGTAAAATCTTCTCCCAAATGCATCTATTTCTCTGATCTTTTCTGGCTTATCAGCAAGTTTGCTGACAGAAAAAGTAAAAGTGAAATTTTATTTAGAAAGAGTGGTAGCAGACCAGGTCTCAACTTCTTCTGAAAGTCTGTCAAAAGCAAAAATATTATAAATTCATCGTATATGAATCACATATACTCACTAGGGAATTTACTGTTTCTGGCTTTATCTGTCATAAGGAAAGCCACACAACCCAAATGATTCTATTTATTTTGGTATTATAAGTAATCAAATACAGCTTGTGACTCCATGGTTCGTGATGCATTCAGACTGACTCAGAAGATGCTGGAAGGAAACAAGCTGGGTCTGTACCTGAGGTTGGCTAAGGACCTGGTCTCCCCATCTGCTTCCTTTTGCATTGCATAGGACATTGTTCAATTCCAAGATCTTTCTGCAAACTGTGGGAAGGTTTGATTTCACTGAGCTGGGCATGGTGAGGACTGTGGATTGGCATTTTTACTGCAGATCTGTACAGGACAGATCTTTTGGTCTGGAATTACTATCAAGACTTGGGAAAGCAAAATTGATCACGAAATATCAGCTAAAGGATTTGAATCCAAAAGGCTCTAAAGCAAAGAAGAAACACAGGGGACAGTGCAAGGTTGAATATTGTTAGCACAAATCTGTTCTGACAAACGTGGTCAATAGTTTGCTTTTCACAGTTCAGTTAACATTTATTTCAAGGCTGAGGGGAAAACACTATTAAAATTTCCAACCAACTCAGACACTGTGGGCTCAGGAAATTCTGCTAGGACCAAAAAAATCATGAGATCTTTGAAGCAGGGTCTTTCTCTTTAGAAACAGTGAGTGAGGGAGTGGGTATGTGTTGACCCCTCTTGCCTGCTTTGCCCTGGGCCAGCAAAGCAAGTGAGGGAGCAGCAGCCCTGGAGGCAGCAGGCAACAGATGTCAAGAGTCACCCAAGTGCGATGTGTGTACAGGGGGCCCAGAAGGTCCTGCTCAGAGACAGCGGTTACCCAGAGGGGACTGTGAGACCAGAGAGATGCCAGCGAACGAGCAGTGGAGCAATACGGGGTCGGCTTGGTCTGCGCTGCGCTCGGGAACCTGCAGAGGAAGGGGCACAGGGACACGGCTGCTCCTGCAGCACGGGGGCACCTGGGGAGGCAAACATTGTCGGCAGCCGAGAGAGGAAGGAGGGAGACTGCATAATGGCTGTGACAAATGAGCAGCAAGCGCGGATCACAAAGGGAGGAAAAGAAAGAGGAGAGCCGGGGGCTGCCGGGGCAGCTTCCGAGGCAGCCGCAGGCAGCCGCCCCAGCCCCGGCACCGCAGGGCCGCCGGCAAAGGGGAACAAGCCAGAGAGCTAATTAGTGGCTGCTGGAAGGAAAATCGCAGCGACACAAAGGCCACTCTGCACGTGGGATGCGATCCAGCCCTTGCTGCGGTCAGCACTGAGATCCCCATCCATGTCTGCGGGCTCCCGGGAAGACCCGGAGAGCGGGAGGACACACCGTGGGGAGAGGGGGAGGACACACCGTGGGGAGAGCGGGAGGACACACCGTGGGGAGAGGGGGAGGACACACCGTGGGGAGAGCGGGAGGACACCTGTGGGGAGAGCGGCCAGCCGGGGACTGACACCTGAGGTGAACACACACACAGGTGGAGGTGTATCTGCACCTGGGTCTGCCCTAGCAATACCTGTCAACCCCCTTTTTGAAGTTGTCTATGCTTCTAGTTGCCCTTGTTTTGTCAGGTGATTCATTCCCTGTGCAGAGCAGTCCTGCCTGGCCCCGCTGGCTCCCACCCTCCACTGACATCCATGCCTCCCTGCTCTTGGCAGTGCTGCAGCTCCCACAGCCTCCTGTCCTTTCTCTGCTCCCTTAGAATTGTAAGTACCACAGCAAGGACTCCTTTTAATCTTCTATCTTCAGCTACACAAACCTGGATTTCATCTCCAGTCCCTGGATAATCAAGATATTTCAACAGCTGTCAGTTTCTGGCAGAGGCCTATTCTACCACTTTTTTCCCACAGCATATTTTTCATAGCTGGTTAGAAATATGCAATATTTTGTCATAAAACTAGTCTCATTTACAGGATTTGAATTTTTTTTTTTCCTTTACAGTTACCTTTCTCTATCTTACAGTTTCAAGATTTTTTTTTCCAGTTTCTGCTGTTCAGCACTTCTGCTTATACTGTTAGAGTTTTATCTGCCACTAAACCCATATACTGCATTTCTGTAATGTTTAGAACCTGTGACTCTTGAGTGGATATTATCTCTTTTTGTTTTTCATTCCCAGACTCATTACCTTTCATACACTGAACTTTATAAGCTACTTATCTGTCTCCAGATCCTAGGCTATATATTCTGAATTTTGTTGCCCTCCTTCCTTGTTTTGACTGCCCCTTCACTTTATATCATCAACAAGTGTAATCCACTTACTGCATCTTCTTTCTTCCAGGTCATTGATACATAAAGTGAAGAGAATTGATCCTCACACTAATCCTTGTGACTCTCTTTCAGTCACATCCTTACATGTTAAACTGTTAGCATACATGGTTAACTCTTTAAAAAAAACAACTTAGGCTAGTTCCTGGCTTATTGAAACTAGATACGCCAAGAAGGCTGAGACTGCAAATACAGAGAAACAGAATACTAAGAAAGAGGGCGTATCTGAAAGCCATTGGTCTTTCCCCATGGGGCAGGACTTGAACAGGGGTCTTCAGACCTCCTGTGACTGGAGGCATCTCCTCATGTGGCTGCAGGCACCTCCTCACCCAAGGGCAAACTGTCTGTGAGGCAAAGGGGGTTCATGCAGGATGTGTTCTGCGGCTGCCAGCGGCCACTGACAAGCTTGCATCAGCTTGGTGAGCCCCCGTGTGAGAGGCCCCATAAGCAATTTACTCTTTCAAATGTTCTTCATCTTGTTTTGAAGCTCCTGGAGGTTTAAAACTGTCTTCTCTCACCCATCTCTGTGATGTGAGAGAGAAGTTTTTGTAGTTTCTAGTGGAAAGCTGTCATAGGCAGAAGTTAAAAGTGGATTTCTTTTACATCCCTTCACTTCCTGAAGTCAGACATATAACACAAAGGACCTGACTTTTCTACATAAAAATCTAGTTTAACAGAATGTATGGATTCCTGTTATCAGATATTTTTGTTATCCACCCTGAAAAAATCCCATCAGTGGAGTCATAAGCAAAAGCTTGTTTTTTGAATTCATGCTGACTTTACATAATTAAATCAGAATTTGCCCAAGCCTGGCTCTGAATAGTATTTAATTTTTTTCCCTACTGCTTCAGTTAGACATGCACTGCAAGTATCTTGCTTCAGAGCCTTTCCAGTCACCCTTCCAGAGGAGGAAGATAGCCTGTCTAGTGCACTCAGCTGGGACTAGGGAGACCTGGAATTTAAACTAAGATGCAGGTTCCCTGCGTGAATTTAGGCAATCAACCTAACCTACTCTGTGTCCTAGTATCACAGATTCTGAGCAGAAATAATAATTTCCTGTCATTCGGGAGGCCTGAACAAATAAGTGTGAGGCACTGAGATGCATGAAAAAAAAACCTAACTAATAAATTATTTTCATGACAATATATCATTTCTTTATCGAACGACCTTGGTTGAAGACATAACTCCTCAAAGATGGTGGGCATCTAACTACAGCAGGAAATAGACAATAAACAAATGCTTTTGTGGCATCAGGCCCAAGTTTACATCACCAGACTGGCTTTAGCAGTAGGTTCAGCTTTTTCAGACAGAGCTGGCTGAATAACAGGCACTGCTGTAGTTCCATCATAACTGAAGATGTCTTTGCAGAGACGTGCCGTGGTGGCAACATCTGAGCTGAGCAGCGTGATGCTGGTGGGCACCACACTCTGTTGGGGTACATTTCTGTACCCCTTGGTGCTGGCTACCGCTCCCTACCCACCAGCCTCTGGAGTACGATGTAGCAAATGCCTTTTCCTTTCAAGCTGGAGACCCACACTACCTTCGTGGCTGGTTTTCAGAAAGCTGCACAGACTGTGGTAACAAAAATACTCCGGCTGTAGAAGAAAAGAAAAAAATAAAAACCCAATCAAAAAAACCCCGTGCCTGCTGTTGTATCATATTCACTCATGCACTCACCCCCAGCTAGCATTCCTCTGGCAGGACATCCTGTCTCCAGCTCCTTAAGGGGAAAATAAAACCAGAGAAAAAAACAGGAAAAAAATTGTATTCCTTAACTAGCAATGCATAACATTACTATGTCTATTTTACAAATGGGTTGGCTGAATTAAGGTAGAATTTTTGCCTTTTCAGAGAACGCCTGAAAGTGCTCAATTATGAGAATCCTGGATTCTGTCTTGCTTCTGAAACTCAAAATTTCAACATGTAAGACCAGGACTGAATTTGTCAGGCATGGGCAAAGGATGTTATACCTTTCTTATCAGCTGGCATAGTGTGTATTTCTGATCCTACAGTGGGGAAGCAGCTGCAAACTTTGCATCCTCATCCCATATCTCAGATGTATTCATTACATGGTACACAAGAAGTGTTCTTTGTTTTATTCAATTTTGATTTTAATGTTAAAATTGTAACTTTTGCATCCTGAAAACCTTCTACAGAGAAACCAGGTTTTTACTGAAACACGCAAAGGTGTTGTTCATCAAACAGATGGGTTGAGAAATTATTTAGGTGCTTAAGATCAAAGAATTACTCTGGTTTCTGTCACAGACATTTTGAATGGGAACAATTTACCATGGAGGGCTGTGGCTTTGGGAGGGGGGTAATAATAAGTGTTAGTTTTATTCACTTTCTGTATGAAGGAAGAAATAAAGAGGCTGTAAGTGGATTCATTTGTTGTTCAATTGTGAAGTGGCAGTCAGAACAAAAGAGGAGGGCAACAAAGTTCAGGTTGAAGTGATGAGAAGCCAGAGGAAGAAAAGCAACTTTTAAAAAATCCAAATAATATAAAGTTTTTTGTCTAGAAACAAAAATAAAAGCAAAGCAGATTTTCTATGCACTCAGAAGTCATAAATGAGGAAATGAATGCATACAGTACACTTGTACACACAGGTGCTGCCATTATGGATATACTAAATAAATCTGCAGGGCACTAAAGTGATTACTCTTTCCCCCATGTCTCTGAATGCCATATTTTTCCAGCATGCTGGATCCCATCTGGCCTCAAAGTTCTGTCATTCTTCAGACATTTCAATTTCTTGATTACCTGTCAGGCTATGACCCTCAATTGTTTTTCTTTTTTAATATCTCTTCCTGCTCACTTGGGAGATGTCCATGTGTTTTTGACATCTGCCACCCAACCCTCTCCATGAGTCCCATGACAAAGAACTAATTAATGTGTTTATTTCAACAGTGTCCTCACCTCTTTTCAAGAAAAGACCCAGGCTTTGTCCCAGAGCACCCATACCGATCATAGTTCTTACATTTGTGCTCTTCCACAGTTTACCATAACTGTCTCCAGGTTTTTATTTGTGAAAGAATGTCCTTTGAATCCAGAAGGATTCAAAGCTCTTCAAGGTCACAGCTGAAGGTGTTATGCTAAAACTGTTTCCATTATACTTCTTTAATAGATAAGCTTATTTTCAGTTCCATGTCAAACACATCCCATACCCCACCCCTTCATCTTCCTATAAGGAGGAATTCTTCAATTTCCATTCATTCTAAAAGCAAAGACATAATCAATTTTTTTGAAAAGTAAATGCTCTCATGTTACTGGAAGAATTCAATCCCAAATTTTAAATCTGGATCTTTATTTCCACCTTCCTTCCCACATTCTTCTCATTTTAAAGGCTTAATAGCATGAGAAATATGTGAGGAAATTCTTGACCTAAGTAAATGTGCAGCATGTGTGACCTTTTGATCTGTACTTGTAAGTTAGTCTTTGGTCCCTTGTGATGACAAAGGATCATTGAGATTCCAGTTTTTAACTAGTTTTATGTAGTGTTCTGTGACCATAACCATCCTAAGTACTTGGTTCTTTGTGTGGACTCCAAAGATCAAGTTGAACTTGTGTTGCTTCTGTGGAAGGGATGGAAGCCCTTCAGTGGAGTTCCAAACATACAGCTGCTGAGCGAAGGCTTACCTAAGAGTCGATGGAAAGGACAAAGGAAAGACAGTAGGACTCTGTTTTGTAGCAGCCAAGTCTCCCATTTTGCAACTAAATGAACCTTCCACTCCACTCTCCGGATTTTTTACACTCTCCAGTCTAGCTGGGTCTTAATTTCATCCTATTTTAATCTTAACAGATGATACAAATAGCCAGTGCCTCTATGTTATGTGGAGAATATCGTCCTTCCAGTGCATGATCAGTAAATGGCAATGGGATCACTTCCTTTTGCAATCTTGTTGGGGAATACTTATTGGTAAACTTTGAATGAGTTCAAGCACGGCCTAAGTGACAGCCTGCTTATGATGGCCAAGGTGAAAGGGATGGGGAACACCTGCAAAACCTTCTCTTAGAGAACTTTAGTGGCACAAATGAAAGCAAATAATACACTTTGATAATCACATTTTTGGACTTAGATGCCCAAATTCCACTGAAATAGCCTTTCAGATATTTAAGTAATTCAGCAGGATTTGGGATGAATAGTTGCTTTCTTTGTACAGCAGAAGAAAAATGTTGCCTAACACTACTGTCTGTGAATATTGCAATGTAAAAATATATGAGCCATAAAGCTCACTTTCACTGCGCTTGCTTCTACCTCTTTCACTGCCGTGATATCTTTCTTCTAATCCTTCACTTATGTCATTAATAAATAAAATTGTATTTTATACTAAAATTATTTGAATCTATTCATAATTAAGAGCTTTAAAGCAGCAGATCAAATGGGAGAAATACCAGCTTTTTAGGAAATTGAAGAATTTGCTTCATTTGCAAATGACCATGGTGCTTATAGAAGTGACCCCTGCATTAAAGTATTAGCATTACAAGCATGAGCAGGCTAAAGTGTCCTGGAAGTGAACTTGGACTGCAGTAGGGTCATGTCTGAATGAGAATTAGTTTTTGCCAAAATTGTGCCCTCAGAGGATTAAATGTGCCTCTCAAGAGGCCAATCCAGATGAAGATTAAATCCACACATTGAAACAATGGTGCAGCTTGTATTGTTCAGGACACTGAGGGTTCTGGAAAAGATACAACCATTTACATTATTCAATCTACATTTTATTTGATAGTCTGATTGTCAGGCAGTAGTTACAAGAGAAACAGGATTGATGAGCCATTGCTTGATGAGCAGTAGGCTTCAGACTGCATACTTTAAGTGGGAATAATTTGGAAATACAGGTTTTTCTTTGGGCTGAAGCCTATAATAATGAAGTGTACAGGATACTGCTTTAGTTATCTCATTATCTTACAACCCCCAGCAACTTTTTGACATATTATATTGATTAAAGAAAGTTGGGCATTTCAGCATAATTTATGCAAACTCAAACCAATAATTAGAACAGCTAATTAGCTATTGGTATCTGATTTTATAATAATCTAGGACTAAGATAACAGAAACAATGCACACAGGTCCTGTTTGGTAATAAGGAGTTTGGTTTCTCTAGCCTAGCAGTGATCATTAATTTTGCTGTGTTTTGATTTAGTGTTTGTGTTAATATATTCCAGTATGTCTGAGGATATGAAAGTAACACCTGGTGCGCTCTGTGCAAATGCTGCTCTGCTTCAGGAGAAAAGCCAAAGGGGACCTGCAGCTAAACCTAGAGCATCATTATAAACAATCTGGTGGGGATAAATGCCCATGCTTTCTACTGATAAAAAAAGGGGAAATAAGTGGTTCTGTTTGTATGTATGTAAAAGGAGTGCAGGGGGTAGTGCAGAGAGAGCATTTATGCTGAGAGGGTTGTTTGATGCCTATTTGAACAGTGCAAGGGGTTCTACATGCAGGTTTTTGTTTACATCTACACTCAGTCTACGTTTGTAATTTGTTAGTGGAGGCAGTAAGCCCAATTAAAAGAAAAACCCTCTGTGCTCAGACTTTTAATTTTGCTGATGTCCCAAGACTGTCAAAGGTAGATATTCCACCTAGATTTGTTCTTGCCAGCACTGAACTTTGCTAGACTGGAATGGAAATAAAGACACTTCACTGCCTCCTATTTCCTCAGCTTCAAAACAGTCTCTTCTCTCCCTGTAAACAATGCTCATCTCCATATGCAGAACTGAGGTCTGGTAACTCACATATTTAGCTTGTTACATGAAAAAAAAAAGGCTCCAAGAATAACAGGCAGGGTCACTGACCCTGAGACACAAAAACAGAACAGTGTTCACACCAAACCAAACTGTTGGGTTGCTGAAGAAATGTGGTGTAATCTTAGTGAACTTTAGCAAAGACAGAAATATCTACTTTTTAATTTCAGCACATAAATACATCAATGTCCTTTGAAGATAACTTTTATTCTATTACGCCTTTTCAAGAAAGGTTGGTAGCTGAATCAGACCCTTTATCAGATGGCATTTCCCACTGGTATAATACCTATGGATGAAAACAAAATTAATCTGACTCCATCGTTCACTTTATTAAACTCATCTTTAAAATGGGAAACTAGAGCCTACCTTTATGTGACAGAAAGCCAGAAAGATTTGTTCAGACCTCCCATATATCTTACACTTAATAGTGTCAGATAGTAAAAGCAGCTTCTTTCTTATGTCTATCTACCCCATGTCCATTCGCTTCTTTTATGCTTCTTTTCATTTTTCTTCCAATTCTTTTATACTTAAACACATTATTAGGCACCTTACATGAGCTTGCAGAATTATTAGTACATGGAAACTAGAGCTTGCTATAGCCAGCGTATCTATGCATTAGCATAGCATCTCTGGTTCAATGAGATGTTGTGAAGCTTCAGCAGGAATTTTCTAGCCTGTGAGGTGAGTGTAGTGGTCAGTGGAGCTGAAGGGATAGCTATATCAGCTAATTTTCACACTGCCAAATGCATTTTTGGAGCTGTACGGGAAGAAAATGAAAATCCTACTCTCTAACAAGCTTTCCTGAAGGCTGTATGAGAAAATGATTACATGCATAATAAGGCCATGAAATCTCAAATCTCAGCTTTGGGCTGTTCAGAGCTGGGATTTTGACTCATGCCTACCTCTATATAAAACCTGAAAATCTAAGAAGAGTTTAGCCTGTAGCAGGAATTCCTGCTACTTCAGGAATGGCAGCTCTTCATAATGAATTCAAGCATAGTCCTGTCTTATGATTTGGTCTCATAACCCAGCGTATTTGAAAGAGATACTTTGCCTGCTGCCTCCACCCCCAGAGAAAAACACATACACACACAAAGAGGCAGACATGCACAAAGCAAAGCTAGTCAACAGAGAAGGAACGTGAGAATGTCTACAAAAAATACGGTTAAATATCTGCCTTGCCTAGTTAGCATGACACCAACAGTGTCCCAGGCAACTAAAGATAGGACACAAGGACATGGGTTTAAGCTGCGGCAGGGAAGGTTTAGATTAGACATCAGGAAAGAGCTCTTCACAGGAAGAGTGATTGGGCTGCCCAGGGAGGTGTGCAGTCACCGTCCCAGGCGGTGATTAGGAAAAGACTGGATGTGGCACTTAGTGCCATGGTGTTAGGTCATAGGTTGGATCTCAGAGATCTTTTCCAACGTAGTTTACTCTTTGATTTTGTGAGATTTCTTCCTTTTTGATGGGCCTTCGTGGTGTCTACTAAGCACTTTTCTAAAAATTTCCTAAGCCCAGAAATATCTGTCATCCACAACAGTCTATGACTCTGCTTTCCATATCCTAACTGTGTGTCACAAGAAGAATCTGATCCCACTGTGCTCACGTACTGGTAAATTGTTTTGCACGTACACTAAAAGTCAGACTCTTGATCTCCTGCAGGTGTGAGGAATGCAAAGAGCTCCATTAATTCTTAAGGCATCCTGGATAGGGAACTGGATTGGTGAAGCAGAAAGGTTTTTGAGAAATGAAACCTCCAATAGTTAAAAGAAGGTAATCTTACAGAGATACTCAGCTAATTACCAGCCAGGTTACAATGGCAGATGGAAAACCGTGCTACAAATTCACATGATGCAAAAGCAGAGAGATTTCTTTGGGCACCTCTCTTTCCTAGTACTGCCTAGGCATGACTTCATAAGTTTCACAGGGTAAGGATGCATGAAAGATTGTTTGAGACCCCTAATCAGACCTGTTTTAGTTCAAGTGGTGCTTGTGAAGGCATGTGGAGGGCAGTAAGGGAGAGACAGCTGCTCCTACACAGTCTTCAAATGTTAGTCAGCACCACCGAAACATGCCTGAGGAGAGTGTTGTAACTACAGAGGCAACTAACTCATTTCCCCAAAGTCACTTCTAGCCCACGCAGACTCTGCAGAGGCTGGGATTGGAAATGCTGCATTATCCCCAAGGAAATGCAGCAGTGGCCTTTGGAAAGACTGTGGTTAATTTCCACAGCCACAACTTCCAATGTTTGAATTTCAGCTGCTGAGTCAGTGCCCAGGTTTTTCTACAGGAGAAACCCAAGCTCATCGCAACTTCTGGTTTCAATAGATGAAGTTTAAGATGCCCCATACAGGCTTATAACACGATGGATCCCTTTTTGAATTGCCCATACATGTGTGCACAAGATGTTCCATTCTGCACCACATTTGGTGCCCTGGGCTAACGGACAGGATTGGAACTCACTCCTGATCTGTAGCTCCACACACCTTCACCTTCCTCTGGGGAAGCACAGGTCCATCCTTGTAATTATGATTTGTGTCGTCCATGTGCACTCAGCTCTATCATCAGTTGTCCGAGACCTGACTGGTACGAATTTGCTGTGCTTTTTTCTTCTTTTTTTTTTTCTTTTTCTTTTGTTTTTCCTGTAGGGAAAAGAAAATAGTACTTCTCATGAATCTTGTGGAGGAGGACTACAAAGAAGGTATTCAGTGGGATTAGATATATTTTCTTTCCACTATAATATCTGTGACCTTTTTTATCTTGCAGTATTTATTCAGAGTTGGAAACAGCCAATCAAACCACAAATTTGGCTTTACTTTTAAATTGCAAACAAAGCCATAAAGCCAAACAAGGCAGAATAACAAGTAAACCAGCCAGTTTTTCTCATCCGCTATGGACCTTTGCAGCAAACTGTTTTACAGTATCTATTCTTCCTCATAACCATATCCTTTTTCTCCAGGGGATCATTTTAAGCTTTAGAAAGTGCTGAAGCCATCCTAAAGCCATTTTTCCTGAAGGGAGTACTTAAATGGAAAAACCCCTCTTCTCTTGATTTAGAGTGTGTAAAATGCTATCCTGATCCTACCAGGCTGCAGGCCTCATTCTTTCCCAAAACTCTCGCATCTGCAAAGAGACCCACTGAATGCAAAAAGGCAGTGCATGAGATTAGCAGCATGCCCGTGTGTTTTGCATTGTAGGAAGGAGTCTAAGAAGCCATTTTCCTTGCACGTCACAGAGAAACCTCCCTTCTATTAAAGATTAATCTGCTGGGATGAAAATTACAACCAACTGAAAATCCACTCAGAATCTTGAGACAATCCCATTTTCAGACACTGAATCTTTTCAATTACTTTAAAATTTTGGAGGTTTGGGGGTGGTATTTTTAGTGGTTTTTTGGTGAATGTGTGTGTGTGTTTTGTTGTTGGTTTTTTGGGTTTTTTGTTAGAATGCCCTGTCTCCTGGTTTCTTCTCATTAAAAAAAAAAATACCAGGATTACCAGCATGCCACAAGTGAGCCTCTGCTTCAAGTATTTCCTTTCTGATGGGAAGTAGTAAATATGATGAGAGAGAAAAATTGTTCCTGGGAGATTTTCAACCTAATTTCATAGACTTAAGACATCTGATTGTCCTGGGAACTCTGTGCATGCAGCTCCCAATAATTTCAGTAGCAGGTGTCTAAATATTTCTCATACCCAGAGGTTCACATATTTGTAGGAGGATGTAGATAAGGTTTGGATAAGCATATAGCAATTCTCAAGTTAAACAAAGCAGAGCTCCTTGCCACTTGTTTTTCTCCTATTGCTACTTATTTTCAGATCTTAAACACGCAGGTGATGAGGATGTGCCAACCTGGTCTGAGAGAGAGCCAGAGGATGGTTTCCTTTTCCAAAAGCACAGTGCCCTCTCTATAGGATGTGGGGTGCAATTTGTAAACTCTTTAGTGTGCACATTGAAATTTCTTCACTTGGCTTCTTAAATTTTGGGAGGAAAGAAAAAGGGAACAAAGGTCACTGACTTCATCATCTGTTTGCAGAGATTCGTTCTCTTAATCTAAGTAATTTTATTGCTTCCCTCACCACTTTTTGGTCCCTTTAGGGAGGGGTATGCCCTATCCTAGAATAAACTTGCTGTGATTCAGAAGAAAGGAAGCCCACAAGACTAAAAAATACATGACTCATGCTTCCAAGGAGATGTCTCACTACTAATGGAGCACATTAGTAGCATAGTGATTTAAAGACAATTACAATGGGAGGACAGTAGCACAAGCCCTCTCTGAAATACCAAATGCTCCTTTGCTGGTGGAACACACACAAACACACACAGATTTGCTCAGTTTTCATCTGATGACTTTGAGTGAGCAAATAGCTGTGAAGTGACAAATCAGCCCTAGTGCCTTAGCCCCACTGCAAGCACCGCATGCAGATGTCACCAGGGAGCTCTTTCCCCGCAGCTGCCTGTGGCCTTGCTCCGAGTGTGGCCCATGGCTTGCGTACCCAAGCCAACGAAATGGTATTTACCTGCAGTCATTCAATCGGAGATGATTATATTTAACTTCAGGTGTTGCCAGTGACAATCTGTCCCAGTGGGATAACGAGGTCTTTTTTGCTTTCTGCCCAGCAATGAAGAACACGTGATGCTCACGTCCATCTCTGTGACTTGTCTGGTGACAGCTTTTGGCATGCCAGGACTAAAGGGCAGGTCCTTAACGTTTCTGAGAGCAAAGAGTCACCAATCTTTTCTTATCAAGGACTTAATTGCAGCTTCAAAATTTGATTCAGAAAGTGAGCATTACAGCCCTGCCTATATAATCCAAGAGGACCTTGGTCATATTGCAGCCATAAGAAGGATTTTTTAAAATTGAGTTTGGTTCTTTTCTATTTGGTTAGTTGTTTCCCTTATATCACTTAAGAAAATCTTAAGAAGAACTATCATTAAAATGCACTTTCTAACGGTGCTGGAGTTGGTAAGGGGAGGTAGTGTGAGAAATGGTTTTGATAGATGCAAAAGCTAATATTTCTATGTTTTTGTATTAAAAAAATAATAATCCCTTGCAGCTTGCCTAGGACCTAGATATGTAAGAGCTACATTTTGACCCTTTCTTTCTATTATTTTCTTTTTTTTTCTGGTGATTTTTTTTCTCAAATTTTTAAAATTTTTGATATATATTAGTGATATATTAATGCATTACTAGATAGACCAATTGGAAAGATAGAATAGAATAATGTTGATGAGGTAAAACGCTTCAAAGAGAGACATTATTTTAGTATTTGTTGTTTTGATCTGGATCTAGGACAGTGTTTCTCCAGATTCCTCTTTTATCTATGCATCACATGATTTGCCCTCTTACTTCATTTAGACCTTCTTTAATTTGCATTAAGTAACCAGAATAAGGCATTAAGTATCGTCTAATAAAGGTGTCATAAGAGTTGGGCAGCTCCTGTTCTTGCCTATAAGTCTAACATTGCCAATTTGCTCTGAACTCTCTAACTGTGAAATATTACTTAGTTTAAAATAAATAGAAAATCAAAACACGAGCCATGCTTCTGTGAATGAGACATGGAAAAGACTTTTGTGCTTTTATGATATAAAATGTTCTGATTTATTACATTTTCTTGCCCTTTAACTTCAAATGTATCTTGAATGTCAAGCCTGATTTTTTCATGTTTTAGTCATGTGCATTCATTTAGTGAGCTCAAATAATTTTCCTGCCTTTCTGGTTAAATTATGCTGTTTTAAAAGGTGTCTTTTAGACAAATAGTCTCTGATAACAAGAACCAAAACTTTACAGAAATACTTCTATGTTTTCTTTTCCTCAGAAATTTGATTGCCATTCTCCTGATGTCTTTTGAGTTGGAATTTTATATTTTTTAAAGAGAAAGGGAGAATACTGATTGATAGGGTACTGAGCTTGGTTTTTTTGTTCTTATGATTAGTTGATGGACTACAAGTTGAAATCAATTGCTCCTACAGTAGGTTTTGAGCTCTAGTGTTTTTACCCAGTAGCTAGATCTGTTGCAGATGCTCTGTTCTACATTTCAGAGCAAAAAAAAAATCATCACCTCCCTCTGTGAAGGATTAGTGAAAGTGAGTGAGCTTTCAAATACCAGGTTTGTGGTTTTGACACAAGACGCAAAATGGCTAAGGGATGAAAAAATTAAGAGTAAGCTGGAAAAGAATGTTTTAATTAGCCTGAGATGTTACTCTGATTTCATTTTGCTTTGCTGAAAGTGAGTAATAGTGACGGCTGTGATGATACAGACAGTAGCAAGAATCTACTGAAATCCTCTTTGAAGAAGGATCCTTGAATGACAAACGTCTGCTGAACCCCCCACAGACCTGGCTTTTTTGGCTGGACCATTGCAGTCATGTTTATCTTAACACCAGATAAAAAATCAGAGTAGCAGAAAGTTTTGGATTGAGAAACACTAGGTAAATGAGAAAAGGCTGAAAGTAGATCAAGAACAGTTTGTTTTATAGGGCAGATAAGAGAAATACTTATTTCTAAAGTGAGGTGTTTTTTTCCTGCTATTTCTGCCTATAAAATTTTAGTTCCTTGCTTTGTGCCCTTGTCCTACCCCATAAACTGGATCTTTCACAAAACCATATCTTCTATAATGCATATGGGTTACCTTTTGAGCCAATATTGACATTAGGTTCACATCGTTACTCTGTGTTTCTGAAAACATAAATCCCTAGCTTTGCAATGCTAGTAGAACAACATAAATATAAACCTCTGAGTTAAATCCCACAAATACTGTGGTTCTCTGACAGCTGTTTCTGTATTTTTCTGAGGGTTGTAATTTTCAAGTTAGATTAAATATTGGTATTTTCAACATATTTAAAAAATAATATATAACAGCTGTTGATAAGGAAAGCAGCAACAAATCCTGGCATTATAACCACTGGTAGTACATTCATGTTTTTGCTGTACAATGTGTTACACCTCTTAGAAACACTCCGTTGTGTCCAAGGACAGTGCATCAAAGAATTAAAATTCAAGCACTAGAGGCAGTCTTTTTCCTCCTGAATAGATGAAAGAAAACAGAGAAGATGGAAAAATACAGAAAACAAAACAATGAGTGATTTTGCCAGGATTCATATCAAATACTACTGTGCTTTCTCAATGCAGGTTTAACAGATGGTTTCCTGTTCGAAAATCATAGTGTTTATAAAAATATATGGTCCAATATTCTAGTCAGACCAACAATTACTATTGGCTTCATTGGGATTGCAGGTTGTGAGTCAGGGTGGAAGTGGGCACAGATGCCATGGATTAGACATGCAAATGCATATGGGGAACTTGTTATCTATGGGAATTACCTTACACTTACACATAAGGAAAACATAGGATTGTTAATTTTTAGCATGTGCAACACGTTTGCAAAATAAATGCAGTTTGGTTGAGATTTTCTAGTAAAAGATGGGAGAAAGTGTTTGTAATAAGCGCAAGGCATAAGGACGCCTGTGTGAGTACCTATGACCAAGGCAGAGCAAACAAATCAATAGGCAAAGTATTCTGCAAGGAAAGCAGAGTCAGCTGAAAAGTGATGTCAACACCAGGGCTAAATTATTTCTCCCTGACGGTATGTGGGGATGCCAGAGGAGGGATGAACAGAGATAGCCCCCAGGGCAGTTGTACAGGAGGGAGATGAAAGCCACCTCCCTGCACCCCAGCAATGAAGGAAAGCATCCCAGAGGTGAAGGCAGCATTGTTGGTAGAGGGACAGGAGAGGCGAGGCTGGCATGGCTGCCCCTGGGGATGCTTGTGTCTTGCCTGTGCCCTGCAGTTGGGGTGCCATGGGTTTGGCAGGGAGCTCTGTGCTCTTCTCCATGCAAGCATCTCTGTCTCCTGAGACGCATAACCAAGCTCAGCTGCCCTGAGGCAGTGGTATTTTCCTTGAAAAACACATCTTTATTGCTTTACAAATTCATTATAACAAGAGACTCATGTTCAGACTGAAGGACACACTTATTATTGTCCTGCGGTTTTCAATTAATAAGTTCACAGCTAACAGTTTTTAAGTACAGTGAATCATGCAAATTTCCATATCACAGCAGCTAATTTATTTGTTTGTTGGGGAATAGCAGGTGCCACATGAATCTGTTTGAAATGAATTCCAAGAAAGGCAGATGATTGTGGTCCAAGCCGTGGGAGGAGGGAGCCGGAGGGACCGGCGGCACAATGTAACGAAGCCTCTGTGCAGTGCAGGGTGTCTAATGTGGGGTATGAACGTGAAATGAGCAGCAGCACAGATCTAATATCCAAGGGACTGATCCTGAAGCTCAGCCCTCACTAACAGGGGGAATTTCTGGCCAGAACTAACGTGACTGCGTCTCCAGGTAGGAATGATAAAATCCAGGTGCTTTCTGTATCTGATTGCCAATTACTTCATTCTGTCTTCCACATACAGTTCCAGCTTTTGTTCCCCAGGCAGTTTTCACTGCTGGTTGCAAACACAAGAACCATTAAGTTACAAGCTGGATTTATTTACCGTTTGCAGCTAGACCTGAGAATAGCTGTCTGTTATACCAGATTTTAATTTCAAGTCTGTCTTATGGGTATATAAGATGTGTTCTTACCTGTTCTTGCAATTTCACACAATTATGCTTTGGACTCAGTTCTGCCTGTAAGAGCCATAACAGAGCTTGGAGGAAGACTAAGGCAAGAAAGGCACAGCAGAGTGCTGTGCCAGAGGTTTCCAGGAAACAGGAATGTTGAGACTTGTGGCATTGCTGCTGTAGAGCTCAGGAATGGGCACAACAACCACAGATAGTTCTGTAGAAAATGCTTCAGGCTGTGGCCATCGTTAGATGTTTGCTGAACTCCAGTGGTGCAAAGGCCCTGCCCTGTGTGGATGCAGCTCACTCAGTGCTCATGCAGACCACCTGCAGCTCGTGTGGATGCTCTCATGTCGAGTCAGCCCTGTGTTTTTTGCACTGGTCTGTGGAGAAGGAAACCCAGTAGATATTTTAGGGACCTTTTCTAAACAATTAACACATTAGGCAAGGGGATGGTCTTAAATTAAAATTAATCCCACTGAATTTTAACCACCTGAGGCTTTTAAGTGGGCTGTCCTAAGCTATATAATTGGTGAAGGGAAATTCAGAGGTTATCTGTCAGCTCAGATCTGATGCCTTGATTTCTGATTTAGCTATAGATGCAGGCTAGGAAGCTTGAGCTTCAAATGGTGAGATGATTTAGTGAGATATCAAAAGCAAGAGGGGTAGTTCTGCACTAGCAGCACCCTTCTCACAGGTAGCAGGTCACTGGCTCACCTTTCTGAGCCCTCTTCCACGTCATTACTTTATTTTATTTAATTTTTTCTTAATCAGGCTGAGATATGGGCTAAACAAATCTGCAAGCTGTGCACTTTGGCTGCTTTGTAAGACGGAACTAGTCTGCTTTATTGTAGTCATCTGTGGAAATGATAGCCTCTAAATGCTTATACAACAAGGCTATATTTTAAACTATAATTTAAATGTGAAAGTGACAGGAGGCCTAAGCAGGCTATCCAAGGGAGAGACTGAGTGATGTTCTTGATGTTTGAAATGAGATGAAAGAGTCACTGATACGGGAATCCCATTCGAGATAATGGCAGCGGAAGAGGAAATGGTTCCTGCAACATGAGAGATGAAAGTGGAAGAGGGAAACACTTATGTAGCTGTGAGAGGAATTTGTCTGGTTGTGACTGAAAAAGAAAAGATGCTGGAAAGAAATAATGTTGTAAAAGTAACAAGAGGAAAATGATGATGAACGTTTTTTAACAGGGAAATAGACCACTGATCAGAAATAGGCAGGAACTTAACCAGGGTGTGATAGCGCTGAAAAAATTCCTGATATATCTCTCCATACAGAATGGATATTCACATCAGTTGCTGAGATTTAATTAAAAACATACTAAACTGAATAACTCCTCTGACTGTACTACATGTGTATTTTCTTCATGTTTTTCATTTTGTTTAACCATCCAGAATGGGGAACTGCATAGTTCCTGCAATTCAAGGAACCTGACTTGAATTTGATGGCTCCTTTTACAACCCATAAAACTCATATGGATAATAAAGAGGATTTCTGACCTTTCACATTAAGATCAGTGTGACTGCTTCCCCCATATTCAGCCCATCTGCCTTCTTCTTCATCTGTACTTCTCTTCAACAGTGAAAAAAAACTCCAACAGAAATAAGTAACAAAAACTGAAACTATTTAAACTGCAGAAGACATGAAAATGCTTAAATAATGTCCTTAGATGTGATTTACGTTTTTCTGTTTGATGAAATAAAACTCAGATGTCCCAGTCTTTTCAGTCAGTGAAGACAGAGGCAGAGCACCATGGCAGACAGAATCTAGAATATCCCAAAAGCTAACATCAAAATGTTGGGGTTTTTTCACATTGAGAACAACCACTGATTCACAAGCACAGAGTTGTTGTAGCATCATTTGCATCAGGAAAGTATTTTCCTTCAAAAAAAGAAAAGATCTTTCACCTTGGACCATATTTTTCCAACATAATTTCACATGTTTTAAATAAGAAATAAATAGGCAGAAGAAAAAGATAGTTGTTGTGACTTAAGTGACCACTGTGTAATACACTGAGTACAAATGTTGGTCACAAACACATTTAATATGCAGATAGTTCGCAATCAAAGCCTTCAGAAACTCAATTTCTGTAAGAAAACAAATCCTACGTGATACAGCACCCAGGCAGACCTACAGAAGTCAGTGGAGATATCTTCTTTGTCAAAGTGGACTTTAAATACTGGTCTTACAATAAACAAAAATTACACACTGAAGTGCTGCTTAAATACCAATCAGCTCTCGGAGGAACAGAGAGCATGAAAAAGAGGATCAAAAAGAGAGAAGGGGAATGAAACAACCAGAAGGGAGGAAAAAAAAGAAAAGACAGACTGGAATTGATCTAGAGGATAAATAAAGGTAAAGGGCATGCTTAATTCAGGGAGAAGAAAATGTCAGAAAAAGAGACAGAGGGAGAATGACAGGAAGAAGTATTTGTGAAAATAACAATAGTAGACAAATGAAGGCTTAAAATAAGAGTGAATGCTGGGAGTGCTGGAGAGGTAGAGAGAAACAATGCTAAGAGGGAAAGAGGAGAAAGACTGGCACGAGCATTCGGTGGCATTGTGAAGAGAGAGGCTGGAAAAAATCCTCAGCTAAACAATAGAGGGACGTGAGGCAGAAGCACCAGGGGGGCAGCACAGATTAAATGAGAACCAAATGTAACCGTAACAAAGGCTCTGAGATGTAGGCAATGAAAGCATGTTAAGAGGAAATGGTTTTTGTGTCTGTGTGCATGTGTGTTTTCACATACTGGAAGAGACGCTCTCTCCCCCCCACAAGCCCTTCCACCGGCCAGCAACCCAAAACATCTCAGTCTCAAAAACAGAAGCTAAGACCACTCAATGTCATTCTGGACTTCAATTGCTATTTGTGGAGGTTTTTTTCTATTTTTTCTCTCAATTTTCAAACAAGCACCTCTGTGCTAGCTGCCCCTCCTTCAAATACATTTTAAAAATTCTCTCTTGCTGTGATGGCTACAAAAGATGAGACAATTGGCAAGCTGCTGCTGTGCTGAAACTAGTGTTTGTCGTGCTGACCAGTTTTCTAGCCGTTTCCTTGTAATTTCTAGATAGCTCTCTGTACCTGCTTATTGTCTTTTCCCTTGGAAACATTTTAGGATGGGGCTGTCTCTATGCTTGTGCAGCAGCCAGAGAAGAGGATTATTAGTGAAGACTCTCCCATGATTGCGATAGGTCACTTCTGAAAATTTCTGCTTGTGTCTGAGGGATTAAAAATTGGTCTTTCCTTGGTTGAAAGGAGGTATTTGGCTGCAACACTACATTACACATCTTTGTGTAATGTTTACACATAATACACCAGAGCTCACTGGAAAGCCCCCAGACAAGAAGGGAGGTTATGGCAGCACCTACATAGACTGATGGTTGTGGCTCCCATTGAGCCTGTACAGCAGAGGTGGCCAAGGCTCTGTGGAACAGGCTTGTCATGCCAAGGTTCCAGGCTCCCCACTCGTAACCCACTGTGGCAGGTGAGCACGCACAGTTCTTCAAGGTACGTTTGTGTTGTTCCAGTCACCCACAGAGTGTAGCAAGAGCCAAAAGAGCATCTGTGCCTGGAGAAGTAGTAAATCCTGCTCCCTTTGTGCCCATACTTCTGCGAACAGAAGTGCAGAGGTGCAGAGTGCAGGAAAGCTTCCCTGGATATGGGCCAACTCTGCCTGCTAGGGGGTGGATTCAACACCCTGATGTCCTCTAAGACCCAGGTGGCTGCCAGCTGTTACACAGCATCACCCTGCTCTGTCCTGACAACCATTTTGTTGCTGGCTCAGGTTCTACACCCATTTCTATCTATCAGTCACCCTCTTCCCTGGTGCCTGGGACAGCAGATGCACCATGACCAGGGGAAGCAATGCATCTGTACTGTGCATCATCTTATGGGAAAGGCGGCTCTTGGTCCAGCTGGGGAATGAGTCCCTGGAGGAACGTCCTCTGAGCCCCAGTCTCAGTGGCAACTCAGCACATCCTTCCCCTGGCTTTATGAACCTAATTGTTACTCAGTTCTCTTCTGCAGAACGGCAGAGAAATACAGCACTACCTGTGCTACCTGCTGCTCAGACAGGTGGTAAGAGAGAGCTCCTGAATCTGTGCAGCAGTATGAGATATTTGAAGATGCTCCTTAAATACTCACTGTTGCTGATACCTTGTGTAGATTTTTCTTTTTCTAAAAGGAACTACAGAAGGAATTGAACAGGTCTCTTGGGACAAGAAGGGAAATATGGAACAGGAATAAAATACAAGTATGTACAGTGTAACTGAGCAGTTTTTTACACAGAGGGTAATAAAGCAGCAAAATGAGGAGTAGCTGTTAACTTGAAAGAAGAACAACTCCTTGGTTCTTGTTTAGGTTTTTATTTTAATACTCTTTTGCACCACAACCAGGGAAAAGAAACTCCTGAACTACTAAGTACAATATATGGAGAAAAGAGGGCAGCTTCTCTGGGTACCATACAGTGCTCTAAGAAGCTGGTGCTCCTCAAGGTACTGCTCAGGTACCATTCAATGCATGGACTGAAATAGGCTCAGGCTGTGAAACTTGGATCAAAACCTGCAAAGAATTCTAAGCTTCCCTAAATCTATTTGTGGCTACATTACTGGGAGGCTACAAGGATGAAGTTATGCAAGTGGATCTGAATTTCCCAAAGGTCTGAGCCATATTTCTGTGCCAAGAAATTCACATTATTGAGTTTTTAAACAAATGATCATTAATGATGATCTTAATGATCATTGACACTGTTCTTGTAGAAGAGCCAGGGAAATGTTGCCCAGTGCAATTCGTGCTAATAAAGAGTTAAACACTTTCTTGGCTGCTTGCTGACTGAGCTGAAAGGAAAAAAAAGCTATAGGTCAGTGAGTGAGATTGCCCTTCCTTTAGAATTGCCCAGGAAGATTACAATAAGTGTGTAGAGACTAAGCTAGGAATTAGAGACTAGGGAGTGATGATTTCAGTTCTTTTATGTGCAGCCTTTGGGCTGAAATCCAGGGAGCTGTATTGACACAAACTATTCCAGTAACAGAGGATACATTACTAGAACCCACCTAGCCTGGGGGCTTGAGCATCACTGCACTGCAGACTGCTGACACTTGGACAGGGAACTGACAGAAGAAAAGATGGATTGGTCTGATCGGATAAGTAGAGTCACGGCTAAGTGATTACATAGGGTAAAGGGGGATCTAGGTAAGAAGGCATTATTAATAATCTTTAGAATTCTCTCCATGAGACTTTCTTTTGCTCTCCAGAGAAGAGAGAAAAGGAGGTGGTGAAGGCAATGTTGAACATGCATTCACAGAAATGGTATTGCATTTCAGTCAATGCAAGGGACAGGAGGTTATATGAAAAGGATCAACTTTGGCAAATACGAGGCACGATCTAACTGTAGACCTATTAACATGGTTTGGAGCCTTGGAAAGCAGCAACAGAGAAGTTCCCCACTCTACCATTTCCCTGGGTGGAGCAGGAGCAGAGCAAAGAAAATGCAGATGTTTGGCTGTTTTCAACAGCAGAGATTTAGAACTGATATAATTGGAACTGTATAGTTAACCAACAGCAGTATCTCCACCTTAGCATTCTGAATGTCTGGCGATGCTGGGCAGCCAATGTCAGCCAAGTTTATAACTGAGAGCCAGCGTTTTCTTTGAAAAATGTTTTAATTACCTGTCTCTTTGAGCTTGCAAATACCCAGCACCCTGTGTCAGCTGGCTGGCACCTGTTCTCACAAAAGTAATATAAGTAGTATATTACACTTTGGAACAGCAGTTAGCTCTTGACAATGTGACCATGAATAGCACCACATTCAACTACAGCCGTACTTCAGCTTTTGGAATTAAATAGTGGGAAATACCAACAGTGGATTCATCAGTAGAGATTTGGATAGGAGGAGAGATGAGTGGCTGTGCATTGGTTCGAAACCCAAGTCACAGATGTATATGGGTAAGCTGGAGGCCTGGAAGTGCCTCTGTAAGAGTTCTACAAGAAACTGAATGATGAATCTGAAAGCAATTCCTTAGAGTTTTCCCAGATGAAGCAGAAGACAGGGGGCAAAACACTAAGTAGAAATCCAGTGGGAAATCTTTCTAGAGAAAACCACCTGGAGGCAGATTGCTTTCAAATGTGGCCTTGAAAATCACCCTGAAACCATAGTGGACTTCCCCTAATGCACTGATACAAGGACCATCTCCCCTCTGCTCTGACCTGTGCTCCAATGCAATTACATCTCCAGCTGATTGTACAAGCCTCTTCCTCACAACTGGGAGCTATTTTCGTAGACCTCATTGTTTTAGGCAGTTTTAGAAATGATGGTCTATTTCTAATACAAGAGAGCCCTAACACTGGCTTCCCTGCTAATGGACTGTAATTACAGGATTGATCCCGCACCCACGGCAATATGAACCCTTCTGTGTTTTCTAAGGCAACAACAGCATAAATCAATGGTCTGCCACAACCAGCTTCAAAGGACTCAGGGAGAATAGACCTTGGTAAGGGTTGCTAAATGGGGGCAACACACACTTGATTAGCATAGTATCATTAACTTATCTCCATGGACATGTGAAGGATTGTCCTTGCACCGTACTTCATTTAACAGCTGGCAAGAAACTGATCATTTTTAAAATGGGTCTTTACACTTGAGAGTGGCCCTATCTGTGTTAGAGGCAACAGCAGGAGCTGCAGAAGACATAGAGCAGATGTTGAACAAGATTCTTCCCTTGGGGAAGAATGATCTCTTTCTTACGTGAAAATATAGCACTGGCATGTTATTGGATAGAAGCAAGGATATCACAGCATGTACACTGGCTTTTCAGTCTCTCATGGATAAGATGTCCACAAATTCATGCTAATAAAAAGAAACATTTGTCTGTGGAGCAATAAAGAGGATCTCTTTCAGAACATTCATGAAAAAAAGGATAACTACTTCATATTTTTATATTTAAAATTGAGACATCTGTTATGCCACCTTACCACAATTAAACTTACAAAAGACTCTAGGCTGAAGCCACCTCCTGTCCCCGGCCCTGCTCTGCACACATTGCTGAGGCTAAGAAGCTGTGCTGGTAAGAGCTATGCCCTGCCTGCTTTGCTGCTCTGCTCAGCTCCTGGATCACCTCCTTTTGTCTGTGCTATCAGCGGTTTGTGTCCAGCAAAGACATCTAGATCCTCTAACTCTCATTTTCACAGACATGACAGAGGCAGACACAGTAGGGTCCTGTAGCAACCTTATGTGGTATACAAATATGTGTCTTTGATAGTCAGTTCCACTCAGGTGAATCCAGTAACATCCACTGTACCAAGAGAGAGATTCAATTGTTCTGAATGTCCTAGAGGATGATCTCTAATTTAAGAACAGAAAAGTGTTTACTTCTTATGAATCAAGAATCCGTGTACACTGTCACATCAATCAAACCCATGAGTTGGAGAAGTGGTTCAATTAAACTCTGAGGGAAATGATTCAGTGATTTATCTGAACCTCTTGCTGCAACCAGAAGATATTACTGATTATTAACAGTGAAAGCAGTTTCATCACATTTTTCTCTTTTTGGCATCCTCTGTGGTGCACATGCAACAATAATATGTTGCCCAGAAAAACAATGTTCATGTCACCATGAGGTGCACCCAGAAACTAAAAGGTTGGCTAAGAACTTTGTGTCAGTTTGCACAATGTGATGTCCGTTGGGTCCAGACAGAACAAGCACAAACAAATAAAAAAGGAGCCAGATGAAGAAGATGTGAGTCTGGGACTGAGTCTTGGTGTTAGTGTCCAGCTGGCCTTGTTATTAGCCAGATGGCAGGTTCAATATCAAGCCTTTGGAAGGGTCAACCCAGCACATTACAAGACCTGCCAACTGGACTTAGAAAAAGAGACAAAAAAGAGAAAAAAGAAGAAAGGGGAAAAAAGCGCCACATCTATCATGTCCATCTGCTGGGCAAAAGAACAGCCAGAGAAGGATTTCTCATAGTCTCATGTATGTATGATCCAGGGCTGGAGCTAAGTGGTATTTCCTCAGAGTACAGATTATACCAAGATATCTAATCTTTGCACAATAAAAAACAAAAACTATTTTGTAAACATGTTGAAGGCATTTTTTTTCTATATGTATTGGATTAAATATCTTTTATCTTCTAGTACTTGATTCCATAGTCCCATTTGCATGTTTGATTACCTTTGTGAGGGCATATGAGGAGTGGCAAAAGAAGAACTGTAGACATGTGGAAGATGGGCATCATTTGTTACAAAGCATTTGGCACAATCTCATTTATCGTAATGCTAATCCAGATCACCCTGGAAAGTTCGGCAATGACCTTCCCAAGATGTGCCTTTGGATCAATCTCCTGTCTATGGTGTGCATAGGAAAATTATGGTGTGTGTCCTTAAAATTAACCAAAGCTTTTAGTAGATATCTGTTCCTCAAGTCCTTGAAAAGGCTTTCTTTCCAATTAGCAGATCTCCAAATTTAGGGCTGGTGTTGTCTATTTTTCAAAGTACAGCAGCAACGTTTCAATAAAAAAATCTGACAACCTCACAGGCACTGCCTGGAAGTTCAGACAATGGGAAATTGGAAATATCATCTGGAAAAGACATCCCATTTTCTAATTCTCCTCCAATATTTTCCTTTAAGAAGAAGATTCCACAAATACCTGACTAGAGGAAAGGCTGCAATACTAGCTAGGACCATTAAATCATTTCAAACTTGTGCTTAAATATTCCCTGATTTTTGTGGCCAAGTAAGAATTATGGCCCAGCTGTTACGTGATGTATTATGCTGATCTTGCTGCACCTTTTGCAGAACTAACCTGGGGCAGCTTTTACTTGTGGATAAATCTCAAAGTGTTTTGGGCACAAAGATTTAGTACTTTGAGCTTTGAGTCTTTAGATGGCCCCTCTATAAGCTAGACTGTCTTACAGAGGATAGTGGTGGCTGTTACAGGAACATGAGGAAAAAGGAATACCCAGTGTCATATTAAAGCCTTAAGGTCCAATGTGGTTATGAAATTTACCTCCACTATTCAAAGCTACATCAAGAGTCTGAAATGCTTTTTTTAACAGTAACATTTTGGTTTATCTATCTTATATAGTAGCTTGGGACTTATGCTACAGGAACATGCTTGCAATAATTTTATTTCATGATGAAGTATTGCTCTGGGTGGCAAAGGATATTTGAATCCTTTATTTTATTCCAGATAGCGGTGTGGGGAACTGGGAGCCAACCAGGAAATTAACTTTTAATGAATATGTCTGATCTAAACTGAAACACTGATGTGGATGCACTTGTAGCTGGTTGTTACAGCCCAGTTCATGTCTATCTAACCTTTCTCTAATTCCCAGGCAGGGCAACTGTACATAAACTGTGGATTGAGGACAGTCTCTAGTCCATACTGATCCCTGAGCCATGTCCACTACTCATCTGGAAGAGTATTGTCTTGGCTGGTCCAAAGGCATGTCATGTACTTTGTTAATGGTTTTATAGCATGGATAGCAGTGTGCCAGTGCTTGGGACGTGCCCTGACCTTACTAAATTTACTGGCATAGGCATACCTAGAGAGCCCCAGGGAGGGTTAGGGAGCGTGAGGACAGGGGGAGGAAAGCCAGATTCAATTACCAGCTCCAGTAGACATGCCACTGAAGTCCACATAGATGAGTGGTTTATATTTCATGGAGCTAGAGATTGTTAATGCTGTCATAGATTACAGTCATCCTAAATTTAGCACCAAGGACTACAAACAATTCTGGCAGAGATCTAGAGTAGTAACTGGAAATTTGAGTAGTAGAGCAATGGAGAACCCATGGCAAACCTCTATCTCTCTGCTCTTCCTGAGCTCCAATAGGGGAAAAGTTGATGAAGGCAGACTCTGAATGAGATACTTGGTACTCACGTAAAGCTGCTTCCTCATCTGCTCTGCATAAAGTGTATGTTATGTGCACACAGCTGGTGTGCACGTGCAAGGCGCCCAAAGTGAAAAACCTAACAGGAAGGAGATGTGAGGAAAAATACAACTTGTGAAAGAAACAGTGATGAACTGAGAGGTTTTGAAATACTCAGTGAAGTAAATATATCCTTTTTCCAGATTCCTACAGGCATCGTAGATATTGTGTCACGGCTTTCCACACACTGATTTCACTGTGATTTCCTGACTTCTCTTGGAATTTTTGAATTTGTCAAGAAAAGACTGAAAGTGGGGTCAGTGGCTGAAATTTGACAAGTCACATAGTCTGCAACAGAGCTTCTTAGCAAGGAAAAGACACACATGGGTGGATGTGCTACGATCACGGCAAGCTGAGGTAGAGATCAACCAAATTAGGAGAAGCAAAGAGCTGGAGCTGTGCCTCCTGAGCAGGGGGAGAGTTGCAAACTTTCAGACAAAAGCAGCATTTCTAGTAAGTGAATCACAAAGGATTCTCCCATCACTTGAATCAGGAAAAACAATTTTAACTTGTCTAATCCAGAATAAATTTTCACCACTCTTAGCTTAGTACGTGCAGCTGACACAGTGCAAATCTTCAGGAAGCAATATTTATCCAGGCAATATCTTAATGTTGGTAGCCAAAGCAGTAACACAGTAATCCATGGAATGGAAGCTTCAGAATGCCATCGAAAGCAGGTCTTTACAAGGTTACCTAATCGGTGAAAGTGAGACCCATATAAGCTACTGTGACCATTAATTTTCTTTGTCTTTACCTTTTCCTCATGTCTGAGATCTTGGTTCCAAGCTAATGGCAGCAGGTAGCAAAAAGGCAGTTTTGCCAAGATGCAATCCCTAGAGAGAAAATACATGACAAAATTGTACTCACTGGTTAATGTCCTATTAATAGCTTGTGGTTGGGAATGGTCTTATCTGTGTTTCTTTATACACTGAGAGTGTGATTAAAGCCTCATTTTCATTTCCTTTTGTACCTTACTGTTATCATCCAGATAATTTTGCTGTCCCTAATCAACATTTGCAGAAGTAAACAGTGCTACGCTAATAACAGTGTTGTGCTATAAACATTTCCTAAGTCATGAAACATTACCACAAGGAGGATAAATGTCAGATTGTCCCATTTTTAGAGGTGGAAAAAGAGACTGGTAAAGTGAGTGGTCCCTGACTATAAGTCTGTATCAGGATGGAGGTTCCTGTTCCCAGCTGTCCTGTATTTAAGCATCAGACAATTCTTCATCTCAGGTTTTGGAATTCAGCAAAAAATCTCTAATATGAATTAGCCAATAGATTTTAACGTGAGGGAAAAAAAACAGCCCACAACAAAAAACCCAAACCAAACCCAAACACAATAAGCAAAACACCAAACATAAGGAAAGACTTATTGTTATCCAGCAAAGGACAACTGTTTGTGTAAGAGAACAGTGGATGACTAGAGAAAGAGGTACACAAGTTACCACTCATTACCTGTTCCACAAGGAAAAAGCAAAGATGATGAACAAGCTTGTTAACAGATATGACACCCCAACTAACCATGAAGCACTTGCTGAAACAGTTGGGATTTTAGTGCCAAACATCTTGATCTTATCACTATCACATTACATGACTAAATAATACAGAAGTGAATGTGAAGTTTTCTCTCCAGTGACAACATTATCCCATAAATGGAAAAGAGTGGAAGATGGAATGTGCTATATAAGCATAAAATATAGATGTGGGCCTTAATTTCCACCAAAATCAATGAGCCTAGCTCGTGCTTTGCACTTACATAGCACATTCCATCTTCCCTATGGTATTGCCTCACCAATTAGAAAAATTAAAAAACCAAGATAGAGGCAGTAGCTGCAACATCCAATGAACAACGCAAAATCCAGGACCTGGAGAAAATCATGCTTGCTTTTCATAAAAGGATAAAGGATGGCAATCTTAAAGGCCTAAGACAGTCCCATCATTTTTATCTCATATTCTTACTTATTTTTTGAGTTATCATGGCACTCCTGTCAAGTGTTCTGAGTTTGGATACCCTAGACAGAAGCTTGCTGTGACTGCAGATCTCAACTTAAGAAGCTTGGTGAGAGATTTGTTTTTTTACCTCCTGTATTACTATGATTTACCTTTCTAAATTACATTCCTGTTTTGACTGAAGTATTAAAGACATAACTTTTTTTTTTCTTTTTTTTTGAGTGCCGCTATGACTCAGTTTGCCTGGAATCAATAAACAATGGGAACATGACAGTTCGTGGCAGAGCACATGAGACATTTTATCACTATAACAGACACTCAGGATGGTCTGATTTTAAAGGGAAAGTATGCCCGGTCAAATTAATGTATGGACCAGCATCAGAGGAATATTTGAGACATTATGCAATAAAGTTTTGCTACATGTATGTACATCAGCAGTAACAGGGAGTGTCTTGAGCAGGATACAAAACAAGGAGGAGAGTGCTTCTTCCACAAAACCACGTGGCCGGTACCAGTGCCTGGACAGTTCCTGCTGTTGTGCAAGTCTGAGCATCACCGGGGAGTCTGTAGCAGTGAGCAGAGGGGACAGTCATGGCCCTTGTCTTGATCCTGTGCTCAGTGGTTGTTAATTGCTTAGTACAGACACAGCCAAATGTCCCCACTGTCACGTAGATGTGCCAGTCCCAGCCCCCACCAAGCCTGTCACTGTCCTGCTGAGCCGCTGAGGCTGGTCTGGCTCAGCCCAGGCAGGTTTGGGGACTAGCAGAGTTCACGTGCTGGGTGTACTGGACATGGGCAAGGCTGGGCACATCCAGTGCAGCCCAACAGCAGGGAATCTGAACTCAACACAGGCACTGTTCAGCCCCACTGAGGCCAGTGGATAACTGAGTTAAACCCAAGAACCAGAAAGGGAAGAGCATAATCATACTGTTCTGTCAGCTGCTGTTTCATTCTCCTGATAGCGCAGATATGGCCAGAGGTTGCAGTGTCCCAACTGGCACTTGGAATCTAGACATATGGATCTAATAGAGGGCCAGTACTAGATCTATGTTCACCTGAACTTCTGTTTATAATTTCTCCTGTCATAAGCATTTTCCCTAACTTCTAGAGATTCTTGAGGGTATGTGGTTGCAATGACAGACGAGAAAATATTTGATCTAAACTATAAACCCAGCATTTTTTTGGTGTATGCTTCTGAAAAATACATGGGCAAAGATTGTGTGAAAATGAAAATTATCTCTATACATCCTGATTCTGGTCAGAATTAGAACTTAGACATTTGGGAGATATTTATGTGTTATATTGACCTGGTGAGCTACAAGATCTGTTAGAAGGCCTGTTCTCACAAAAAAAAAATTCACATCTATTGCAGATAACTGAAGAGTGGAGACTTCTTGGATCAAAACAACTCCCGATTTAAAGCTCTGTTGAGACAAAACTCTACTTGGCCTCTATGAACTTTGAATAAACTTGAAAGCAGATCTTGGATATTGTATTACCTTAACTTTTTTTTTTTTTTTTTTTTTTTTAATAAATCCTGCCTAGAGTATCAATAAAGGAAAGACACCTAATTATTGTCTGGGAAATGACCGCCTCATGCACTGGGGAAAAATGCCACACATTCCTCTTGTTCTTTCCTACTTTGATTCTTAGGAGACAAAATATTTGGTTTAATTTTCATTTCATCAACGTTAACTGACATGAGGATGTCACCTTCTCACTTTTTACAAGGAAATTTCCACAAACTCACTGTTTAATCTTTCTGATTGGTAAGTCTAAGGGACCTGCACTGTTGATCAGTGTACCAGCATCAAATTAAAAAAAGTTCTCTGTCATGCAGATGAGCAGCTGGCTAAAGCAAATAAGACAGGAGTCCAAGAAGCTGCTATGCTTTTCTTTTTGAATTGACCAACTGCTTTCATGTCAAGTATTTCTATGCAGCAAAATCCAAGCAGAACACCCAGGGAAACCAGAGAAGAAAGGCAGATGTTTGGATTGACTACAATTTGATTGACATATTGATTGGCTTTGCATAGTTACTGAGCAGACCTTCATTCAAAGTGGAACCTTTCCCAAGAATTGCAAGGCCACCTACAGCTTCAACCTTCCCTTCCTCCTCCAAGTTAAATGGTACCACGGGGATTCCTGTACTGGAATGCTGGTGTGTCTGATCCCTCTGCTTGAGTTCAAGGTAATGGTATTAAATGGGTCAGAGATTGAGCTCATCCACTAAATTACAAACAAGAGGTTATTGGATTATTTCATACAAATATTTACTGATCAATTACCCATATTCCTCCTTGCATTCTGGAGCTGGCCAATCACTTATCCATTTGGGTTGCTATCGCTGGCCCAGGGCCCTGCAATATATTGACAGTGCATGGGAGTTAGAATATTTTGAATAAACTAGGTCTAAAGAGAATAAAACATTGCAGACAGCTTTTTAGCCAAGACATTCCTAAAAGACATATTCAGGGAAGTGGTAATTCAAGAATAACTGGATAGGAAATTGCCCAATCAATGTAGTTTGATGTTTACATATAATTTCACAATATGCTATTATGTTAACCACTTGATTGGCATATATTTATGTTGTGGTGATTTCCAGGCACTCAGGAAATGTGGACCCAAGGCAGGGTTGATTTCTTTGGGAGATGAAATGGTTGTCAAATACAAAGAATACTGATTGCTACTCCACTTTGCTTACCCATTTCTGGTGTTCTTAACAAGAGAGATGAAATGGCAAAGCCCAGTGCAGCTGACAGGTCAGAGATGAAGAACAACATTTTCTGAATCCAAGGAAGTTCAGAGCCTTTGTGTTTATGCTCTTTTTCTTTTTTTCTTTTTTTTTTCCCCCCACAAAATGCTTCTAAAATCTTTTGTAAAAACTCTCAGCCCTAACCTGCTTCCCCACACCACTGCACAGTGTGGAGCTGAGGCTATGACGACTCTGGTAGGCATGCACTTGTCTTTACTTTTCATTCAACTTGTTCAATCATGCTGGCTCCTCACAAAGAAAGGGTTTTCATGCCAAATAAGTAAACAAACATTTCATATTGGTCCTTGCTTATCACGGTTAGTCCTGTCCTTATAAATAACATTAATAGTTCAATAGCTTTTGTACTTTTGCCACACTACCACTTAGTCAGTTTCCATCAATCACATGCTGAAATAAATCTCTGATAGAATCAAATTAAGTGCTCTGTGAACAGTTTGCATCACTTCCCGAACCTGGTCCCTGAACAAGGACTCTCCATTGCCTTTTGAATATTTACTTCATGCTATCCACTGCACATTGCCCTCTATTGCTCTTATCCAGAATTCCCATAATTAATGAGTCTTTTAGTATGTGGGACAGAGACATTTATAAATAACTACACTATCAGAAAACACCCTCAAGCACTTCCTTTTACCGTATTTACTAACAGCTTTTCTATGTTATTTTTATTATTTATCCTGAGATTAAAATCAGACTTTATTGTGTCATGTTCAATATTCTACTGGAAAATATATATAGCAGATCTTGTCTCACCAACTGCCATTCACAAATTGCCTGCAAGATGCAAAGCAAAGTGACATGTGGCTACAATAGATCCAACTGTGTTTGTCTCTAATGGATTCTTATATAAACTCTGCCCTTACGGTTATAATAGGAAACATTCAAGAAGCTACTCTCTAGCCTGAAAATGGCTGGATGGAGACATCTTTCAACAGGTAGTTTCTCTCTTCTTTGTATCCTGAAGTCTCTGTTCCTCTCTTGCTGTGAAACCTGTAGAATAAAGGCATGCATTGAGAACGTGTTGCTGTCATTGTTGATGAATTTGTCTGTTCATATTTTTGAAGCAATTATCAAAGCAGTAAAAAACCTGCTTAGATTTAGAATGAACACTTACATTTGCTTGTATCTTAAAAAAATATTAAATAGTCTTAAATAGAAAAGTCTCTTCTTTCATTCTTCTAGCAGCATAGACCTGTAAGTTTGTGTGGATGTCCACATTGGGTTTCTGTAGCAAGCTTTTCAAGGTGGGAGGGAGTTGCACAGGTGGCTGCTGTGAGAAGGTACCAGAAGCTGCCATGTCAGACAGACCCAACTCCAGCCATCTCCAAGATGGACCCACTGATGGCCAGAACTGAGCTCACCAGTGACCTCTGCAATAACATATTTAAGAAGTGTTAAAAATCGCTTGCACAACAGCTGGGAGAAAAACAGCTCTGCAGACATTAAGGACAGCGAAGAAGAAGAGGGAGGAGGTGCTCCAGGCACTGGAGCAGAGATTCTCCTACAGCCCGTGGAGAAGACTGTGATGACACAGCCTATCCCTCTGCAGACCATGGAAGTCCACGGTGGAGCAAAGATCCCCCTGCAGCCTGCAGAGGACCCCACATGAGAACAGGTGGATGTGTCCTGAAGGAAGCGTACAGAGAGCCCATGCAGCAGCAGGCTCCTGGCAGGAACTGTGGCACATGAAAAGGAGCCCAGTCAGAGCAGTCATGGCAGGACCTGTGACCCCACAGTGAACCTGCACTGCAGTGGTTGGTTGCTGAAGAACTGCTCCCTATGGAAAGGACCCATGCTGGAGCAGTTTTTGAGGAACTGCAGCCCATGGAAGGACACTCGCTGGAGCAGTTTGTGAAGGATTGTACCCTGTGGGAGGGCCCCACACTGGAACAGGGAAGAGCATGAGGAGTAAAGAAGAACAGAGATGAAACATAAGGAACTGACCACTCCTCCATTCCCCATCATCCTGCTCCACTTGGGAGGGAAGAGGTGAAAAAGTTGGGAGTGAAGTTCAGCCTAGGAAGATGGGAGTGATTGAAGAAGGTTATTTATGATTTGTTCTTATTTCTTATTATCCTACTCTGTTTAATTCTCTATAAATTAAATTAATTTCCCTAAATTGAGTCTGTTTTGCCTGTGATGATAATTGGTAACTGATCTGCCTGTCCTTATCTTGATCCAATATCGATCCATGAGCTTTTCCTCATAATTTTCCCCATCCTGTGAGAAGGGGGTGCTAGAGCAGCTTGGTGGGCACCTGGCAGCCAGCCAAGGTCAACATACCACAAAAACTGAATATGTCAGCTCATTTAAGGAGGAAAAAAGATCTGTTTCTGCCTGGGTTATATATTAAATTTCTCTTCCTTTCATCCCTTTTCCACAGGTTTCCATTAGTTCAGAAATGGGATGAACTACTATAGATTCATAGAATACTGGTTATATCCTCCTATTATTGCAGATTATGTATTTATCTGTTGTGTAAAACTCCAAACCATTTTCAGATTAATCAATTTTTTTCTTCTATTGCAAATAACAATCATAATAGCAAGAAATATGAAGATTATAAATGAAAAATCTTTCTGTTTATAAATAAAGTCCTTGGCTTCTTGCAAAATTTGAAATAAAAAACTGTGATGGCTGTAGTAAAATTGTGTACAAATGCATCTTTTATTTATTTTTAATTCTGTAATGAAATATTTGGTATTTTGAACCATTTCCTGGAAAGAGGAAACCCCATAGCAAAATTTTTTCTGTGAGTTTCCAGGAAGAACCTGGATGTAGAATCTTTATTTCTGACATAAAATGAAGAGGTTTCCTGGCTTTCCATTTGGGAATCTTCCTCTATATGTCACCCCTATTCATTTCAGAAAAGGGCTTAATGTCAATGTGAAAGGACTTCATTCTTCACTTTTGCAACGTGTTTTCAGGGGAATGGATTAATTTCGAAACAGGTACCTTTTCTGAAGAAACCTTAAGTGTTTTACGCATACAAGAATTTTAAAAGCTTTTTACAAATAAAGATTTTTAAGTTTTATGTTTACTTAGTGTCATTCTGCACAATTCTGCCTGAGAATTGAGAAAACTAATTCCTAGATTAATTTTGCTTGATACCATGTAGGAAATTCAGTTGTATATCCATGTATGTGTGATTTAGGTGGGCCTGTTTACAGAGTTTATAGAGATTATCTTGCTACTTCACAGACATGTCCCTACCTTCACAATCCTGCTTTTCATAGGTAGGCCTGGAAAACGTAGAAATGATGAATACGATAGGATGGTGGCACAAACTTTTTAAGGAAGTTCAGAGACAGTGATGAAGATGGATCTAAAAGCTAACAAATTCCTTCTGTCAAAAACACTTGCATCACTGAAGAACATGTGCCTTACTATTCCTCTGTAACCTCACTGAAGCCCACTGAGATGTCAACTTAAAATGATGGGAAGCTCCTCCTTGCCTGTCACAGTAGCTCTGAAGAAGCTATTGGATTTTTTTCTTTAAACAATAACCCCAGTTTCAGAAGAACCACAAAATGTCATGTTGCTCCTTCTGAAAGTGTTGGCATGTTATGTCAGTAGAGTTGGGTTTATTTAATTTTGCGATTAAAGTTTTTATTGATTCCCCTGAAACATAGAATATATCAATATCTTTGGTTTCAAAAGAGTGTTCAGTAGCACAGAAATAGAGAAGGACTCAACACAGAAGCAGTTGCTTTATTTTACATTTATGAAACTTCCATAGTGAATCCCCTGAGTGTGCTGTCAGTAATATCTTTCAATTGTGCAACTCAGCAAGTCGCTTCAGTGCCTCCAAGTTCATATGTTGGTGTTTTTTAACTAGAAAAAAAGGTTGTTTAGGAGTCAGTAGGAACTAATATTATTACACAGAAAGATTTTAAGCCTTCAGGTGAATTCCATTAGACGTTACTGTAAATCATGTATGCTTATCCCCTTTCTGCCACTGGTGGTGTGGCAACTTAACCTCTGTCTCAGTTGCTCCTTGGTTGATTTCATCCAGGACAATTGGGAACATTTGAAACAAGCTGTTTTAAACCAACTAGGGGCAATGGCTGGTAAGAAGTAGACTCTACAGAGGTGGGCTTTTTGGATGAAAACTTCCCTCTCTTTCATCATAAGGCACAGCTACACTGTCTCAGGAAGCAGGGTTGAACAGTGGTCCCATTCCTAGAGGGATCTATGGACTACCAATGACCCCAAAGCACCCACTGACTCTTTTCAGGAACTCTCCGTCAGAAGACTATGCATGCCTTGTAGTGTTGCATCAGAAACAAAGAAAACCCTTCCTGTGGAGGTATCTGTGCATTCCCAGGCTAACTTGAACGTACATAACCTGACAAAGCCTTTGTTTCATGGGCCCCCACCCACAACGGATCAAGACTGCAACCACTACTACAGCAAAATAGCAACAATCAGGTCTCATTGCTGGATGCACAAGTGGTAGTATCTTTTTTTCCTCTCCACTATCTACTCTTATTCTTTCCTTCTTTCTTTTCCTTAAGTATTTTCTTTGTGATATTTTTATGATTTCATAGAAGAGAACCACAGTGGCCACATACCTCTTTTCCAATGCAATGAAATAGTTTTAAAATAAATATCCCTCAAATACACACTGATCATTCAGTGGCATTTCACTCTAATTCACCCCAAGGGATCTATTAACAGGAACCTCAGTTACTCTCCTTCAGAGGCAGGTTGTAACAGCAGGCTGTGGCAGCCTGCCAGGGAGAGGGGGAGAGAGGTCCTTCCACTGGAGCTTATGAGGACAGGTATGAAGAATTAAAACCTCCCTGGGTTTGATGTGGATGATGAAACCAAAGCCCTGGCCACTGGCAGACACATCTATGACTTCTGTGATCTCAAGAGAGACATAGACCTGTTAGAGCAGGTTCAGAGGAGGGACACAAAAGTGATCAGAGGGGTAGAACACATCTTCTGTCAAGAGAGGCTGAGATAGTCAGGGTTGTTCAGCCTGGTGAAGAGAAGGCTCTGGGGACACCTTATCACTGCCTTTCAGTACTTATAGAAGCCCATAAAAAATGGATATAGGCTTTTTGTGGGGCCTGTAGTGATAGGAAAAAGGTAACAGTTTTAAGGCAAAAAAGGGGTAGACTTAGTTTAGCTATAAGGAAGAAATTCTTTTCTATAATGGTGGTGACACACTGGAACATGTTGCCAAGAGAAGCTGTGGATGCCCCATGCCTGGAACTGTTCAAGGGCAGCATAGATGGAGCTTTGAGCAACCTGATATTGTGAAAGATGATGGTGTTGGAACTAAATGATCTTTAAAGTTCTCTTCCAGCCCAAACTATCCTGTGATTCTATGATGATTCTATAAACCTCTAAAACATATTCAATCTGTTCATGGCTACAGAACTTCCAACAAAGCCACTCATCCAACTTACATACATATTTTTCCCCCAGGAAAAATTGTATGGAAGTACATTTCAACAACAAACATATTGGTAGCCTTACATTACAGCCCACTCAACCCTGATTGCATGTGCATAACTCCTGGCATGCCTTGAGGAGAGCAGGCCATGTAGGATTGCTTAATTAATGAGTGACATAGGTAGAAAACACTTTCATAGAAAATACAGCCCTAATCCCCTAGAATACTTGAAATCTCTTTTGTGTAAACAGAGAAAGAGCCAAAGAAGAAATTGAATTCATGAAGGGAAACTCCAGATAAAAATGGAACAGAATTTACCTCAATGCATAGGTTAGTTTATTAGTGTAGGTTTTTTTCAGACAGGAAGGATGTTGCCTAATAGCCTCTTTGAAAAGCACCTGTCTGGTCAGCTTCTGTTTGTACTTTAGAGAGAGATTCCCCATCTAAGTGGTTTGTAAAGGGTTAATTAATTATTAATAATGTCCGAATACTTAATAGCCACAAGGGGCTATGCCACAGCTGAATGTAAACATTCCGATATGAGGTGTTCTTGTTAGAGATGGATAAAAGTAACCTGTTGACCCACTGGACTGCTTACAACCTTAAACACCCATGAAATTGTTAGCAAACCTTTGTATGTGTTTTGTAAACTAGTAGAAAATGTAATCCTTTTTCCTTTAATTTTTGTCCATTCATTGCTCTTAAGCATTAACATGGTGACACAGCATAAGACAGTGTTGCAAAACCATAAGTGCAAAAACAACCAACAGAGGAGAAGAGGGAGTGTTTGCAGGAGGACCCAAGCAAGTGTTCCATGTCCTGCTCTGGGACAGCAGACAGCGTGCAAAGGCTTCTCCTCAGTGAAAAAAAAAACAAAAACATGCCAAAAGAATTCAATAAACGCAGATGAGCTTCATTTTTGCTACAAGGGTGGCCATTCCTTTTGACCCTACAAGCCATGTGCCCAAATCTTTCCGTGGCTGAGAGCCATGAGACACACACCTCAGAGACCCTAAAGGAAAGGGACCTCCAGGAGAGTTTCAGAGGCAGGAAACACTAACTGCTCCCCAGGGCCCCATTGTCACACTGAGGCCAGGGTGGTCTGCAGTGACTGCTCGGCTCACTTCCCCAGTGACCCACCCTCCCCCGCCCCTGTGGCGATTTCAGCTGCCTCGCCTGTCACTGCCAGCGCTTTGCCTCTCACAGCAGAGTGGAAATCCCTCATAGACTTGCCTGTACCATTGCCCTGCCTTGCCCAGGTTTGACCTCAGTAGGGGAGCCACATTCCTGGTGCTTGCATGCCTTGAGCCACTGTTATTCTACAGGAACAAAAAGGGAAAATAAATTGGAGGAAGGGAAAAGTGTGATTGCTTTGCTGACCTTAGCCGTTATCTCCTGCAGTCTTTGTCAGTTTGCCCCGTCTCTCTATTTCTTATTGTGTGTAGATTAAATGACCTCTTAAGTAGGAATTCTATTCTCACAATTGCAATTCCTAAACAAAAGGATAAAAACCTAACACACATCCTTATACCTAAGTAAATCTATCCAGGAGCCACATCCACCTAACTGACCAATATCCCAAACCTCTGGTCTTGGAAAAAGCCTTAACTCCTTGGGAGTTTTTCTTGAGACACTTTGCGGTACTGTTCCTATTGTGGCCTCTAAAATGGGTTTGTTCCATTCTCAGTTCATGTTCACAACACAAACTATAAGTTTATAATATTATTATGGCCTTAAACCAGCATGTTTTATTGCACAGATGCATGGTCTCTCTTTAAGCATGGGCAGAATCTTTCCATCCTGCCAGGCTTAAGTCCAGATATCTTAACCCCACACAAACCTCACCACTCTTCACTGGAACACCACAAAACCCCCTAACAAGCAGTCAGGGAAATATTTGTTCCTCCTTTCCACTTCCAGAACATCTGATCATTCAGGACCCATCAGAAGTGTTTCCTGGCTGACTTTGCCTTACACATGAACTGTGTTTTGACATTTTTTTTTCCCCTTCTCTTTTTTCCCTTTTTTATGAGCATCATTGTATTTTGTCAGCAAGCAACTTAGGCCAATCTCACAAATAGTTTAGTTAGCAGCTTATGAAACGAAATGAAATGATGTAAGGAACCACTCCAAACAGGGTCAGTTTAAACAGCCATGTCTGTAACCTCAAGGGGCTTGGACTGGTCTAAGGGGAGACACCAAGCAGTGTGGGCTCCCAAAGATTGCTGCCAGGTGGGCTACAGATGTTCGGATTCAGTCCACTTGCATGGCATTCACCTAGGGAGATGCTAATTTGGTCTTATGCTCATAGAAGATTAGCATTGTGTATACACAGTCACCCTGCAGAGGCCCCTCTCTGGCTCTGCTTTCCAAAAGTTTATAGGTAGAGCAAAACAGCTTTCTAGGAAGCCACAGCACTGCTTTTATCAGTCCTGATTTTGAATTCGTTTAGTCAGCTATCTCAGAAAAAAAAATACAACGTCCCTTACTATAGATGGAAGCTGCGTTTTACTGCACATGCAGCTGCGGTCACTGTCTTGCAGCTGTTAAATGAAGAAATACCATGTGAACACTTGGTCTGGTTTCAAAAGACCTAAAAACACTGGCCAAGGAAAATGGTACATCACGGTGCTGCTTGGCCACTTGCCAAGACAAAGAGACTTGTAGATTTCTAGGGACAAGAGGCCATGTGAAAGGAATTTTCCTCCTTTCAAAGGCACATCAAAATATACCGGAGGGGGTATTTATTTATTTATTTTGTGTGTGCTCTTGGCAAAGTTTTGATTGATCATTAATGCGGTATCAGCATTAAACTCAAATTACTTAAAGGCCAACCCAGAAAACGAGGCAAAGAGGGATATTGTAAAACTGTAGGTCTGAAGTACAACACAGAAGAAAAAGGCAGAGTTATTTCACATGAATAACAAGTAGATGGATAAAAGTCCCAAAAAGGCAATTAAAGACAAAAATTTATAGGGAAGAAAGGATTATTCTGTGGTTAAGGCTCAAGAGAAAGAGCTATTGGAGCAAAATTCTTTTTGTTTTTCTGATTCAGGCTCAGATATTGGCATGGGTATATCCACAGGGCAAAACGGTGTGCTGTGGAGCAGAGATTCACAAGTTCTCCCTGCAAGACCAACCTCAAATCCCTAAGCAATATAGACACAATGCTCTGCTAATGGCAAATATTAATTCGGAGATGGGCTTTCCTCACTACCTGAACTAATGCATGTCTCTCCAAGGAGCTGCACCCCGACCTCGTTTCACTACCTGCAAAAGAAAGACAATTTCAGTGCCCCATATTGATTAGAAATAACAAAATGCATATCAGGAAATTTTCTTTGGTGTCAATTGAACAATTCATTAGAAATGCAGAACAAAATAATAAGCCCTCTCATTGCTTTAGTTTGGCTGATTATCCAGCAAGACAGAGCGAGATGTTTAAAAAGTGAGGCAAAGAGATATAGGACACCCAGAAAGAGACCCCTTTGGGGACAATTATATTTTCTTTATTCTAAAGCATCTTCTGTAGTTAGCTGTGCAAAATGTCTGGCTCGAGCCAGCTCCTGGGCTTGTTTATGTACTGCAGACTGAGTGCCAAACTCTCCTGACAGGAAATGAGTGAGACTGCTAAGAGAGTATTCTGACAATACAAGAGAAACTCATAACTTCTGGTAACCATGCTATTTTATTGGTTTGTTTGTTTAATATTGATACTATATTAAAGGTCAAAGGTAGATTAGATGTTAGGAGAAATAAATATGCTGGTGAACAGATAAATGCTATGGAACCCCCAGTAATTAACAAGGTCCATATGTATAGTTTGTTCATAGGAGAATAAACTTTTTTTCCTTCAATCTGAATAGACAAATCCCTTTTTTGCTAAATCCATGTGCAGGGTTTATGAGCTAAACTTTGCTGCCCTTTCTCAAGGGAAACTCCCAATGAGCTTAGGGGGAGTTTCCTCTGAATAAGACTTTGGCCTGTTTCTTTGGCCACCTTTCCATTGCCCTTGAAAATTCCCTTCAGCTTAAGGCACCATAAAATTCAGTGCTGGAGTCAGTCCATACTGACCACACTTTTGTGAGCAGAGGACATGCTCCCAGGCCCTTTTTCCTGGTTCTTGGAAATTATATTTCCATTTCTACTCGATTTTCTTGCTTGCATTCCTCTGCATGTACAAGGCTAATGAAGGAAGTTTAGCTTCCTGTGTGCATCTGAGGACTGGAAGAAGTGGTTGTATTACGGACTGGCTCCCAAGCTCTAGAAATCACAGGATCACGGTTCATTTGCAACAGAGAACTTGAGAAGGACATCCGTCCTGTTCGCAGTACACTACCCAGATAGATCACACCAATAATGTCCCACAGATCTTTGGTACAAGGAAGAGGTTAAAGTCAAAGCCATCAGAGCACTTGCATGGCATCTCATATGAAATAGGCTTAGGAATCTCCATCAGGAGCTTACTATGGAGACAAAACATCATTTGGAACTAAAGCCAAATGCTGATTAAAGGAAGATGAATGCTGCATGAAGTGATCCCTCCCACAAACATATCCTGCATTTGCATTCCTGTTGGGGATAGGCTCAGGACTGCAGAAGAATTCAGAGAGTGGAAGGAAACCAAAGACATCCTCCGTGAATCTTCTGCCTGAGGGATGGTGTTGTGCCCCTTCCCCCACTTTTTACTCTCGCAGTCCTCTTTGGCTGTGTCATTATTCCATTCAAAATGTTTGTCCCCTATGCCGAAGAATCAGGAGCAGTTGATAGTCTCACTTGCTTCCTAGAATTCCCCAGAGCACAGCTGAGGAGAGCTGGGATTCCAACCCTCACTGCTGGCTCTCCAGAGCCCTCCTAAATGTGGTTCTGAACCTGTCTTGGGGACACTGATCACATCTTGGGGACATCTGAATTTATAAAATTCATTTGAAGAGTCAAAATCAATATGACATCAAACATTCCAGGAAAGAAATTTAAGTCTTGTCATTAGCCCTGATCTTCAGGGGCAGTTAAAGATTTCTCATAATACCCTTCAGAGGTGTCCTGTTCTGTGCAGAACTTTAGAAAGGTGAGCCCATGAGTTTTGGATGATAAACTTTTTGTACCCAAGGAACAAGTCACAGCCCTCACCAGGAGATTCATCAGGCCCACGCTGAGGCTGAGTGTTAATTCCCTACCCTGCCCCTTCTCTGTGAGCAGTTGCATCAGCAAAGCCAGTGGGAAGATTGGTGTTAGGGCCTGGGAGGCGAAATGAGGGGGTGAGCTGTGACTCCTGCATTGAGAACTGTCTTTGAAGGTCTGCCAGTCTAGGATCTTTCACATAACACTTGTTTCCAAAAAAAAATCTGAAGGTAATAAATTACAGAGAGCACAAGGTATTTTATGTTTTGTGGTGTGATGATCAAAAGATGTTATCATTGTGTTTCACATGTTTGCAGACAGTTAGTTGTTACCCTCAGTAAATTACAGGGAGCATTTGTTTCCCTTGAATGCTGAAACTTTATCTTCTTGTTAAAGGATGGTCTGTGGGTGAGTGCACAAGCTAAAGCAGAAGAGGCTCTTTGTCTTTCTGGCTCCCCTTTCTGCCTTGTCCAGGATTCATCCTCTGATTTTCCAATGGGAATCCTGACACTGAGAGCAATACTGGGAAACAGAAAGAACAGAGGCAAAAATGACAGTTCCTTTTCTGGTTAGTCTTTACAGCATCCACTCAAAAAATTTAGATAGAATATCCCAAGGGGTTAGGATAACACAGCTCTGAGTTTTCCAGAAAATAGCAACATATTTTTAAAGTGTTTGTGCCATGGAGCTCTGGGCTCCATTACTGGATTACCAGGGTAGCCCTCCTCCAAGACCTACATCCTGTCAGACACTTTGGCTTAAGAATCATCAAAAAAGAGGCTAAACATTTTTTCTTAATCTGAAATCATGAGAAATTTTCAATTTTCAGGGTCCTTTGTTCTGGTTTTTATGTTGTCTCTATTTCCAGGTTCCATATGGTAACTAAAATGAAAATGTTGTGAGTGGCAAGTCTGGTAGTACAGCTGAGATGGCAAAGAATGCAGTTAAATCCCAATAAAAAAGCCAGCTACATCTCAGACTGACACCTTATCTTGATTAGATTTTTAGTATTTCTTTGAAAGTTTCCACTTTACATCTCAGGAAATATTTCCTGCATTTTATTCTTTAAGTGGAGAAGACACCGCATAAACTGAATCTTAAAATAACAAAGAAACCGCAACAAAAATAACAAAAAAAAGTATTTTTAATAGAACATGAAACAATTGTTCTACTGGCACACCTTCACAATGGTCTCTTTATGCAAACTTTATAGATTTTGCACTGTTTCTTGAATCTGTTCGTTCCAGTATATTTATTTCAATAAGAGCAGCTGTAAAGCTTTTAAATGATTCTGAAGTTGGTCCTTATTCTCATAATTTAGGATGTGCAGTTATATAGACCGCTTGCATAAGCTGTTTGTGAATAGTATAAATGGAGCATCCTCCTTTTCAATCTACACCGTTTGCAAGCCCTGTGCAAATACTTACTGCTTATGGTACACTTCAGTGCTGCTTTTTATTTCCTACAGAGATCTTTTTTTATGTTGTTGGATAAATGAAGAACAAAACAAAACAAAAAAAAGAACTGGGTAAATTGCTTTAAATAAATATAAATTGACCAGATCCTTTACCCAGACCTGTAACTGAATAAAATCTAAATCTTTTCAGGTGTTTGCATAAAAGAGTTTGCAGTCTACTTTCTGGTTTAATCCACTCCTGTGATGATTAATCTGTCCGTATACCAATCTGGTCACAACACGGCAACACTGCAACCTTTCGGGAGGCTCTACGGTGGTGGGATTTCTAGCTTAGTTTCTACTCCATATGTTCTAAATTTGCAGGAATTTTTTGGACACCCAAATCTTGAGATATGAACAGAGGTAACATGAACTATGGGAAAAATTGGCTGCTGAATCTCACACTGTGGCTCAAGTCCCATCTCTGAGTTTGAGGCTTCTTTACCATTAAACCAGAACAGTGATAATATCACCCAAAATATACTTCAACTTCTATCTCAGCCATTTTAGTACCATAATATTTGTATAATAGCAAAATTTACATTGCTTTCTTGTCTTCTCGACTTCTTCAAAGCATATGTGGGATTTATTATTATCGTTATTCTTCTTTGGTATTTTATCTGTCTCTCTATCTTTCTTTGTTTTGCTGAGAATGAAAAAGTGAATCAGATGCAATAAGTTTTGTTTTTGCCTTCAAAAGTTATGAGATCTGCAATCACACTCACCTTTTTCAGAAGAGAACGTTGCAATATTTGGCCATATGTTAAGAGGATTCTGTGACTTGCTGAACTTTAACAGAAATGTCAGCTTCCCTAATCAAAGTATGTGTCAGAGTTGCTCTTTCAAATGCTGGAGATACCATCTCAAACACTTCATTTATGGTGTCAGACTGCTGAAAAAGATTTGCTTAAGTTTGCTAAGGCCATTGAGAATCATATCCTTAGTGTGTGGTTGGTATTGTCCTATTTGTCCTAGTAACCTTATCTCTTAGCAAACTAACTAGATGACAAAGATATTTTCTCTAAGAATCTTTAACTTCTTGTATTGCATGTAAACTGTACAGAAAGCTTGCAATAAAACATATTAAAAGATGTGGTTTCTCTTACCCTTTACATAGGCTGAATTCTACCACTATGAATGGACTGCTCTGTGAAATGCTGCAAAAAAAAAGATTGGAAAGATATCAGGGTGGAGACTCTGTAGTTTTTTCCCCTAAAAAGTGAACACTGGAGCTATCCCAGGGTCTCTTTGCATGATGTGGTTTAGCTCTACTGGCGAGTCCCTGGCAGTAGAATGCCAGCAGCAGACACCATCCGTTTTGCATCCCATATAAAATGCTCTGAACTGTGCTCAGAATACAAACCCAAGAAGTTTTAAAACAGCATATTTAAGGGCATGATAGTGTTTTCCCCTGAGTCTTTTAAATTTTTATTGAAATCAGTACGTGTGAAAGCTGCTCAGATCCCTAACAATTTCCTTTGAATGTATGAGTTTGCATACTAAAAGCAGTTTTACATACATCTTCATTTTAATTCACATGGGAAAGATATTCACCAAACATTTTATTTCTTTTTTTCTCATGGGAGAGCTGCTGTACTCAACTGTACTTATGTTTTTGTTAACTCTTTTCAAAAATTCAAACTGAACTTAGATTTTGCACCTTTCATTCAGGAAGGAATCCAAATGAAATACGGATGAATTTAGACTGACCAAAGAATATAAATTGGATTTTAAGATTTTAATGAAAATGCAATCTTGTCCTTTGTCAGAGACTTATCCCACTCAGGGCAAAAATGGAGCTACAGTTTGTTGAGCACTTTTAAACAGAAGTTTTAAAAGTATCTCTAGTGAAATTTTCCCCTGTTAAAGAAGTATGCCAGTTCCATTAAAAATTACATTAAGGAAATACAAAATATTTCAATAACTTATTTCCAACATTGCTCTTCCTTTTACATGTTTGGATTGTGGATTATAATATTTATAGAAACAAAATAAAAATAAGTCTGTAATAGTGATTATATCTAGGGTTTTGAACAAGCCATAACAATAGTTAATGTTTTGCAATAGGCCAAGCCAAATCAAAAGGCTGCTTTTAAAATATCATTTTGGAAAGGTCTTTCATTTTTGGCCTATAACCTTGTCAGGCTCCTGATGGAGGCAATGATCCTGGCCTGTCCATGAAAGACCAGAGATCTTCCAGGATGTTTCTGTGCAGCAGTCACTGAGGTGTATATAAGAATGGATGAAGCAGTTTCTGGAAGATTGATATTTACTTCGCACACCCAATATTACCCAGAACAGCCAGTTTAAAGACTGCTCTGACACTGCAGCAGAGATTGCGATGTCATCAGGTTAGGTAAGTACCCGACTGGAAGTGTTCCTGAGTAACCTGCTCTTGTTCTGCAAAGGTGCCTTGCCACTTAGCCAAGTCTGTGACTCTGCATTATGTCATTATTCCTCTTCTGTTTTCCTTGACTCTTTGAATATTTAACTACTTCCTTTCACAATGCACGTTAATCCAATACAGTCACATAATACTTCCACCGACCCTTCCCAGGGCAATTGCCCCTCCTCTCCATTCTTCATTGCCCTTGGCTTGCAGTAAGGAGCCCTGATAGATCCATCTTCTCCCCCTGCCTCTCTTGAGGGTGGCACCCCTCCACCTTGCCCTGGTGATGTGCAGAGCAAGAGCCGTTTCCCAGTCTGCCACGCTGCCGCTGTGAAACTCAGGGCTGGGGCAAACGGGGAACAGCCTGGGCTGACTGAGTGGCACTGACATTTGAGCTGCTGCTGCTCCTTCAGACAGTCCTTTCCCAGAGAGTGAAATGAGGAATAAATTGAGACCTGGATGAATGCTCAATAGGAGATGCCCTCCTTCTCCCAGTGGTGCTTTCACCTGGCCCTCATTTCAATTGCTGAATTCATTTAAAGTTTATCTTTGTCCTGCGGTACCAGTAAGCAAGGCTGGCAATTCCCCCAGTCCTGCAGCCTCACTTTGCTGCCCTTTCTTGGATGCAAGCGTTTCCTGTTAAAAGGATTCCATTTAATACCCTGCAAATTATCGGGGGTGGTGCAGAGCAATTTATTTTGTAAGCCTTATGCTATGGATTGAAATTGCTTTTCCTCATCTCAGTGCGTGGCCGCAGGGAATGCATTCCCATCCCTATGCTGTGCCTGGGGGTGCAGCAGCCATCAGTACTGAGCCACTGATGACACAGGCTCTGCCAGCACCTGAACCAGCTCCTGGCTCCTTCCAGGGGGCAGAAAGCAACAAAACGAAGCAGACTTTACACACATAAACAGGTTTTTGAAGAGGCTCAATTCTTGAAAAAAAACAAGGCTTCAGCTTGCTTAACACTGTCTGAGGTAACGCAGAGGTTAGACCTGCTCTTCTCACTTGGGGTTTGTACCAGAAAGACGCCTAAATTGCAGTCCCAAACATGGGGCGAATAATTAGGGGTCCTGGCACGACCCCAAGAGCTTGCAGAGACAAAATGAAGGCAGAATAAAGTCACACAGAGTGAGAGCGGTGTTGTATCCTTCATCCAGACTGTTTTAGAAACTGAAAAACATCAAATTCAGAGGAAAGGAATCCCCAAACTTCCTGTTTTTCCTAAAGCAAAGCTGTCTCAGAGTCATCTCAAATTAGAAAGAGGATACAAAAGAGCCGACTCATTTGTTTGATATAGTTTAGCAAAGAACTCCACTGCAAAATGCATAAGTCAACATTTTCTTTAATGACTAAATACTTGCCAGCACACAAAGAAAAGGAAGCTTAAACCTATATGGAAGAACCTTTTCTTCCCTCCCCTGCCCATTTGCTTCCCTACTACTATTTTTCTTTTCATGAATAACTAAATGTCCCAGCCATAATCGCACACCATAGCTCAGAAATAATTCAGGCAGACCTTGAGAATCATCGAGCAGAATGCATTCCCTCATTATTTAGCAGCATTTAGAAGAGGATTTGGTATGGCTATATATAATGAAAGCATCTTATATTACCTAAAATTTAGGTAACTTCATGCTTCCTGGTTTCAGTCAATCTGTAATTTCTAGGGATTAAAGTGAACCTTCATAAGAATAGATTATGCTACCACTTTCCCTGGAGTATCTTCTACTGCCTTATGAAGACCTTAGCTACTGCCAGAGGAGAGGTATTGCATTTGATGTCTTTGATCCCATAAGGCAGTTCCTACTTCTTGATGATTTATATTCCAAGTAGGCCAGAAAGGTTAAGAATGGAAGAAATAAAGTAACATAATTCTCACTTTAGCAATGGAAAACCAAGGCTTGGAGTTTTTTTGTCCAAGGGCCTTTTTTAAGAGCATTTAAAGAATACATTACAGACTTCTTCATTGTCTTATCCACAAGAACAATCTTATTCTTGACCAGTAATTTTCTTTTGATTAAATGGTACTTTTAAAAAAAATTGTTTCAGAAAGAAAATCACAAAAAAGGTACCATATCTTTAACTTCCAGAATTCATCGAAGTTTGATTTCCAACTCTGGGATGCAGTAAAGTTGGCTCACTTCTTACTTATATTACTTCCAGAATATGAAAAACCATTTGAGCACTTGTTTAAAAATATAGAAGTGATGGAATCTGAGATTCATGTACTGGGCACAAGAGGTACAGAGTGCTGAGAAATGAAAATATATTTGTGTCTAATTCATTAGAGAAGCTCCTCATGGAAGATACGGTTGATCATGATTTCCATGTAGTGCTGTGAAAATTAATACTGCTTGGGTTATATCTATCCTGTAAATGAAAAGAGCTCAAGAGAAATATCAGCTTTGGCCTTGTTTTTAATAATGTGTAAATGTAGGGAGTCTGAATAGCATAACTTGCTTTGATCCTAGATCTTTCCCAGTGTTTCTGATTTTCATGCAGAATCTGAACATAATTTTGAATAATTCTTGTTTGGGATAATTTTTTTTCCCACTGGCTGTTATATCATTTCAAATGATCTCTCTTGTCTCACTTTTTTCAGCCTGTAAAACACAGTTAACAACTAATCTGGGAAGTTCTGTAACTAAAACCCTTTCATAAAATGAGATGATAGTACAGTTGAAGTTGTACCAGGTATTCAGAATGGGAAAGTGTTTTCTATTTTTAGACCCAAATATTAAAGGTGAGCCCAGAAGAAAGAATAAAAGAAGTCTTCGGTCTCCTTCCTTTTAATGTGAAGAGTGTTTAAAGGTGAAGTTGAAGTTACCACAATATTGTTGTAACAACTGATCTACATAATGAATGATTCATAGAAGGAGGAATAAATACTTCTAGATAGTTGGTTAATTTTAGTTTATAATAAAGATTATAAATTTGTATTTGAAAAGAGGAAAAAAAATTGCTGTATGATCTTTGGATTCCACAGCTCTCTTCACTTAGATCTCCCTGGTTTAAGCAAGGGAAACAGACTATTCAAAATTATTATCATGCAAAAGCAGTTGGAATTTGACAGAAGGAAAACTTTCAAACAGAGGTGGTTTCCAGTCCTTCCAATGTGTGAGAAAGGATGATCACTGAGCAACCACCTTGCACAATCTGCATGCTTGTCAGTGAAACAAAGGCAAAGGAGTACATTTGCCCTCCATGAATATGCATTGCACCAGCCTTGAGGTTTCAAAAACAAATCAAATTCCTTTTCTTCTGGTGTTACTGTTGTATGGAGTGGCTGCAGGCAGCTATTCTGCTGCCATTTGAGCTACCTTACACACTTAGGGGTTTTATGGAAGGGTCTGTCTGGTTTGGTCACTCAACTAATGTTTTACCAGGGTTAAGGACTCACTGGTATTTTCCAAATTATGTACAGTCTATCTATTCACAGATAATGAGTAGCTGTAAAGTGATAGATGCTCAACTGTAGCAGCTTTTAGCTGCATATATCCTGAACTGAGGGTCTGCTACAAGCTTATCCCTTCTTTCTGCTTTAAACCTTACTATAGGATAACTTGGAAAATTCTGGGTCAAAATAAACAAATCAGACTGACAGAATGGGGGGAAAGCAGCTTAAGAGAAGCCTGTCAGCACAACCTGCTCCCTTTCCTAACCTGGCAGCAATTCCCTCTGGATTCCTGCCGTTCTCCTATTCATTTCCCTTCCAACCCTCATTTCCCTATGGAGCTACCTCAGCCCATCTGATTTTGAACATCTGCTGGCACTGAACTCCTGCAACTCTCAATCTGTTTCCCCTTGGCTTCCTCCTTCCTTCCAGTTAATCTTCCTTATTTTTGTCTTGGTGAGACTTCCCGTCTTCTTCTCTCTATCTTCCTGCTGCTATCACCATTTTAATCTCTTCACTTTATGGGTGACACCAGACTGACTCTCCCTGGTGAGGAGATCTGAAAGAGTGACTCCCCACATCCCTGAGGCACCTGCATCTGTCTGCTGAATGCAGACACAACCCAAGGGTCAATGCAGCTCTTCTCCTCCAGGGTCCCAGCATCCATGTGCTTGCCCTTTGGTTCTTGTTGTGCTCTTTTGACCTAAAATAATCTGGATGCACAAGCTTGAAAGTGGCATGAAACCAGCCCAGCACAAAGCAGTGAATGGCTCCCTCCAGTTCAGTGAGTTAAGCAGGTTGGATGAAGTAGGATGCTGCTGTAGGAGAAGGAAGTTTGGTTTTCTTGCCTTCTGTACCTCTCAGTCCATAGTGTCAGGATCATATTGTAGAAAAACAACTGGGTGTACAGAGGAGAGGGGAGATAAAGGAAGAAAAGTAAATGGATTTGGGGGAACCACTATGTCATGTTAAGCTTGATCAAATTTGTTCCACCATGCGGGATATATTCCATAGGTTGAGAAATACTGTAATCTTTTACACATCAGGACAATACATTGCTGCCTCCAAGCAGGCCTTCCCATGACAGAGTGCAGCTCCTGCTCATTCGCACAGATATGTTAGACCAGGCTGAATATAAGCCCAGAAGCATTTTAGCAACTCAGGCCCTCTGTCTGGAGGAATGAAGAGAGAACTTGGCTTCCTCCACTTTCATCTGATAGTTCTTGAGAGTGATTTTGTGCTTTGTCTCACCAAAAAGACATATAAACATAAATACCCCTGTTAATTACATTATAATTCAGACTTTAAGCAGAATAAACTGAGACTGCAGAGGTTAAGTGACGTATCTACAAAGGGAAGAGTCTAATGTCAGCCTATCTCTTCACTACTTTGTGAACAAGAATTTTAACTCCTTTGCTGGGAGAAATGCTGTTAAAGTCAGCAGGGTGTATGGCAGAAGCTTAGAGCTGAAGTTTGACTTCAAGCTCTTCCAATAACTCTCTGAGTAGCCTCAGATAAGCATTTTATTTCCCTAATGTAAAACGATAATGGACACCAGTACTCTGACAGGCACATCATTCTTATTCCAGCACAAAATGGAAATATAATGTTTGGAAATAATAAGCGGGGGAAATAAAAATTAAAACATTAAAATAGGGGACTAATTTTAGAAAAGCGTGTACAGAGGGGTTTGGGGAAAACGAATTCACATCTGTCCCAAGGGACACTTTTCAGGTCTGTTGTCCTCTTATACATTTCCTGCACAAAAGCACAAGCTTATAAGTGACCTATAAACAGGTAACATCTTTTTTTCCTACTTCTTCGAGTTTTGAAATACTGAAATTAGACTGAGCTATTCCTGCTTCATGCAGCATAAATGAGAAGAACCTAGCCCTGTTAAATATCTGACCTGAAAAAAACCTTATGTGTGCTTCCAATGCAACAGACTGCCTTATACTCCTTATTTTGTGTAATACTTTGTTGTACCAAAAGCCACGTAGACAACTTGTCAGCAACAATGGCAAACATACACAGATATATTGTTAGTGTAAAATAGTTGTGCTTGATTCCCTTTCTTTCCTTGATTTTTCTGAGGAATCTTTTGTAGTCATCTTTCTCCATTCCTGTACATATGCAGTTGATAAATTATTTCTGTTCACTTTAATCCATTTTTTATTATTCTTCCAGATATTTTTATTTTTTCTGGTGTTGCTGAAAATAAATCTTTTCAAGAGCTTGGCAGTATATTTAGAAGGATGTTTTTAACAGTATGAGTGCTTCTTCTAGGAGTTATTAATGAAATAGTGATCTGAAATTACTTAATTGTCTTAACTTAAAAAATACATGTATTCATGACTGTTGTTAACTAAATTGCCGTGTATTGGTTTTGACATATTCCCCACTCGAGTTTTCATGCTGTCTCTTTGTTTCTATGCTAAGTACATGAGCAGTGCCCTAATGCACCACGGTTCCGCAGCCCCATTTCCTACAGAAACAAGGATTCTGCAGTCAGCTTTTGGGCTTGTACTCCTCTAAACATTGAAGCTGTTGACTGATTTTGACAGACAGGTATATGTCTCAAAGATAACCAAGTTAACATGTGGTCATACTTCAGAGAATCCAAGCAGAAAAGAGACCATACAAAGATACAGCTAAGACAGAAAAGTGCTTTAGTCGAATCTTCTTAAAAACCAAAGCTGTAGAAACACAAAATTGTTTAAGTTGGAAAAGACCTCTTGGGTCATTGAGTCCAACTGTTAACCCAGAACTGCCAAGTCCACCACTAAACCATGTCCCAAAGCGCCACATCTGCACATTTTTCAAGTATCTCCAGGAATGGTGACTCCACAACTTCCCTGGGCAGCCTGTTTCAATGCCTGACCAGCCCTTCAGTGAAGAATTTTTTCCTAAGATTCCATCTAAACCTCCCCTGGCACAACTGAGGCCATTTCCTCTTGTCCAATCACTTGTTACTTGGGAAAAGAGACTGACCTCCACCTCACTATGACCTCCTTTCAGGTAGTTGTGAGAGTGATAAGGTCTCACAAGTTTCCTTTTCTCCAGGCTGAACAACTCCACTTCCCTCAACCACTTTTATTTTCTCTTTTATTTTCCTGAATTCCAGTCAAAGTTTTCTGTTCAGTCAGGCTGGTTTTCTTCCCTGCTGGCTTGTCTTTGTCCTTCAGGACTGTCTCCAAGAGACTCTGTAAACCAAGCTCCTTGGGAAGTCCAAGGTAGCAGTTCTGTTTATTTGCCCTCCTTACTCCTCCTATGCCCAAGACAACCTCCACCACATTACCCACCAGTCTTTCTCTGTTCATAAACAGCGGGTCCAGCGGGCACCTTCCCTGGGCTCACTCACCAGCTGTGTCATGAATTTATCTTCCACACGCTCCAGGAACTTCCTAGACTGATTCCTCTCTGTTGTGTTGTATTTCCACCTGACATCTGGTGAGTTGAAATCCTCCATGAGCCAAAGGGACAGCAATTCTGAGTATTCTGCCAGCTGATCATAGAATATTTTGTCTACATCTTCATCTTGATTGGGTGTTCTGTAACAGGTTCCCACCAGGGTATCTTCCCTGTTGACCTCCCCCTTGGTTCTTACCCATAAATACTCAACTCTAACTCACCATCTAACTGACCCTAAGGTATACAGGTCTGCCCCACCCCATCTCCTTCCTCACCCGTCCCTTCTGAAGAGTTTGTAGCCGTCCATTGCAGCATTTCAGTTGTGTGAGCTATTCCACCATGTTTCTGTGATGGCAACTATGTCATAGTTTTCCTGCTGCACGATGTCAACCAACTGAGAAACATAAATCGTAGCAAATCAGACTTCATTAATTCTATGGCTCACCAACATAATTGTTGTCTTGTGCCAGCTCAACACATTCTCATCTTGTTTCCTTAGATGAACTTACATCTGTAGCTAGTGTATTTTTATTACTGTTTATTCTCAAAGCAGATCGTCCTGCAGCTGGACTTCTTTCCCAGGCTCCTGCTGGTTTCACCTCTACTGCATTTCCAAATATTTATCTTGCTTGCAATGAATCAAACTCTGTCTCAATTTTAATAGACTGGTAAGTCAACTGAATCAGCACTGTGTCCATGAATAGGACCTATGGCTACATCTGTATTAGTACATTAAGCATGCCCAGGAACATTTGCTGGCACTGAGGCAAACTGATGCAGAACAGCCTGCATCCATGCTATTGAATTAGTTCACCCTCCAGAACAGGGCATTTGCAGGCTGCCTATGGAGAAGGATTCCTTCTCCGTGCTGTTCCTGGGAATTGCTTGGCATTCTGTTAGATGGGGTGTTTGTATCTTCGCCAAAAACATGCCAGCCATCATCCTAACAATTTCATAGCATAAATAATCAAGCTCCAGTGCCTGGGAACGTCCCCTGGCCCTGTCTAATTAACTGCATAACATGAAACTCCTTCATCCTTATCTACAGGCAGTTTGTGCATGGCCACCTCTGCTTCCAGTGTGCCAATTCAACTGCTCATGTGAGTTGGGCATAATCTATAAACTGAGTATATGAGCTGAGCCTCCCTAACCTGTCCAATTAAAAAAAAAAGAAAAAGAGTAAGCTCAGACCTTTCATTTAAATGAGTTCATATTGGTTTGACCAAAACAGAGAATCTGCATATCATATAATCATCTAATCTGAAGGCTATAAGAGACAGGGTTTCTGGTGGATGGCTGAGGAATCAGGGCAAACCAAAGAAGTTATGTGAATAAAACTGATTCCACATAGTCCTGAAGCTCCAAGTGGTCATCCTTTTTTTATCACAAAAGTGTAGTTTTCCTATATTTTTCAGTGTAGTGATTAAAATATAAGGCCAAAATAAGGCTGAATTGTTTTACAGTGCATTATACATACTAGTTTTTCATTGGTCTCAATCAGCATTCTTATCTGCTGAAGAACTGTCTTTGGATTTGTTGTTTTCTAACCTAAGCCAAGTTTCCTTCCTTCCTTCCTTCCTCCCTCCCTCCCTTCCTCCCTCCCTTCCTTCCTCCCTCCCTTCTTCCCTCCCTCCCTTCTACTCCTTCCCACATCACAAAATACATAACTAATCTGTAGACTCCTTTGAAAAGCCACAGTCCAGAAAAGCACCTAACCACATGCTAATCTCAAGTGAAGAGGCTACTCATATGCTCCAAGTTATGCAAGTACTTAAGTGCTTTGTAGATCAAAGTCTGGATTTAGTGATGTATATCTGAAGATCAGAGGCTGATGCATCACTCCAGAACACCTTGGAAATAGGTTTTATGTTTGCTCCTTCTTTTCTGTTTGCATTCCTCTTAGACTTTGGTATTGAAGGCAACTATTTATTTTCATGTTACTAACGTTCTTGACTGGAAAGCAAAAATTCTATTTTAGTGGTACATTATTCTGTCTCAAAAGGGAGAAGAAGAGGCAATGATGGAAATTGTTTATGAATAAAATATACTTTGGATTAAGGTATAAAGCTACTTTATTGAGCTTTGTTAAAGGGATCTGCTAGGGATAAAAGGAATTTGAATGGAGGCTCATGGCACTGCAGTGCTTGTGTCTGGACCAGGGCTTCCGTGCTTCCAGGCTCATTTTCACAGGGCCTTCCTTCTCAATAGCAAAAGCTATGCACTCACAAAGCTAATCAAGAAAATCTCAGCTCAGTGGAGTTTTTTTCTTTCTAATAATTTGTTTCCATTACTTCTTGTTTAATTTATTCTCATTTTAGAAGAAGTTTACATGATTTAAATACTAAGTGCTTTAAATACTAAGTCACCTTTAATTTCATTTTTCAAATCATGAGTTAATTAAAACAAAGCCTCAGCTACAAAGCAAAGAATTATTTCACAGTCACTCAAGCCCATATCTCTCTGTGAGCAGCAACTAATAGGAAGAAGTAGAACTGGCTGATCTATGCGAGAGATGAAAGCAAAAGAACCTGTTCCCTTAGAGACTTGCTTCTTGGTTTCCCTGGACACTGTGGGAAGTCCCCAGTGAATATAACACAGGACAAAAATTTTCCATGAAACTCAGAGCCAGAGAAAACCTTTCTTGTAAATGTTCTGACTTTCCTGTTGGAAATCCACTGGGGGATTAACGGGGATTTATCTCTGGAACACTGACTGTAGAAGAATGTCCCTGTCTCTTCCCCAGTGACCCCGGAGGTGACATTTGTTTCAGAATAGGATGCTTTCTCTAGTTGGATGCTGGTGGTTCAACATCTTAAAATAAGCCTTATAGTACTAATCTGCAAGTGATCTATTGGTCTTCCACTTCCTAGTCCTCTTCCTCCAGCGACCACTTTCATTGTGCACACTAGGATCCATGCCAGTCTACTGGAAACATGGCAACATCATTTCACCACAGAGAAAAAAAAAATCAGTCTTTTCCAACATGCCTTCGTCCTGGTCCTTCACTCTTGGCAGGTGACAAGATCTAGATCCGGTCTTGTGTTTACCTTGTGACTTCTCCCTAGCACAGTGAGTGCCATTTATCAGCCTGTCATAATGCCTGCAGTTGTTGGTGGGATCTGGGTGTGCATAGATGCTGTACTTGAGTAGAAGATGGTTCCGCCTCCACTGGGATCCAGACATGGCCAAATAGGAGACCCAGGGCTTCATCTCCTAAACAACCACCCACGCTGCAGCTTTCCTGGTAAGATCTCAGTCAGTGCAGAGGTGGGCAGGCAACACAGATGCTCTTGATCAGTGGAGGGGACCTTCCTTTCTAGCTGCAAAAGAACAGCTAAAATCCAGTTTGAATGTTTGCTGAAATCATCCTTTAAAGCTTGAGGGATCTTTTTCAATAAGAGGGTAAAAACTCCTTTAGACCAAGATACATGATGTATGATGATACAACTCAGTGTATGAGCCAAAATCCTTAACAATATGGAAGGCAAAAGGGCCTCAAGGAGCAAAGCTCAAGAATCAATTAGAACTTTCCAGTCATCAAACCTGAATATGCACAACCATAGCTATTCCCACACAAGCAAATACATAGGTGGTGAAAGTAAATAGCTGCATTACACTAAGTGCTTCATAATCATCCTTAATTATGAAGAACAACCATTATTACTATTATTATTGCTATTAGACCTGTTACATATAACACTGGCTTTATAAGGATTTGAATTAGTCCTTAAAGTGTTCCATAGTAATATGGCACCAGTCTATCATTTCCACCTCTATTTTCTGATTTTTAATTTAGTTGTGCTTTACTGTAATAAAAATATACCTATACTAGTGAAAGAGATTTCATTTCTCAAATTCACACTCTTTTGCGCAATCACTACCAGAATGTTATTGTGTCTTAGTTGTTTCTCATTTCTGTAGTGCTTGCAACAGCCTACATGTAAAAACCTGACAGATATAAACAGTTTCTATAAGAGCAAAGATCTCTCCCTAACATCATTATGCTAATGCTTTGTGAGCATAGCACCTATGGGAATTTCGTGTTGTCAGGGTTTTTTCCAAAAGGCATGTGTTATGCCAAGGTAAAATATACACTGTCTCTGCTGCAACATTAAACCAAGGGAGAGAAGAAAATTGAATCCAACTTGTAGAGCAGTTATTCAAAACTAAATAGAGCAGTCACTTTCTGATAAGAACAAACCAAAGCACTGGTGGAAACCAAATTCCTGACACTGTGTTTAACTCCCTACCTTTCTTTTTCATCACTATGCATGCCTGATCAGCGTAAATCTGGTCAGGCTGCCCCTTTCCCTCTGCAGAATCTTGTTTCTTTTTTACATTTTGCCAAGAGTCATTAAATGGCTTTCTGTTACGGACTAGGAAGATCTCTGTTACAGACTAGGAAGATCTCTGTTACATGTCCTAGGTCCAATTTTCTTTGTATAACACTGCCTATGCTCGTAGTCTTCCTTAAGGTTATCAAAGTTACAAGTCCAGTAGTCATTCAAAAGGAATTTCAGGAGTTAAAACTCAGACTCTTATTTACTATGCAAAATCCGTGATTACAAATACAAGTTGCTGATTTCCTGGGAGCATGGTCCACCTCTATTTTAATAGGGATTCTGTGTCACAAAGTATTTTACTGGGAGTGTAAGCACTTTAATAAGAAAAAGATTGATTTTTGCAACTGGCACAAGATTCTAATGATTGAAAATAATGTATTGATTTTTGTTTTTTTAAATTAAAGCCATCTTTCTATTCATAATGGAAGCTCCTGCCCTTTCTGAGATTTATCACCATAGCCCTTGAGTGAAGCTAGCAAGTTTGTTCTTACACAGTGAATATAAGGGAAGGAATAGACTACCAAGATGGATAGCCTTTTTATTTTATTTATTTAAACCAGGTTAATATTAGCTTTTTATGTAGACAAAGAACTGTGGGCAAGAAAGTCCTGGGAATTAGGTGAGAATAGATACACCAAAGAAAGCAGAAGACTCGACTCTATGCTGCTATACCTAGTGTACAGCAGGACTCAAAAGTAGTCCTTCAAGTCCTTCAAGACTGAAACTTCAGGCTTTCATGGGCCTGCTCACAGCTGCAAATGCCTGGATGGAAAAGTAAGACTCAAGGCATAAACGTGAAATAAGTCATGCTCTGTCTGTGGACTGGCTGCATCACAAGAAAGCAGAGGAGGAGAACACTGAAATGTGTCTTGTGAAAGATGTCTTGTATTCTTACAAATGTAGACTTGATCCCTCCAAGGTAAATTTGCTGAGTTACACTGGTTTTAGGGATTTCTCTAAGCTAATGGGTTCACATGTGCAAGGCCTGATAATTCTAGGACTAGTTTGCCAGCTATGATGATGTTTTCTGACTCAGAAGAATCTGCAACAAGAACATTTCTCTCTTCACTCTTCATCATTATTGATGATGTACAGCATTGTTCTTTTTTTAAGGCAGCATTTTGTTCATTATTATTATTCCATTTCTTATTGCTTGTCTTATTAATCTACTGACAAGCAACAAGTAGTTTTAATTTTTAAAAAATATAAATTTAAAAAATCCCCATAAATTAACATACCACCTCCAACAAGTGTCAGTAATAAAACCACCACTAACTTGTCAGTAGATGATGATTAAAGGAAGGGACAGAATAATAACCTGCCTAGAGCAATGCAGTATCAGGAGCCACATGAACAACATGCACTAAAGGATCCCTGTTCCTTCCTGCAAACAGTATTGTATTGAGTTTCGCAGACAGGAAAACAGCTATTGGAAGAGGAATCTGTCTTTCTGGCTCAGGAATAATGGTTCCAAGTTTGTCCCACCTATCTGTATCATGAGGATGCCTTTATTTCCTCTGCATGCTGGCACGATTACTTAAAGCTACTTTGCTCCTGTCACCTGGTATAATCTGCATGGTTAGCATCCTATGCCCAATGATAAAAACAACTAGATTGAAACCTTCCTGAGCAGGGAGCATGGGCCAGATTTTCCCACTCTTACCTAGTAGTTCCACTGAGGTGGGGAACAGATAAAAACCAATCACTGGACAGCAACGGTGATGGACCCTTGGGGTACCTTGCTGTTCTTTCTATTCCAATGCTATTCACATTCTCTATGCCAACAAAACACAGAAGTCTCCTATATTCATTTTTCCCTATCTGTAATGTTTAATCCAATGTTCACTGCAGCAAATGGAAAGAATTTTTTGTTTTGTTTTTTTTTTTTTGGGGGGGGGGCATTTGGCTCTCACAGTGCTTGTACAAACCAGAATTGCTTAAACTACACTCTGAAAGCCACATGCAGGCTGCTAGGCTAATTTATCTAGGTCAGGGCCTGCCCAAACCTCCCTCTTCCCTTGGGAAAATGTTCCCTCCCTGTCATGTGATTCCCATGATTTGGGAAGAGGGCAACCAGAAGCAGGCAGGCTGGGTGGTTACAGCAGAATATGTGCCTGTCTGGCTTCCCACTTCTTTGGGATATCTGGTTCCTACCTCTGTTACTGTACTTTACAATATGTGCGAAGTCAGTCACGTAAGCATGAGCATATTCAAACCATGCAAGTAGCAGCAAGTGCACAGGAGCCCTGTGAATAGCCTCTGCTCCGCAGAACAAATTATGTTCCCCTCCCTGCTGGAAAAGTTAGGTCCCACATGATCAGAGTCATAATATCACGTACCCAGACCGTAGACACAGCGTGCTGGGTTAGTCTGCGGTCAGAGGGAAGGAGGTATGTGGCTTTTGCTGCTCCTGCTGTAACCAACTTTTCATTCTTTCATAATGTAAAATTCTCCCTGGGTTGCAGCCCAAGTCTTTGAGGAGGCAAAACCACTTGGTGAATGTCATGAAGAAAGCAAGTTGCTATGCTGAAACGCTGGCAGGAGTTCAATCCCAGGAGAAAGTTTAGAGCAGTATGAAAACACAACACAAAAAAAATCATGTGAGCAGCACTTTCTGTCTGCTGCAAATAGCATGCATTTGCGCAATTTTTCTGTGTCATACAACAAAATGTTTTTTAAGAAAAGAAGAAGGAAAGTGAAGGAACATTTTCTTCCGGGGAGACCACCTGGTACGAACATAGCAGTGGTTGTTAGCTTTGGCAGTAATTAAGAGGGGGCAGTTATTCAGTGGCCTCAGCTTGTTGGCAGTCTCTGCTCAGTGCCTATTGCTCTGGTGTTCAGAATCACTGACCAAGGACATGCAATAGGAAAATTAGGGGTTTGTAACGGACTGACCTGTTTTGCTGTCTCTGGAGTGACTCTTTTTAACAAAGGTACACGGAGTCTACTTAACCCTGCAAAGTGCAGTTTACAGATACCTCCAACAAATTAGGGGTATTTGCCCAGTTAAATTAATTAAAGCAGTGTTAACATGCACAGACTGCTTCTGAGGCTTGGCTAACTAGCTCAAAGTGAGCTCCTCGGTTTTATGCAGCTTAGACATACTTCAGCAGGGCTGCGTGGGACTTCATCACTGTCACACACTGAGCACTTCTTCTGTCTTCCAGTGCTAACACTTGCTGTCTTGTGCCAACACTAGCTAGTCCCTCTATAAAAACACTTGGTTGCACATTTTGCAGCTTCTGTAAGCCATATTCTTGGCTTAGTCTCCAGAGGCTGCGATCTTCCCTGTCTCTCTCCTGACGTGTCAACCTCCTGTTGATTTTTACTTCTCCAGTTCCCTTCAATACCTACTTCTTGCTCCTTCATGCCAGGGAGTCAAAAAGGCAGTTTCCTTCCTCTTTATACTGTTTTCTCCCTCAATTAGGGAACATGTAGGCTCCCAGCTCACTCTTGTGGATTCTCCCAGCCCCTCTTCATTCTGCTTTGACTACATTTGCCCCAGTTCTAGTTCTCATGACCTTTTTTCCCCCCATCAGAATTTAAGCTTGACCTCAGTTACCCCTTTTGTTTTCCTGCTCCCTGGCACAGTTTTGTTCATGTTTTAGGCCAAATGATAGCTAAATCAAACCTTGAAGTTCTGGCCAGGCTAGCACCTATCACAAAAACAAGCATTTATTTGGCCTTAAATTGCTGAGAGGTTTAGCTTTTTCAAAGGAGCTTCCTCTTTTGAGCAGAGGTTTGCTGCTAACCTGAGACATCAGCTCTTCTCAGGGGTCTGTCAAGGTGGACAGTAGAGCAAAGTAACTGATTCCTGAGCACAGCAGTCACACAGATGCTGAATAAACGTATTCTTGGATGTGCAGCTATAGGTTTTGCACACCCAGGAAATAGAATTTCCTTTCTGCAGCTCATCTTCTTTTGCTAAGGGTGGCAAAAGGATCCTTGATTCTCTCTTCTCTTTTATTCCTTCTCCTGTGGAGTGTCTCAAAGGCACGTCTCAAAGTTTTAGTGATGCTTAAATGGAAATAAGATAACTAGTCCATATAATGGGCAGTTTCCTGGCAGATTCTCTTTTCTTAAATGTACTGCCTGAGTTTAATGAGTTGAAACTCACAATTATAATTAGCAAAATGCTTCAGATACTACTCTCTGAACTTAATTGAATTTAATTTACAGTCTGAGCAAATACATTTACAAGTTGAAGCAATTGTTTGCCTTTATTTTAAAGTATTCATTTCTTCTTATCTTCCAGACCTTAGTGAGGCAAAAGTTCACTCATTAAGCTTTGTGGTACTGGGACATCTGACTTTACTTGGCTTGAAAACTGTATTTGTGAAACTTGATCCTTGAACATATCATAAAAGAAGTTAAGCTCTTCTAATGGTAAAAAAATGTGATCAGCTTTTAAAATGTATGTGCTTAAACCTTAAAGGAATGCTGTGTAGTATTAACACAGCAACCTGCAAATTCACAAAAAAAAGGGAGGGGGAAGGACTTAACAGTAATTAAGCTGTGGACAGTGTTAAATAGGAAGGTTTTGTTGTGAATTTTTAAATAATTATTTTATTTCAGATTATTTTATAAGCATTTTTCTATGGAAGGCTCTGTTTCTCTAAAGTCGATTTTACTCTGTCATGTGGGATTCTATTGAGAGATTTTGTAAATGATACCTATATAAGAGACAGGACAGTTTGTTTTCCTATGGAATTTCCTAATATTGCTGTTAGCCAAGAACATCTTGCTTTACAGATCCAAGCACCTTGAGCAGCAATTTTTCACCAACCAGGAGTCATGAAAGCCAAGGCAGAAACCAGTATGAGGAGACCAAGCACCTCACTGCAATGTTAATCTTCAGAGCCTGTTAAGGTAGGTAAAGGCCCCTTCTGTTCTGGACTTGGAGTGAAAATTCAGCAACATTTAGGGATTTTTGCTGAAGCAACAAGAAGCCAACTATTCATCAGAATATGAAGTGCTGGAAAGCCATAGATGGTAATATCCTGCAGTAGCAGGTGCAAGGGCTGAAGTCAGACTGAGTAGAAGTTGGAAGAGGTGAGAAAAACATCAGCACGTGAGCAGCAGAATGGCTTCCAGTCCAGGCTGGGGGAGAAGGACACGCTGAACAAGTTCTCTGCTGTCCTCTCCATGCTCCAGTATCAATATTTTTGGAAAGAGAATGTTTCTTGAGAAAACCAGTTAGAGAGAACTGAGTGCAAAGGCAAGATAGCTATGTGGTTATAGGTGTGCAAGGCAACTAGAAGACAGCTTTTATTCTCAGATGTTCCAATTTCGTCCTGCTTTGGCAAACAACAGAAAATTGTGATCTAAGGCGAAAGGTGAAGGCTATACTCTGACTCTGACTTTTTCTCTTACCAAAGGTGTAAAGGGCATCTTACAGCTTTTTCTTCAGCAAATAGGCTACTAGACAGCACAGATCACCTGGCCTGTCTCTGAGTCTTCAAAGCTGGGAAAAAAATCTCTGTCTTCTTTCTGAGTGCCATGGGCAAAAATATTGATGTGCAGGTTTGTGATTTCAAATTTGATAGTGGTCAGAATTGCCAAATGGGATTTATTAAACTGTTAAACCAGGCACTCTACAAGATACCTACTGTTTGTCTCTGATAGTCTTAGGGCAAGGTAAAAGTAAGGTGTTACAGTTTAAAGGAATATATCTGAGAGTTTCCATGCTGCAACATGCCTAGAGGCATGTCAGGTGCTGATGAACTGGCCAGGCTGAAGGCAACTGGCACAGCACCTGCAGCAGCAGCAGGACAGGGCTGCCCCTGAGTGGATTCTGATCAGTAAAGCACTAGGACTCATTTAAAATTTCATCCAGGTATGTTTGCAGGACCTTCAGCAACCTTTAAGTGTTCCTGAGTATGTGTCTGGAGCAAGCCCACACGGTATTGCATAGGTAAAACTGCAACATCCAGGTCCAAAAGAAAGCTGATTTTGCCTGTGGTTCCTTTCGGTGTCCATGGAATTTGCTTGGATGAGTCAATGGCTGACCAAGCCTGAAAATGCTCATATGTTAACTTGCCTCCTCTTTTGATCATTACACCTGTATGAAAACCAGCTGGGGAGAAGCCCACAAAATCTTGCTCCGTGGTTCCACACAGCTCATGTCATAAATGCTGTTGTCTTTTATTACGCTAACCATTAGCCTCAACACATACAAAAGGGCTCATTTTAATTTGACAGCTCTTTCTAAGTAGGTGTGCGTGGGAAAAGGCCTGCTGCACTGTGTGGGGTCGACTGTGATACTGCTCCTTTGGGAAACCGTGTGTCTCCTGGACCTTTGTGCAGCTGTTCCTCTGCAAGCGCTGGCCTTGCCGCGTGGGAGCCCCGCCGCCTCCCCGAGCAGTCGTGGTGTGGCACAGTGGAACGTGCTCTGGCCTTTGCACAGCCTGCTCGGGGCTACAAGGCTTCTGCCTGCTCACCTGGCTTCCTCTGTCTCCTCCTAGTTCAATCCCAGGACCCTGTTTGCGAGTTTTTCAAGCTTCCCAGCCCAGCCAAAACAGAGTGGAAGCACACTGGCCCGGTGTGTTTGCTCACAAACATGCACAGCGCCCCGGGATGCCGAGGTCAGTTATTTGGGTGCAAGGAGGAGCGATAGGACCCACACACCTTCTTTTCTCTCACACCCACACACCTCCTCATGTGCATAAGGACGAAGCTCTGATCCCATGCCTGTGGCTACCCTGCTTCCTCTTGAATCACACCACCCACAAAGTAAGCAGGCTTTAAAACTTGGCATTAAGAGAAACAGAAGTAGATTTTCCTGCTGTTAAATATGTCTGCCAAGGCAAACCCACCCCTTATAACATGAAACTTTAACAAGCTCTTGCATTGAGATGCCCTAATTTTAACAAGGAAAAGTTTGCAGGGAACTGAGAGCTGACTTTTTTACTCAGCGATAAGGCTATATACCTCTCTGCTTGCAAGCCCACGGGTATTTTAAAAAAAAACATAAAACAAAACAGAATGTCTTTACATATTTAAATGAATTAAAATGAACCTGCTTTAAATGAAACAGTCAAGTCAATTCCTTAACGGAGCTTCCAAAGGGTGAGCTTCACTACAAAAGGAACTTATTAAAGAATAATGAAGACTGTCAAAAACTATATGCTTAAAAGCTAGTAAATAACAAAGTAAGGCTTTTAGTCATCTTGACTGGACAAGGTGAGGTCAAAAAGAAACAACAACACATCCAGCACCATGGCAATGGGCTTTTCATGCTTCTTGTCTTCAGCAATTGCTATTTCAGAAAGAAGTCTAGCTTTTCTTTGGTCATATGTTCTCTTCTGTTAATCACTGTCTTTAGCCTGACCCTCTGAAAAAGAAATTCTCTTTCATGCAATATTTTACTTGAAGTGGTTTCTTTTTGTTGTTGGTGTTTTTTGTAACTGAAGCTGTGTTTCCCTCGCTTGGAAACACAGACAACAGAATGAAAGAGTAATATATTCTAAGCCATTGGTGAAATGTTTTTTCAAGCAACTTTATGTTGGATGGATCCTGGGGCTGTCGTTACTTACTTGACATTCATTTATACTGAATCAGTTAATAAGTCAGACCTTATGTCATGTTAAGCATTTTTTCCTTGTTTATTTTCCCTGCATTAATAGCCATATTGCAATTGTACACAATGCCCTGAGCAAAATTTAATTCACTGGCACTGATTTACAACTGTAGAACATGTTCTGATGGGGATAACTGTTGAAAAAAAGATCACTTTAAAAGCATATGCAGGCATAAAGAACTGATCGGTTGACATCTAGGTTTTTTTGTGTGGGAACGAAGTAGTTGTTAATTATTTTATTTTTGTTGTTCTTGTTTTTCTTTCCTCTTTTGTTCTTTAAGGTAGGCAAATGTTCAGTGGTGATCAGGTACTGTTTTATCTTAAATACTATTTGACAGCCTCAGGGTTAACAGAAATCTCACTGCAAAATGTTCATAAACATACAGTGACAGGAGCAGAGGCTTGGAGTACTGTGCTCAGTCATGTAAAAATGCATCTGAAATGGAACTTAGAAGCCAATAATATCTGAACAATCCTGCCTGTGTTACACTTTTTCTGGTAAAGGAGATGGCTCTCCAATGTGACCTTGATGTACAAACAAGAGGTAATTAATGAAGACATTGGTGCAATTTCATGGAACATGAACTTTCCGAATCCAAAATCTTAGAACTGAAAATCAAAGTATATTTTGGGTTTTTTGATGCCTGTAGCACTAAAAAACAAAGTCTCAAGTTACAAAGCCAGGATTTGATGGAAAGAAGATGCTGGAGGAAGTATAAGTGAAGAGAGGAAAGGCTAATTCCTGACCCTAGAAATAACATGGTAATATGGTTCTGCAGCTTGTAACATCCTTTTCTATTCTTGTTTTTTCCAATTCTTTTACAGCAGCCAAACAAATAACAAAATTCTTTTATCCTTAGCTTAGTATCCTATGTCTAAACTAGTAAATAGAATGTGTCATTAGCAATGAGAGGCTATTCTAAAACTACAAAATTTGGGAAGCGAAGGTTTGGGAAGGGAAGGTTTGGGAAGGTTTGGGAAGGTTTGGGAAGGTTTGGGAAGGTTTGGGAAGGTTTGGGA
>JAWMRA010000078.1:12805938-12884037 GCA_035584735.1 Pseudotriccus pelzelni
GGGAAGGGAAGGGAAGGGGAGGGAGGGAGGGAGGAAGGGAGGGAGGAAGGGAGGGAGGAAGGGAGGGAGGGAGAAAGGAAAGAGGGAAGGACTAACTAAATGGAAAAACATTATTTTAACTCATTAATTTCATTCATATCATCAAAGTAAAAACTTAGGAGTCCTAAGTTTTATTGTAAGTAATTATCTCTTCCTGCAAATTTAAGTCCTCAAAGTAATTGCTAAGCATCACAGCTAACACTGACAGGCAAGCGCAGTGATCTGTAGCATCTACTTAGCCCCTGTTATTTGAAAGTCAAACTGTGCTTGTGAAGCAGGATACCTATTTGAAGGTCTCATGAGTACAGCTTAATCTCCTTTTCTTGTTAGTCTAGATAGCTACCTGGCAGTCTTTAATATTATTTGTCTCAAATTTTTGCACTTAAAAGCAAACAGAAATTTATTTACATTTTGTTTGTTTTTCACAAAGCTAATTACTGTTTCTAATAGGATTTGTACACTTATCACTGGACATGATCAAGATTTGGAAATCTACTTTTAGTGAGTTTTTCAGGTCTAGATTGTTTTTCATTTCATGTAGAATTCCTGCTGACCTAATAGGGAGATTTGCTCGTTGATAGAATGGTGGTAGCTACCACAATTGTGCTTTGTCATTCACTTTGTTTACATGTTTGCATAAGAAGCTAGATGAGCTAGATGACCTTGCTCCTTTCAATGTATTAACCAAGTTATGATCAGCATTGAAAAGAATCAATGAAAGGGAAATCACAGTTGGTCGAACTATTGATCAGATGTGCTTAGAGATAAGCAGCAGCCACCCAGTGAAGAAGAGCCCTCCCAGAATCTCAGTCCAAACCAGACTGAAAGGAAACATTAGGTGATTCTGAAACTTTTAAGTGTTTTAGCACTTAGATTTTCTGGCCAAGTGCAGAAGGTAGGCATGCCAACAGGCTGTGAAGAGGGCTGTTCCCATAGTATTTATGAGTGAAAGTAAAGAGGAAAGCATTTTCATGCAAGATTCCCATCTGAGTTTTGCAAACACAGAGACAACACTCCAACTCAATTCAAAATCTGAGCCTGGTGCGTCTGCAAAGATAACATAAACCTCAGTATCAGAAAGGCACATTATTTGTAACTTGGCCAAAAAAAAGCCACTTTCTATGGGATGTCTCAATATTCCTTTGTTATTTCTTTTTTCTTTTTCTGCACTGCTGTAGATAATTTGTCTTGTTCTGTCTCACATTGTTCTTGGTTAGTGGCACTTGCCTGAAATTAGTTTCTAATTGGAATAAATGAACTGCATGTATTCATGGGGCCTGGGCAGTTGTTTTCGGCTTCCAGCAAAAAGCAGTGAACAAGCAGATTCCGGTGGCTGCTGACAGCTGTTTCACATAGGCTCGTGTTATCAGGGCAAACACATGTAAACGATATGAATAAATAACATGCAAATGTTTATAAATTGAGTGAATTTAACTTTATCAGATTATCCTCAAGCTAGTTTTCGATCGAATTTAGTGGCACTAAATCCTTTAGCAAGTAGCACAGAGTAATGCTCCTTATCAACACAGTGAAAGTATGGTTCCTATTTTTTTTAACTTTCCACTTGATACCCATAGTGCAAGAATTTCTAGGCCGAGACAAAGGAAGGGCAGCAAGCAGGATGTGGCAAGCATCCTGGGTGCGTACTCACAGGAGGAGTTCACCATCCCATCCTGCCAAAAAGCTCACCAAACCTGATATAGACAAAGGTATGTTCTTATTTTCTCACCAAAAACATTGCTGGTTTTGGCTTTCAGATGTTGGCACCTACGAAATACTGTACAAAGAGACATCTAATGTGAAGTGTAAATCCTAGTGGATGGTAAGCAGTAGTTCAATTTACCTGGGTACTAAGAACAGTCTAGGAAACTGGAGACAGAAGCCTTCATTCATCTTTCTGTTTATGTTTTTTTAATGAGAAATTCACTGCAAAAGAAAGATTCGTTCAGGGTAAGTGGTCTTAGTCCCCTGAGTTCTAAACAAAAATCACTGCAAGAAGCAACCAAACATATTTAGGAAACAATTAAGGTCCAAGCTAATATTCTCATGGCATCTACCTCTGCTGAAGTATGGTGAACACTTACCCTTATCTGGGTCATATGCAATTCTCCACCAATTTTCTGTAAAATTACTTAATACCATTAAAACAGATTTCCAAATCACATAACAGTCTTTTTAGACCTGACATTTACACTGTGACACCTTCAACTGAGTTCTAAGTCAGTAAAGTACAGTGTTGTTGCTTAAAAATAGTCTAGTTCTAGTTTAAATAGACAGTTTACTTAACAATCTCCTCTTTCTGATTCTACTGGGGTCTGCTTTTGGCCCTGTTTTGTTTATGACAAATTGCTACTTGCCCTTTATTATGTTAAATTGCCATTTCATTGCTTCTGCTAAATATGTTTTTATCCATAACCCTATAGTGACTAAATTCATCTGTACATTTAATACCATTGATTCAATTACACTCTGAATGAATATTGCATATCGAATTCTAACCTTCTTTTTTTGTTTGATATACGTGGGAACTAACCACATAGGATTTTGATGCAAACCAAGAACTAAGATATTAGAGTTGTGTAAATATCTTTATCCCCAAAAGTCTTTGGTGATTCACTAAAGATGTAGTGCTTGTAGCAGAACTGAGTTACAGTGAGATTCAAAGCTGAATCCAAACCAAGCCTAAGTTTAAATTCAAATCCATAAAACTTCCCTAAATCCTTAGTATAAAAATATTGCACGGTCACTTGATTATTTTTTACTAAATGTTTTGGATACTGGTAGTTTGTATTTGTTACATTAACTGCTTCCTTTGCACGTTAAAAACGTGTTTCATCTCTAACTAACATTTCCTGGCCTTTGGTCTTTTCTTATTGGGACTTATCTTGTGAATTTAAAAACTTGCCATAAGATAGACTCTTCCTTTTAGACAAAGCTACCTCTTAACTTTTTACTTGACCAACAGAATAGATTGTTTTTTTCTGGATTTGAAACAAATTCAATGCAATGTGTGTTCACATAATGTCTTGTCTATGGCCTGAAGCCTGGTTTGTTCTCTGTCTCCTATGAAATTTGGAGGACTGCAGATACCTCTCTCCTTTCTTTTCCTGTTTACTTTCTTTCTGCTTTTACAAAATGCTGATTACACCTGCTTTGAGAATGAGGTGTCCTTCTGAGAATGTTCCCTCTAAGAGGGCTTTTTCTTACCAGAAGTACAGTTTGATACTTAAATGACCTTGGGAGTTAATCACTTCTTCCCCACTGGGCCTTAGATTCAGAACAAAGTAATGCTGGGAAAAAGATCTGGCAGATGAAATTATTTTATTTATTTCTCTGGCGTATTGTTAAGGTACATTTACCTGTGTTAAAAAACCAAAGGAAACCCTTATAAAAATAAAATCTGCTGTTCGGCTTCCTGAGCATTATGCACAATTTTTTGTTCCTTTATAAGCTCAGATATTAAAAAAAAATAAATTATAGTTTTCACTCCTGAGAAAAAGATTATAAATAAATTATTCCTCTCAGAATGCTCTGTATTTGACAATTTTTGCTCAGGAAGTTTTGGTGGATATCAAGAAAATCAGATCCTGGGAGAAGACAGACATATCCTCCAACATGTTATTAGATTAAAAATAAGATAAGCATTGTTTTTATTAGAGGAATTCATTTTTTGGCCACATTGAGGCACAGATACAATTTCTGCATGGTACCACAGGGTATCAGTGAGGAGGAGATAACTGCTGCCTTCCTGTGGAGTGCCTGTGAGGGAGTTCTGTGCCCAAAACCTGCTGGCAGAGCCCTTGTGCCTGAAGCCCTGAGCCTGCAGTGCAAGCAACAGTGGATCCTGTCTTCTGTTTCTGCACTTATTGAGAATAACAATTCTTACCAACAGTCAGGAAAAACAGATACTGCTGAAAAGGTATATGTGTTGTATCAGCCATATTGAAGTCAAAATGCCATTGTGGAGACACTAGAAGTTTGGGTTACATTAAGTTGCAAATATCAATGCACTTGCATATGCCTCAAAGTAGAGATTTGATTCCAGCTAAAAAGCACCACGTAACAGAGGCAGCAGATGTTTAATGGCTGCACCATTGACAATGTGTTTAACTGTTATTAATATTTATAATTCAGTAATGATAACCATGGCTCCAAAGTGCACTAAATGCACTATGGTTATTGCTTTAAGTTAAACCTTTGTCTCAGTTAATTGGCTGTGTGTCCCACTGATATGTAGCCCATATGGCAAAGCCAGGAAATACTAATAATGTTATACTGGAAAAAATGAGTGACTGCTCTCGAGTGACTGTTTGGTCTCCAGACAATTATTGAACTGGCTTAAGCAATGGTCATGCTAAACACCTATCCTTCAGCCTCAAGGAAACGAGTAATTAAACTACATTTAGTGAGATTCCTAGAAACAGAAGCCATTGGCCAAGACAGTGGGTCACAAAGCAAGCCTTGGTTAAAAGCTGTTACCTGTGGCCAGAAAGGCTGACTGGTTATAACTGCAGGGACATAAGGCTGGCATGGACATGTATTACAGCAGAAAATGTGAATGTAAAGCCATCAAAGTGAGAGAAGCAGTCATGGGTATGGCCAAATAAAATGAAGGAAACTGTTTCTTCATGGAAATTGGTAGAAGGAAAGGTTGGGGATTTGTTGTCAGGAGAGTGGCAATTTATTGCTAGTGAGCTCCAGGAAAGACCCTGTGGTACACTGTCTTTCAAAATGAAGATTAACCAAACAACATATCCAAGAAGTTTTCCTTCTCTTCATCCTCAAAACAGAATGCAAAGCTGCTGGCATTTGGCCAAGTGGTTGTGCTGCAAGAATTAACAGCTGTGCAACTTTGATCTTATACAATGCTTTTAACTGATAGTCTTAAGCTAATCAACAGATCATGACAGCAGTACTGTGTACTTGTGTATAAGACCTTTTTTAAATGTTTGTATATTTAGTTAGGCTCCATGCCTTCCTTTCATATAATTAGAGAAAATATTTTTACTCTCACACAAGATTGGAGATGACCAAAAGCAAATGAGAATCCAAACACTGGATGAGGGATTGAAATAGCAGACTGTAGTTTTGCTTATAACCATATTACATATACAACATTCAGTTATATTTAGCAGCGAGAGACCCTTTAACTCACTTCCTGGGGATCTCAAGGGAGAAGTCTCAACTTGCTTAACCTATCCATCGCAGTTTCCCTTTTCAGTCAAAACCTCCTCTTGGTCACTGGGTCAAGGCATTAAGTACATTGAAATTCTGTATTTAAACCATGAAGAATTGTTAGATAACTAACTAGTCATCATTTGTTTTTCTTTACATTTTCTCCTTCAAATAAATACATTAATAATCAGTTAGCTCTAAAAGCTTTCCCTGCCAGAGTGTGTTCATAAACATGTGACTACTTTACGTCTAAAGACAGGCAGAAGAAATGACCAGCAATCCAGACATTTTTAATATTTTAATTAAAAATAAACAAAACATTAAAAACAAAGCACAAGAACTCAGAAAGAAAGCAAGGATTTAGAAACAATGTTAAAACAGGTTGCTAGTTGGAAAATCTTCTTTCATTAAGCTCCGTCAGTCTGGAACTGTTTTCTTCTGCCTCACCAAATCGTAATTTCAAACACGTTCCCTGAGCCTGCTCATTTTCTCTAGTCGATTTTGGTATATACCAAGAAGTCATGTCCTGTTACTGGTTAAGAAGCATCATGTGCTAGGTTCATACATTCTGGCTTTAACAATATATTTCAATTATTGGTGGAAAATAGTAGTGAATCACATCTACACATTCATAAATGCAGATAAATGCACTCTTGACATGATGTTCAACATTTCTTTATCCTTGGAAGTTCTGATTTTTGAATGTTGTGCTAATAAAATGGAGAGTATAATTGCTGATACATATGACAGACATTACTTGTAGTTTCAGGATCTTCTGGAAGCTGCCAGGTATTCAGGGAAATGTTTAAAAGTCCTAAAAGTTACATGAATTATGTATTTCTTGTATGAAATTTCAGACGATCCAATATTTGTTATACCCTATTTGCTATTCATCATTTGCTATTCATTATACTTGTATTTATAAGTTTTCAGTTACCTAATCAGGAAAAGCAGACAATAGTATGTGATTTGGTTGACCAGTCAAACACTTCAAATAGTGAATAGATGACACTGACTATTTGAGAACAATAAAATAGGCTGAAATCTGTTCACATAAAACTGTTCAGTGAATACTTACAAATAGCAAATGAGTTGGTAGAAATCAGGATTGTTTCCAGAATGATTCATGAACTGCAAAACGGCCAAATTAGCAACAAACACTATTTGCAATGGATAATTCAATCAGCCATAGATAGAAGAGAATTCAGTAGAATCTGTGATTCTCGTCTCTGTAAATGTTGAGTAGCACTTTCTTTTTCTGCTCCACCATCAAAGCTGAGTGGAAAACATGCTCTCCTCTTGCAGATTTCATTTTACATGGGATGCCAATCTTAACAGCATTTTGCAAACTGTTGTCTTCCCTTTCTTGAGTCTCTAGGTTTTTTTAGCCACATTCATTGGCAATAAATTGAGGCATATCTGCATTTATTAACCTGAAAACCCATGCCTGTTCAAGTACCAAAATAATGGATCAATTTTGAAACTTAACTTTAGAAACCTGGCTTATCTACTTTTGGAGATCCCCAGAAAGACAGTGTCAGAACCAGATCCTCTTGCCTTTAAATGCTTGTAGATTTCCTGTGAGAGCAACAAAAAGACCAGAGGCTAGTGACTACCCTTGTGTGTTTGGGCAGTCGGACTAGTGGGATAACCATGGTCTGATGGGATGACTGATGGCACAGATACAAACTAATGTTTAGATTTGGCAACACTGAATAATATTCTGACACAGGAAGCAGGATTGACAAGACCTTTAGCCATGTTAAGGACAACTCTACTTAATCACCTAGATTCCTTCAGGGAAAGAGGAAAAATTCATCTCTCCTAAGTCACGAAGAACAAGAGCGATGAATGACAGTGCTTGGAGACTGGACGAAGAGCCTATGGTAGGTACATGATGGGAAATCCATAGAGTAATGTTAGAAACCTCCAGCATTCCATGTGGCCTCCAAAGGCCCCTCAAAAGCTGTGGGTCTTTCCTAAGTCCTGTGCCATTCCTTTAATGACATTTACACTGTTGCCCCTTTACACGTGTGCTCCACCTGTTTCACAAAGCCCAGCAACAGAGGCTGGCAGGAAAGTCGGCAGAAAATGCATTTGCAGCCTCTACATGACCTGTACGTGACTCAAAGACGTGGTTCCACCCTGGCTCCTGCTTGCTCCATCCTCTTTGGAGTGAAGGAAAAACAATACAAGACTACTTGTCTCCCACCTCAGCACAGTTTTTGGGGCATGCAAGTTATGTGAGACTCTCAGGTTACTTCTTACTCCTTCCCTCTCACTTGTTTTTCTGCACGTATTAAGTGTTTCTTGGTTTCCTCACCAGCCCCTTGTGCCAAGATACAACGCAATCAGCAGTAAAGCAGCCATGCAAAATGGTGGAAAGAGTCAAAATGAGCTGACTGATCAACTATTTCTCAATTTATTCATAAACTGTGTACAACACCTCCTTCAATTTCCTCATAAACTGCTTCATCATCACTTTTATATATAGCATCAAGCTGCAAAAGCTGGACTAATTGTCCCTAAACTATGAGAATAGTTTCTTCTGGCACTCACAGTTTGGATACATATGACTATAAGAAAAATCTGCTGTATATTTCGAAAAGCTCTCTTTGATATGTATGACTATGTTTGTTAAGTAACAAATCCATGAAAATAGAAGGCAACAGAATGAAGTACATCAGGACAATGCTGAAAAATTGTTCATTTTAACTTACAGCACTTGTCACAATGAAATCTCATCTTGAGATTCACGTTTACACTTCTTTATTTATGACTTTAATTCTAGGAGGCTTTAATCTTCAATCTTGGAAGTGGGGCTAAATTTACCATCAATGATTTGCTCACCTATTTTATTGCTTGTTTTCTTCTTTTTCTTTTCTTTTTTTTTTTTTAATGTATCTGGAGTACATATCTATCTAAGCAGCTATCTTTTTTTTCTCTTTTTTTTTTTTTTTCCTTTCCTAACAGGAACATGTTGCTGGTTTATAAGCCTTGAAGGATTTTTTTTTCAGATTAATTAAAAAAGGCTTACCAGGCTTGTACTAGAAAAAAAAACAGATGGGATGACTCTGTAAGTAGAGTCATTCATTTACATCAGAGTTTGAAATGAGTGGATCTACTCAAGTGCATCAAGTTGCATAAGTAAAGCACAGTTTGGACAGTAAAACAGACAAGTGCAGCTAATCTATTGTTGATACTGGAAGTCCAGGAACGACCTTAGGTTTCCAAATCTGGCAAGATGCTTTTACCCACCTTGAGTTGAAAAGTGTCACAGAGGAAAGCCTGAATGTTCACTGGAGAAACTCTTTAAAATAGAAGCATCATAATGTCTCTGAGTCACAGAGCTTTACAGAATGCAAAGAGGTCACAGTGTGGTCATCCCCTTGAGGAAATCTGAGTAATATAAAAATTTTCTGCCCTCTGACTTGACTGCATGGGTGGCTGAGCTATTTTACCACTCAGGAAGTCCTGAACAGCAAAAATGCTGATCAGAGGACAGAAGTTCCAGTACTGTTTTCCTTCCCCATTCAGTTTCTTTCATGTTTATTTTGATATTGGGGGTTTTAAATTGCATGGAACTATTTGGCTGATTATTCTTCCCATTGTGTCCTTGAAAGAAAATCCTACATGACTTGTAAAACAGAAAAGTTTTTTGCTTAAAAAAAAATAAAAATAAGAGAATGTGAAGGAAGCAGAAGGTAAATTAAATTTTAGAGAAAGGACAGAAAATAAAAAGTGGTATAGCTCAGCCATATGTAGGAAGACATGAGTTGCTTGCACATGTGCATTCTTTGTCAGTGTAAAAATAATACCTAAATATATGCAAACAGATCAACTCACACAGACATTCCTATAGTCATACAGGGATACTAGCACAGACACACATTTTTGCATTTCTTGTTCATCATACAGAATTAGATATAATCTGACCATATCATATACACTGATCCACCTAGAAATCTTTTAGTCTAGCGTAAGTGTTTATTAATAATTTCCACAGTTCATTTCTAACAGAATGTGGTGTTTCTGAGGATAATACAGGGACAGTCTTACTGGGTAATTGGAGGTGGTGTATTTCCTAAGAGTGCACATATTTGCCTTCAGCAAGGGTACTTTTTCATCTCATCCCAAAGTTATCAACAAATGTCTTGAAGTACAAAATTCTTCACAGGGATGTTTAAGAATGAAATAAAAAACTTAGAAGTGATAAAGTCATTAAAACTCCTCAACAAACACAGCTATAGATATACTCTTAACACCTATTTATCTTCTGGCTCCTATTCACACATTCATACATGGTAAAGGCAGAGTGTGGAAAAACCTGCTGAACTGGCTCCTTGGTTAGGCTTCTTCCCATCTGCCCCTACAGGTTATGTCTTGCCATTAAGATAAGATTTTTGGGATAAGGGCTATCTCTTGACTCCATATTTGTATGACAGCCAGCACAGTGACTACTGTGAAACAGAGCGAAAGGGAAAATTTCTACTCACAAGGCCACAGTTGGATGAATGCAATACAAGCTGTTCTGGCTTAGCTCAACAGCCCATCTAGCCGAGTATCTTGTCTCCATCAGTATCCACGGGTAAAAATCCAAGTGAATAGCAAGAATATATAATGCTTTGCATAGTCAGACTGATACTGTTTTCAGCTTAAGGATTTTCTCATCTTGATGAGATTTTCCTATTTAGTAAACTCCTGAGGGATATTCCTGCAAGTATTTTTCCAGCTGCCTGTTGATATCATGCCAATTTTATGCACAATGTTCTCTTGCAATCTGTCCCACAGGTCTCTCACTTGTCACATGGAGAACTGTCATCTTTAGTTTGTTCTGAACCTGGCCCCTATGCCTGAACAAGATGGCCCCAGTTCTCATTTTTGGCAAAGAAAGTGAGCTGACAATCTTCACATCACCCATTATTATACTGAGCTCCACCAAATTCTCCCTGGTTTCTTTTCCAAGCTGAGGAGGTCCAACCTATGCAGCTGCTGTTTGTTGAGAAACCATTTTTTTTTAAAAAGGGAACATCCTTGTTGCCCTTCTGTGGACCTTTTAAAATCCTAATACACCCCAGAGACCATTTTATAAGTAGAGCTGGGACTGCTTTTCCTTATGTGCATCACTTTACATATATCTACATTGCATTTCATCTATCATTTTATCGCCCAGTCACTCAGTCTTTGAAATACTTCACAGTCTGTCCTTGTCCTACAGGTCAGAATAACTTTGTATCATCAGCATATTTCTTACCTTACTGCCTATTTTCTTTTTCAGATAATTTTTGACACCTTTCTCTGAGGCATTGCTGGTTTAACCAGCTTGTACTTGCTACACACTTTCAGCACAGTTGGAATAGCTGTCCATGACCTGGACTGAGGTGACACAGTGATCTGAATCAGGAACGTGACCTGCAATTGTTTTTTGCTGGACTATTTTTAAATGGGAAGACAGGAAGAGTATAAGTTGAAATATGGAAGTTTATTCTTCCACTATCCCAATGGTGAGGTGAATGAGCAAGCTTAGCCTATTTAAAGCTTACCCCTATTTCAACTATCAACTTGAGCTGCCGCAATCAACACATTTAAACCTTCACAGCCCCTGCGAGTAGTGCCCCAGGTGATGAATGAGACAAAGGAGAGGGAAGAGGAGAAGAGGTATATGTATCCTACTTGGATTAAACATTGTCACCTGTGTATCATAAGAGATTCCAGTTTCTTTTTAAAAAGGGCAGGCAACTAACCAAACTCAGTAGAAATATTAACAAGGGATCTTATGAGGAAAAAGATAGAAGAAATACGGAATATGTCTGTATACATGAAGTGGCCTAATGTAGACACCACAGCTTTTCATTCCAATCTTCTTTTAGCTACAAAAATGGGTATTTTTAGGGAACAATTAATACAAGGTCACTCGCATACCTACATTAGAATGAATTTCAATGACCATACTGGTCACATTCCAACTGACTGCAAAGACGTTTGGGAAAATTAGTTCAGAAGTAGACATCTTCTCTGTTTTGAACTCCAACTTTTGTCTGTCTACCTTGTTTATGTATAGAAAAAGTTAAATAATTTATAAGCTGATATCACATGCTTTGGTACTAAAGTTTAAACACCTTGGTTAAATCTTTGGGCAATTTCTCAGGATGACTTTCTATGTGATTTCAGCCATCCTAGGTCAACCAAGACAGACATCATGAATGATACATGCAATTTTTTCTTCACTTACTGTACTTGTTCAAAGAAATCTTGTCCTAAAGAAATCTGCTCAGCATTTCTAGCATGCTTCAAAATATAAAAATATATTTCAAAATAGGTACAGCAATCTCAGTGATACCTGTTTATGCACAACTATATGAGCAGCACTTGAAAACAGTGATCAGAAGTGTTAAGTAATAAAAACAATACTGGATTTTGTTGTGTGTTTTTTCTTTTCATTTCCTTGCCTTTTTCAAAATCAGTAAGTGAAAGTTAAAAAATTTATAAACTACTGAAAACAAAGGACTGAGATTGAAAACATTATACAGAATTAATTATAGTGATCACTGTTGCCATGATTGTGATTTACAACACATATCTCTGCTTGCAGTAAGAAAGACATAAAACAGGATATGAAATTAGTTGGAGAGCAATACTTCTTCTCTGTATGTTTTCCTGAGTGCCAGTTTTCTAAAGATTCCCTGTGACCAGTTTCCTACTGCACCACAATCACATTGTGGATAGCTTTATTTCCAAACGTGAAAAGCATTAAATAGCGTGTCCAAATATAAAGTTAGCTAATGTTCCTTCAGTAAGCAAAGGAAGCAGAATAGGATGCTAAAAAGTGGGATAACCTTAAAGCTGTGGGACATCTGGCTGCCCTGTGCGAGACGGAATCAAGCAGCTGCTAAAGTGTCACAGGAATGCTCCACAAAGGCACACAGGAATTATCATTCCAGATCAAACTAATGGTACCAGTACCAGATGCTTCAGAGGAAGACGTAAAACTTCCATAATAGGCAATTATGCAACAACATGTTGGTGAGGGAAGTCTCTCCTTTAAGTGTCAGCCATTTAGCGTATGATTTATATCCTGAAGAATGTGGATTGATTTATGTCCTGGAGAAACCACAGTTACCCTTATAATTCATGTAATGGCTAATCCTTTTTTTTGAAACATCTACATTCTTTTTCTACATGTTGTGGTAGTTGTGTATTATTAGGAAACAAATATGAAAAAATACTGCAAGCAGCTGAAACTTAAGGCAGCATGTAGAGGGAAAATGCAATGATGTAAACTAGAATATGGCCAAGAGGCCAGGAATAATGTCAAAAAAGTGCAACACACATTTTCTCTTTTAACTACATGACATCATTAAGAATGGTAGAAGTATAGCTAACAAAGAGCAGGTTGGAGCATTCAGGTGTGAGGCTGTGGGACTGGGGGGACCTGGGAATGAGCACTGCCAGTTGGCTGGATGAGGTTCCATTCCTTTCCTTCCCTGTGCCAGAGCTGCTTACAGCTCTGCCACCACAGAGGACAAGGATGCTCTCAAACCCTGTCGCCTTAGTCACTAAATGTATACAGAATTCTGTGTTTCTGTGATTAAAATAGACCTTTAAGTCCCATTTATCTCTGAGACAGAGACTGTATACTCTCATCATATGGCACACAGTTTGATATTACCTTTGGGCAGCTTGTGGTCCTTGTGACCAGGCCATTGAGCTGCTTCTGAGAGATGTTAAAAGCTACACCAAGCCCGTAGAGTTGTGTTATTGAGACAGCTTCTCTAAAGAGGGCATTAAATCCCCATTGGTCAGAGCTGCTGCAGTAGACTGAGCAATATTTTTCTCTCTCAGAGTGTGAGCATGTACTCTAAACTATGTTAAGAAAATGCATGCCAGGATCTGAATGTTTGCTAGGGGTATGACATGACAGGCACACACGCTACAGCTGTGTACATTCTGCTGCTGCCAGAGACTGTATTTCATTTTGAACTACTTAAAGAAGTAGTTTAAGTTTTATGGCAGCCCACAAAGTACACCAGCGTATAAACAGTCTCCTCTGAGAGAGGAGTTTTGGTCCATGCTACCACTTTTGAGGCAGCACAAAATAGTGAAGATACAAATGAGAAATATCCATTTAAACATAGGTAGACTGAACAGTTGAGTCACCAAACTGAGTATTTCTTAGGATATAAAACTGTGAGGAAGCACTGTGCTAATCTACCCCGTTCTTTCTAAACGACATCCTGTTCGAAGTTACAGATTTCCAGAGATAGAAGTTCTGCCATAATCCCTGTTAAATTGTTCCAGAGGTTAATCATCTTCTTTATAAAACTAATGCCTTTAAATTGGAATTTTTCCAGCCCTAGCATCCATCTACCACATTTTGTTATGTCTTTGTCTGTTGAACTGAAGAACCCCTAATTATCAAATGTATTTTCTCCATGGAGATACTTATAAACTGTGATTATGTCATCTCTTGACCTTTCCTTTGATAAACTAAACAGATTGAACTCATTGAATTTACAGTCCTTGTTTTCTTGTCCTCTAATAATTCCTATACTTCTCTCCCAGATGGCTCCTCTCCCCTCACAAGTTTGCAGGCAACTTCATAAGACGGTGAACCACAGAACTGGGCACATAAATGTTGTCATAACCATACAGATACAAAATATAAAGAAGATATAACAGCCCAAATTCTCCTCACCATTCCAAGCATTGCAAAACCATATTCGTTCAGTTAAGATTCCCTGTTTATATTTTGAGGCCTAACAGTTAGCCAGTTCTAATAAACTCAATGTGTGCTGTGTTGATTTTTAGTCATTAGAGTTTCTTAAAGAAATGAATGCTTGACATAAGTCTATGTATATTGTATCAATGTTATTTACCTTTATTAACCCAGCTTGTAATCCCATCAGAGAAAGACATCTGGTTGGTTTGACAAGAACTATTTTTATAAACTCATGTTGATTGACATTTAATATATTATGCTCTTTTGGAAGTTGCAGTATCCCAAACGATATCATTTCATAAGGATTTATTCAGTCAGCTGCTGAAAGACTAGGTTTTGTTCCCTGTGGAAATTCTGCAGGTCATTTTGTATTAACTTGATTTTAACTTATATTAAACCCATCTCAGACTTTTGTCATATACTATAATGCAACCATCACTGCAAAGAGGCTGCCTTACACAAGTGAAATGAATGGGATAAGAGTGCCAACACTTCACTACAAATTAAACTAAGCAGGTAGTCATATTTAAGCCTTAGGCTTCCAGAAAATCAATTTTCTCATGCAAGAAAAGCTCATTGATTTACAGGGTATGTGAGTGTGTTTATTTTAAAAATATATTAAATACATTGTGATAACATAGGTCAGTATATAAAAGGATGCATTAAACCCAAAAGGCCTAGATTTATCCAAAGCCTATGTCCCAGTGCTAAAACTATACTGGTAAATACAGAAAATTCCCATCATTTCTCATAAAACCCTTTACTCGCAAAACTTCATGAAGGCACCAGATATTATAATCAATGTTGCAGACCTGAGCTGCAGTGGGCAGAAGTGTAATTACATGAAATGCAGTCAAAGTGCTCGAAGTTCACATCGAATAGGTTTGGACAGACACCAGTAGTGGACTCTAAGGCACAACAACTTAGACCATAAGATCAAATTCAAAATCAAAATTTACTACATTGGTTTTTCTTGTGTTCTGTAATCCTAAGATTAGGTCAATAAGGCATTGCACTTTAGACCACTGCAGCATCTAGTCTTTTATTTATGCAGCCAGGTTTACTATATACCCAAGCACTGAGATGGATAAATCTATAAGAAGTTCCACCTAGACCAACATGGTCTGTTGAACTGGAGGTTTTCAAATTTGTGGTAAGAAATTACAGCATGAGTTCTGCATCCTTCCTCCTTGATCCCCAGGCTCTGGGCACACGTTGCTCCCTTAATGTGCTGATTTCTCTCCAAAAATTAGTTTCTATAATGGGTTCTTTTAAAAAAGCATCTGGAGAAGGAAATGTTATTATTTGTCACCCCTGTTTTCCAGAACTTCCAGGGGCTAGAGCAATCATCTAGAGTATGGGTTCTGAGTTCAATTGCCTTCTCAGTCTAATTAATTTAAACCCTGTTCTCTTGACTGCCTAAGGCACCATATTCGTTAAGCAGAGCTTTAGAGGGCTTGTGTTGTTCTTGTTCCCTCACGCTAAAGTTCTTCTTTTTTATATGACCCATTTAAACAACAAAATGGAGAAGAGCAAGATGACTCTAAATCCCAGGGCTTAAATTGCTCACAGGAACGTGTTATACTAAAACATTATAATAAATCAGAGAGTTCCCTAGCCCAGCTTCTGTTACTTGGTACTTGCTCTCTCTCCTTCTCAGTGAATATTTGAGTTGGTCATATAAAGCAGATGGGCCTTGGGATGGGAGAATGAGTGTGTCCAACACCCTCCCACTCAGGTTAGCGGTAAAGACATATTCCAGGAGACAGGAGATGGAGGCTCAAATCCACTAGACCTAGGGAGAAGCTGAACTTCTGTCATGGATCGGTGTCCTATCTACTGATGAAAAAAGTCACTTGCTCTATTTCTATTTCCTGACTTTATTATTCCTAGCAGCAGATCAGCTGCTTTGTTTGCTCTAGAAGACACTGATACTTGCAGGAGAATTCCTGTGGGTTATGGCAAGATTTAAGCTGGGCACAGGTCTTGAACTGATTTGCAAGCCTGTATAGAGTCAGAGTTTAAGAGAACCAAGGAGATTTTATCTCCCCAAACTTGAAATTGCTAATGTGCAACATGTTTAATCCAAGTTGTCTGGGATCACTCTGTAATGGGCATGAAGAAATAGATTCTGTGAGAGAGCAAATCACTCCAGCTGTCATATAAACAACACCTTGCATGCATACTGGGTTTGCTCCAGTGATGACGGAGGCTAAACAACCCCCTGAGATTAGAGACCTCATTTTTAATGGCTCAGTTAAGGCATAATGGATCCTACTCTTGAAATCATAGATAATTAAGGTTTAAGGGACAATTACTGAAAGAGTTGTGGCGCTAATTTGTAGATCTATGTACCTGCAATGACCAATCACATCTAACGCTCCTTGTTATGGCCCAATCTGCTGTGGTTTGACTGAAGAAAAAAACCCAGCAACTTGCTTATCTCTTTCACAGAAATTCCAAATCATTCCTTTAGAATTCATCTTGCAAGTCCAGCAAAATATGTAAAGTGTGGCTCCCCTTTTCTGTCACACATGGCTTCCCTGTACTTTTTCCTTTGACAGTACCAGCATAACCCCGAGAAAATGTTCTTTTCAGGGATTAACTTTACTGATGAGGTGTGCTTATTTTGCCAAATGTAACGTACTTTACTAAGCTCCAATTCTGTTATCAATATCGTTGACCCAAAGCTGACCTGAAGGCATAAGATCAGGTCCAAGACTACCTGGCTAGAAGCAATCAAAATTTCTTCATATTAAAGTAAAATAGCCATGTATCAACTGAATTTTCTGTATCCTTGTGTTATCTCAGTGATCATCAGAAATGTATCTGCTCTGACTGCTGGCCACTGAGTGGTAAATTGATTCCTTTCCTGGCTTCTGACAAGTGACCGCAGAGAGTAACTGCGCAGATGAGAGATACCTGGAATTTCCAGTTTCCAGATCTTCTGCAATCTGAGAGAACCCAGGATTAATTAATTTTGTTCCTGGGGGGAGGAGAATAAAACTGAAACAAACATTTTTGTTTTTGTTGAAACTGAATTTTCTATTTAATAAATTATGCCTACAAAGCATTCCCAAATAATGTCTATTTCTTTAGTTCAAGAGATGATTTTTCTGTTCTCTAATATTGACACAGTGTGTCCAAGGCTGTCCAAAAAGCAAAATCTGGAGTAGAAAGGACTCATGCACATATTGTTGTTGAAATTAGTTCTGACATGGTAAAAAAATTTCTGAGTTGTCTACAGAAGCAGTTTATCATTGTTCTCAATAGCTACTAGACTGTCCAGTAAATACTGCGCATTCATGGCTAGAGCTAGGGATAAAGAAAAATAAATAGGGTGGGATCTACTGCTAGAAAAGCTTAATGGTTTAGAGGAGACCTCATAGCAGCCTTGCAGGATGTAAAGGGGGCTTACAAGAGGGCTGGAGAGGGAGTATTCACAATGGCATGTAGACATAAGACAAGGAGAAATGGTTTTAAGCTGAAGGAGGGTACATTTAGATTAGATATTAGGAAGAAATTCTTTACTGTGAGGGTGATGAGGCACTGGAACAGGCTGTCCAGAGAGGTTGTGGGTGCCCCATCCCAGGAAGCGTTCAAGGGCAGTCTGGATGGGGTTCTGAATAACCTGGTCTAGTGAAAGAAACAGCGGGGGATTGGAACGAGATAATTTTTAAGGTCTTTTCCAACCCAAATCTCATTCTGTGATTCTATGATTCTATGATTCTTTCAGCATTTTGTGTTTCTAAGCATCATTGGCAAGGGCTATAATTATAGACATTAGATTGTTGCGCCTGGTTTAATGGTGTTACCAAGTCTGACAACCAAGCCAAAATTGTCATGTAGCATAGACTTGGTTGCAAAACACAGATTTCCTGAATCAAGTAGTTTCAAAAACTTTCTCTGCAAATGCTTGACCCCCATCAACATTACAATACATTATGGCTAAAAAATTAAGAATGCAGATCTTGAAATTAAATGTGCAATGAACTGATTCAGCTGTCATTTTCTTATTCCGATAAAATCACATACAGTACATAGGAAATACTTCATCTTCTTTCTTCCACCCTCTTCTTCAATTTTTAAGGAAAGAAAATCATGTTTTCCCATATACAGGGAAAAAAGGCAACTCACTTTCCAACTAAAACAAATATTTTCTTAAACCAATTTTTATTTTCCCAAATATTTGACAGGAGCAGACTTTACAGATCTGAAGAAGTTTAGTCAGCTGTGCAGATTGACTTTTGAAGTGTAAAATAAACCTTTACTTAACAGATGTCAAGAATATGACTTTGTGAGATAATGACAGGTTTTGTAATAAGTTGGTGGTGGTTCTTTCTAAGTGGAATGAATGAAGTTTTGGTGCCAACCTTTTAAAAAAATGACAACATGATTATTAACAATTGACTGGAATCGGAAAAGAAAAATCAACAATAAAACTGACTGTATTCTCTTTTTGTGTGTTTTGAAGGCACAAGTTGTTCACTAAATTGCATGGAAGTAAAATTATCTTTAATGGGCACACTCTTCCTTTTTTGGGGGAGTGGCAATGCAACTGAAGTCCAGTACCCCCGAAGAGAACCTTACACCTAGTCCTGAGACATCAGTCAAAGCTGACCTTTTCCTTAGGCTAATCTACCTCTACAGGACCTGGATATCCTGATTATACGCTAATTTGATGACAATTTCCAGAGACGACTCATCCCTCATCCAGTCCAAAATAGTCCATTCCCCCACCAGTTCACACCACTTCTATGTTTGGGGACAGAAAGGTGGATCCTCTAAATAAATCGTGGCTTCTACCGTCTTCCCAGGGAACAGGGCTGCTCCTGCTGTCAGCACAGAAACATCACAAGAAGGACATTAACACACTTTCTAAATATTTCCCACAGAGAGAACCCTTTGCTGTGCTAAATGTTAGCAGTGAAGGCTTGGAAAAGTTGACGCACCTGAGGTGAGTGGCACTAAACTTCCCTGCTGGCTGAACCCATTGGTATTTGGCATAGATTCCAGCAAACTTTCCCACCCTCCAAAAATATCCCTGTGGACTGTCATGGTGCCATCTGGTTGGCTGCAATTATTCTGCACTGTCAGACAGAGTATGCAAACCTGAGTTGGAAACAGAAATATGGGTTTATTGCAGGATTTGGAGAAAAGATGGGGGATGTTTTTGCCTCTGGTGGTCTCACACTGAACTTCCTTGATGGCAAACAGGAGCTGCTCTAGGCAGACCTGAGAGCAGTAGTTCCCATTAAAAGAGAGTACTAACATGGACATGTGTACTAACTCTCCCCTCACTTGCTGGCCTTGTGCCTGAGAGCCAGACCTGCTTCTATATATATCAAAACTTTTGAAGTCCCTTGGGAACAGCTATCCTTGGCCAGTGAAACCACGTGTTGCTCATCCCCCTGTCAGTGTTGTACTGCCAGCTCCCAGCCCTGCCAGCTGACACATGGATGAAGCCAGCAGTGGAGAGGATGCCCAGCCATCCCCGCCTGGCTGTTGGGTCACCCAGGGACCAGTGCTTATCACCTCTCCTGCTTTTTCATCACTGTCCTTCAGATAGGCCCCTACAGTACTTCTCCTGACACTCCAGATCATCTCTATTTCTGTCCATTTTTATTTGGGATCATCTTCTTCCTGCCAGCTCCTCACTGCTTTGTTGAAACAAAGTATTTTCTTTCCTCTCATCTTTGCTTTATTGCAATTTTCTGTGTTGTTTCTCAGATTCCACTTCTGAACTTCAGGTTCCCATGAATCCTCTGCAGCCAGTTTACAGCTCTGCTCTATACATCACTTCACCTTTCCTTCTATCCTATCAATACACACTTGACAGTCCTTTCCACTCTGTTGCTTCTGTTTTCCCAGTCTACTATACCGTGAATATTCTGCAGTGATGTGAGGAAGAGAGGGGTGAGGTAGAATCACCCAAAACCTTTGTACATTAGTACAAATGCCATTGGAAGTCTGAGGCTTCAGAGGCTTGAGTGACCATTAATATCCAGGCCAACTTCTATTTCAAAGCATCTCCTCCTCTCCCTCTCTGAATTGCTGCATTTTGTTTCCTACAGAAACTAATAAAGAAAAAGAAAATACTTTACTCTGTGGAGGGAATTAATGCAGCAGGCCTGCAGTGGATCTTCTGGAACCCTCCCCATCTACAGTGAAAATCCATGTAAGTCCCCTGTAAATACACACCCTCAGCATTTCTGCTAAATGCGTGCTATTTACACAATAGCCCATTACAACAGCCCATCTGTCAACCCTCTTTTCATGGCCACAGGTGGAAAATGAAAAATTCTTTTGAACAGAGCACTGAGGGTCTTTGGAGGAAAGCTTGTTTGCCACTGTACAGACAGGCCCTCCACAGAGCCAAGATCTGCAACCTTCTGGGGCTCCCAGCCACGGCTGGCCTTTAGTCAAACAGTGCCCAGGGCAAGCCAGAATTTCATGCCTTTCCAGAACACTAATTGATTGGGGATAAACATTAACCTAGAATTTCAGTCATGCACTCCAGTCTTAAGCATGCCAGGCAGCCACCCAACTAACCCACCCCTCAGGCTAACCCTACTTCAAGGGTCTTTGTAGAAAGACCCAGAAGGTCATGGAAGTTTCATTCATCGTATGGTACAGACATCTAAAAGTTTTTATTTTTAAGAGCTTTCCTTTGATGCAGAAAACTATTGTGAAATTAGGGTGGACAGAAGCAGGGCATGTCCCAAGCTCTTGAGATGGACTCCCTTGGTTCAGAGATCGCAGCAGTGAACCAGCACCTCAGCCCACATTGCAACTGAAGTCAGGCAATTATTTAGATCACATACACACTTACAGTGACAGATAATCTACCCGTTCCCTGAACTCTGAGAGACATCTTGCCCTTCCAAAAATGTCGTCACAGGTTCTCAGCAGATCTGGCAAAGAGTAAGTGCAATTTAAATACTGCTGGCCAGAGTCCAACACAGAGCATATGAGTCCTGGGCTCTCGCCCCATCACCAGTGTGGGAATAAAGTTTCTAAGAGGCATCTAGAAATCAAAGTAAGAACGACAGAGATTTCTGTGACACTCTAAAACGATTTGCTGAGAGCTGCTAGACTCCCTATCTTGTTTCCAGAATGATTCGATTAGTCAATTAAGAAGAAACAACCCACACTGACACATGGTTCAAGGTTAAAAAAAAGCCAGTATGCAGCAGACTGTCCTAAAGCCAGGCTGCCACTTGCCTTGGCCGTATGGAATTTATTTATTGTATTATTTTTCCAATTTTTTTTCTTTCTTTTTTTTTCCTTATTCCACCCGTCATAGAATCATATAATCACTAAGGTTGGAAAAGACCTCCAAGATCATTAAGTTCAAATATTAACCTAGCACCATGGTGTTCACCAATAAACCATATCCCCAAGTGCCACATCCACATGCCTTTTGAATACTTCCAGGTATGGTGATTCCACCAGTTCCCTGGGCAGCCTGTTCCAGGGCCTGACAAACCTTTCAAAGCATAATTGTTTCCTAACATCCAACCTAAATCTCCCCTGGCATAACCTCTTGTCCCGTCACTTATTATCTGGGAGAAGACATTGACTCGCACCTCACTACAACCTCCTTTCAGGTAGCTGTAGAATCGCAGGTAGAATCTCTTCAAGGAATTGTAGAAGCATCTCGAAGTTTTTTCGTAAGTCTGCAGTATCCTTGCTCATCCCTTCTTTCTTTCTTTTTTTCTTTTCTTTTTTTTTTTTATTGGAAATTATTCTTTCTGAGCCTTCTAGCCCGGTTTCATCCTGGTAGAACATGAAAACAGGAACACTGAAACTAAACTTTTGAACCCAAAGTGTTTGAGTTAGTTTAAAATTAGGTAAAACCATCTGTATACCGAAGGTCCTCCTTATGCTAAAAGAAGAAATGGGAAGATAAGACATGGAGAAAGTGGTGCAGAAAAACTTTTCACTCTCTGCAGCCTCACCAGCTGAGGACATGTCCATACCTGCCAGTGCAATGCTACACATTTGGCTGTTGCCCAAATCCACTGTAAGCAAAAGCACTCTGATAGTGACATCCTAATTCAGGTCCTGGAGGAAGAAGTAGTACATTTCCATAGCACAGGATCCTCATTAAATAATTCTGGCCCTCAGCATGGCTAATTATCAAAGATACAACATTATCCTGAAAACGGATGAGAAGCTGGTTTGGGAATATCTATAGATTGCTGTATGGTTCAATATAGATATGCCAAATCCAAACTACTGTTCAGTACAATTCTCCCTGTGAATGCTACTCCCACAAATGTCAGTCAGAATCATATTTCTGACATGAAGCACCCAGTGACAGCAACTGTGAAGCGTTTGGGAGTCTGCTGCCTTCCAACTTTTAAGTCTTTTATATATTTAAGATGTACAGCTGTCAAAAATAGAAGTTTTTCCATTATCCTCTGTCCTTTCCATCTTTTATCTTGCAACTAGGCATATTTGCTCCCACTGATAGTTAAGTTTTCTGCCTGTGGTGTATAAATACAAAGTACCGAGTTATGTGGACAGGGATAGAGGGCCCACTGGACAACAGAAATTCAGTGAATATGTGCAACCCCAGAATATTCAGTTTTATCAACCTAATCACCCCATCAGAGTCTTAAGTGGCCTGTCAATGGCCCACTTTGAACTCCAGGAGTGTTGAGATTTGAGCAGTAGGAGAGAAGAATGTTCCAAAATCTGCCCTGGTAATATCTTCTAGGGGACATAACATCAGATACACACACTTTTCCCAGCAGATTTCTCTCTAACTTTTTTCGGATGAATAGTTATAGCTCATGGAAAGTATATCCTGGCTATTTTATATAGTCTTTACTATGGATCAGTTCTAACTATATACACAGTTTTGCCTGGGTGCTGCTCAGAGCAGGCTGCTGAGCCATGGTACAGAATGTACAGTTCTTTTATTCTGGGACTGCTGTGCCTGCCCACCTTATTTGTAGCTGATGGCTAAATTTCTCTCTTTTACAATTGCTGCAATAGCCTTGAAATGGGAACTGCCTATACCTGATGTAGTGATGTCTACCAGCATTTGCAGAATCTAAATGACAAGCTCCAAACACTAGCCTCATCTGGAGTAGTATGTCCAGTTCTGTTTATCCCCGTGCCAAAAAGACACATTAAAATTGAAGCAGGCCAAGAAAATTACTCCCAGTTTGGCATGGAGAATAGATTTCATTTTAGAAGAGACTGAGAACAAGATGAAGCGGGAGGATAGAGAGACTTAAGCTCTCCTTAGAGTATAATAGTCACACCACAGCACTCCACTTCCACACCACAGCTGGGTCTCATCTGTCCTGTTCAGAGCATGCCAAGAGTGATCTTTGTCTGTCTGTATCCACACACAGATGCATGTGACCTGTTTAGCCTAAGAAAGCAGAAGGTGTGTTTACATCGGTATTTGGATTCGGGTCCATTTTGAAGCAAATCTCCAGATCTGATTGCTTCACCTTGCAAAATGGTTTTAGAGGGCATCAGATGGATTTTTTTCAGATTAAATTAATCTAGAATATGTGATAAAACCTCATCTGGTGAGCTCCAGACACTAATGGGAGGTCAAAGGGAGATTCCTCAACAGGGAATGCAGTGGGCCAGGCACTGATCTCTTCTCTCTAGTAACCAGTGACAGAACTTGAGTAATGTCATGAAGCTGTGTAATAGGAGGTTTGGGTTAGATATTAGGAAAAGCAAACTAAGAGACCCCTTGCTGAGCATCGCTGCCCAGCTAGATTGTTTCAAAGACTCCTTGCTTAAAATTAGTTAAAGCACTTTCACAGTGCTTTAAGTTAATACAGTGACTGTGATGAAGAAATTAAAGAGAACCATTAAAGTTCTGAGGTTCTGGATCATATTTTTAGCCAGACAAGAAAAGGATAAGGAGTTTTAAAAAGATTTTAACTTTATTGAAAGTATGACATGATCTGACTGCTTGTGTTGAACAGGGGATGGAGAGGACTTTGTACACTTTACGAACTGAGTCCCAGGGGGCCGTATCCTCGGTGACTTGTCAAAATGTACATCAGCTCTGGCCCTTCTGCAATCACTGGAGTGCACACAGTCTAGCTGGTATCTGTGCCCACCAAGAACATTAGTACTAGTGCCCAGGACCCTCAGACATAACAGATCTTTACTTTTCCCAGGTACATGCCCTGGGCATGCAAAAGAGACCTGCTGCTGTGACAATTACCTGTCAGAGACCCATCAGAAGGAACATGTTCTTGAATTTCCTAAGGCTAAAGGGGCAGAAATTCAACTCTGGCCTCTCACTTTTCCCCTCAACTTCCTGCACAGGGAATTCTGATGAAAGAACCAAGCACACAGATGGATCTGAACAGTCCCTTCCTCAGCAGCAATGGAAAAATCTCTGAGGTATGCAAAAGACATGCGGTTTTGTGATTAGTGAGCAGGACAGACAGGTCAGGAACTCCAAGCTTCTCATTTCTCTCACTGTCTTCCTCTGTGTCCTTGGGCATGTCACTTAAACTTCTCTGCCTCAGAACCCATGTGTCTGAAATGGAGATCATGAAACCTACCTACTCATTATGATCTGATCATATTTGTTAAGTCACTTCACATCTTTAGATGGTAGGACTTTTTGGGTCCTAAGAACCACTAGTGTGGGCTGAAAGATATACAAAGTAAATAGATAGAGTTCTACTATAAGAGTTATTTAAGGAACGTGTGGGTGTAAGCCTAATATAAGTCATGTTCAAGAAACACACTTTCTTTGTTTCATTATTCATTTCCCACTTGGCATTCAAAATACTTAGAGACTAATCATTTTTAACACTTGTGTATGTTTTTTCCTGTGACTGAGAATGCAGCAGTTCATAAATGTTGGACAAGTTTTAAATAAGCAAAGTAAAAATCCACAGACTTTGGAAGTTTGAGCACAAATTAATATATTCTTTAAGGGGAAATTTTTTTATTTACTTACTGCCTGTGTTTGTGATGAATTTAAAATAGCATGACAACTTGTCTTCCAAGAAATGAGGGACTCCAAAAATATCAGTATGATTGTTCCTTAATTCTGTACTGTTTTTAAAATAGTTTTGTTTAGAATGACCTTCTTAAAGTAAATGACACTATATATCAATAACAATCTTAGGGAATTACATCAAGCACCATGTGTTGGCTCTGCCTGCTGTGTCTGCCCATCTCTTTTAGTGCCACAGCTGTTTAGTGCTTGTTCATAATCAGAATGTATATCCGATTCCAACGAGAAGCAGTAAATCAAGTATCATAATCAGAGTTCTCTTGGAAGTCTAGCAGCAGTCACCAAACCCTCTGCTCTGCTACCTGGATTTATTCTACGTGTGTGAAGGTCAAAGACTGACATGAGGTTGAATGACGGTTGTTCAGATCGTGTCTAAACTGGAATGGATATGTAGAAAAGATCTGAGGCTGAATCCAGGACTTAGATGTTCTAGGATTATTATTTTGGGACAGATATGTGAAACATTCTGGACAAATTTTAATTTCATCGTTATATGAATTTTACAAGCAATGTTATGAGGAGAATCTCCCACTCTGCATTGGTGTAGCCTCACCTTGACCACTCTGTGCAGTTTTGGACACTAAAATATAAGAAAGACATAAAGCTATTAGAAAGCATCCAGAAGAGTGATGTATAGATGGTGAAGAGGCTAGAGGGAAAGCCACATGAGTAGAAGCTGAGGTCACTTGGTTTGTTCAGCCTAAGAAGAAGAGACTGAAGGGAGACCTCATCACAGTCCACAGCTTCCTCACAAGGTGAAGCAGAGGGGCAGGCACTGATCTCTTCTCTCTTGCGACCGTTGACAGGACCTTACGGAATGGCATAAAGCTGTTTCAGGGTGGTTTAGGTTAGACATTAGGAAAAATTTCTTCACCCAGAGGGTGGTTGGGCACTGGAACAGGCTCCTCAGGGATTTGATCATAGCACCAAGCCTGACAGAGTTTACGAAGCATTTGGACAGTGCTGCCAGGCGCATGGTGTGATTCCTGGAGTTGTCCTGCTGAGGGACAGAAGCTGAACTTTGATGTTCCTGATGATGATGAAGGCTGTGGATGTGTCTACCTGGACTTCAGTAAAGCTGGACTACCTGGACTTTGATACTGTGTCCCACAGCATTCTCCTGAAGAAGCTGGCTGCTTGTGGCTGGGACTGGTACATTCTTCACTGGGTTAAAAACAGGCTGCATGGCCAGGCCCAGAGAGTGCTGGTGAAGGTGCCACATCCAGCTGGTGGCCAGTGACTAGTGGTGTTCTCCAGGGCTCAGTATTGGAGACAGGTCTGTTTAATATCTTTATTGATGATCTGGACAAGGGGATCAAGTTCACCCTCTGTAAGTTCACAGACATCACTAAGTTGGGCAGGAGTGCTGATTTGATGGAGGGCAGGAAGGCTCTGCAGAGGGATCTGGATGGGCTGGATTGATGGGCCAAGATCAATGGTACGAGGTTCAACAAGGTGAAGTGCTGGATCCTGCACTTGGGTCTCAACAACCCCATGTAGTGCTCCAGGTTTGGGGATCAGCAGCTGGAAAGTAGCTTGGTAGAAAAGGACCTGAGGGTGCTGGTTGGCAGCTGCTGAACATGAGCCAGCAGTGTGCCCAGGTGGCCAAGAAGGCCAGTGGCACCCAGGCCTGTGCCAGCAATAGTGTGGCCAGCAGGACCAGGGCAGTGACTGTCCCTCTGTACTCAGCATTGGTTAGGCTGTACCTTGAGTCCTGTGCCCAGTTTTGGGCCCCACACTTCAAGAAAGGCATTAGTGTGCTAGCATCTGTCCAGAGAAGGGCAGTAAGGCTGGTGAGGGGTCTAGAGAGTAAGTCATATGCGGCACAGCTCAGGAAGCTGGGATTGTTTAGCTTGGAAAAGATGATGCCAAGGGGAGACCTTATCCATCTTTACAGCTACCTGAAAGAAGGCTGTATCAAGGTCAGCCTTTTCTCCCAGGGTACTAGAGACAGGACAAGAGGCCTTAAGCTGAACCAAAGGAGGTTCAGGTTTGGTATCAGGAGGAATTTCTTCACTGAAAGGGTGGTCAGGCGTTGGAATGAGCTGCCCAGGGAGGTGGTGTAATCACCATCCCTGGAAGTGTTCAAGAAACTACTGGACATAGTAATACTTAGTGCTACAGTCTGGTTGAGAGGTTGGTAATCAGTCAAAGGTTGGACTCAAAGATCTTGGAGATCTTTTACAACCTTAATGATTTTATTATTCTATAATCCTTGTGAGTTTCTTCCAACTCAGGATATTCTACGATTTTATGAATGTAGGCAAACACACAGATGTGCACATATAGCTGTCATTTCATATGTACTTCAAGTCAGTATCAGTCAGAACTCATGCCAACAAAAGTGATCTTGCACCTACCACTGTAGGCTGCCTGCTCCTGTCTTTGTCACCATTCCTGTAGATGCAGCACTTAGGGACATGGTTTGGTGGTGGACTTGGCTGTGCTGGGTTAATGGTTGGAATCAACGATCTTAGAGGTTTTTACATAGAATCATAGAAGGGTTTGGGTTGGAAGGGACATTAATGACCATCTAGTTCCAACCGCCCCACCATGGGCAGGGATGCCACTCACTATATCAGATTGCCCAGTGCCCCATTCAACCTGGCCTTGAGCACTTCCAGGAATGTGGCATCCACAGCTTCTCTGAGCAACCTGCTCCAGTGCCTCACTATGCTCTGAGTAAATAATTTCTGCCTAATATCTAATCTAAATCTCTCTTCTTTAGTTTAAAGCTGTTTCTCCTTGTCCTATCACTCTCTGCCCACATAAAAATTTACTCTCTCAGCTTTAAGTGCTGGTCTCAATGTGTTTTTCTCACAGACTTCACTCACGTCTGGGATTGCCCTGACCCAAGTGCAGCACCTCACATTTGGACTTGTTGAACATCATGAGCTTCTCGTGAGCCCACTTCTCAAGCTTTTCCAGGTTCCACATGTTGACATGTCCTTCTGTTGTGTCAGCTGCACTGCTCAGCTTCGTGTCATCTGCAAATGTGATGAGGGGACACTCAATCTCACTGTCTGTGTCATTGCTAAAGATACTGAAGAGCAATGGTGCCAAAACAGACTCCTGGGGGACACCACTCAGTCACTGGCCTCCACCTGGACATAGAGCCATTGACCACAACTCTTTGGCTGCATCCATCCAGCCAATTCCTTATCCACCAAACTGTCCACCCTTCATATCCATGTGTCTCCAGTTTGGAAATATGGATATTGTGTGGGACCAAGTTAAAGGCCTTACAGAAGTCTAACCAAAGTGATTCTAATATTTTATGATTTCTCTGATTAAGTTCATAAGAGAGTTCACATGAATGGTTTTACCAGCCTTACAGAAAGAGTGGTGAGAGGATAGTGATGAACAGAAGATTCAGATGGATATTGGGACCTCTTAGTGACAGCACTCACTCAGGTCAGAGCAAAAATGCACCCTGTATCTGTTGAAGAAAAAACCCACTGCTTTCATAAATGCACACTTTGTGTGACTTGTATGATTACAAGACTCATCTTTTTATTTGTTCCCATATAGTTTGTGACCATGGGAAAAATCAGAAACGAATTTCCAACCATAGGATGATTTCACATCATCTTACAGTTTTTAATGTGATTTTTATAACGGATTTGATTTTGTCTCGAAAAGAACTGGAAAGAATATAGACTTTCTTTGACATTTTTTAAATCAGAGGAGGTTTCAGTTATATTGGTCTGGTAGAAATCTCATATGCAAGATAAAGTCAATTTTGTATTTCAGATGTCCTTGTGGAAATTCAGCTATTCTTTACGGCCCCTGATTTCGGTCCAGAAAACATGCTCCTTCTGGTTTGAATTAAACCCAAAGCTAAACCACAGGGAAAGCTGAGGTCCAGAACTTGGAATAAAACACCACTAAAAGGGCACAAGTGCCATTGCTGAAGAATTTCATCGACGAGTCACATTTGGTTACATCTCAGTAAAATGCCAGATTAAATGCCAGTCCCTGTGCAAGTCAGATTCAAAACAATATTCTGGTCACTTTGAGGAAAGGTCAAATAAGGACAAGTTAGGGAAGATTCTGTAGAACGGGCAAGGGTCGCACACTGAGAGCAAATCCCATACAGTCAGTTCTCAAAATGTACAGAGGCAAACAGATTCCTTCCATTTACACAACGTTTCAAAGCCACTCCTCTGTTCTGTGAGCCAGGTGCTAGGTAGGCCCAGCAGGACAGACAAATCTGCCATCATCTCTGTTCAGAACAAGGGTGGGACAGGTGACCAGAAAGGATGAACTTCTCAGCTGAGCCCTACACCACAGTATGTGGCTGACTATTCACAAGACCTGAAGCTCTATAGTTCACTGACTGGTGAAGAAAATCCTGCAGAGCTCTGTCACAGAGTCCTTGTCTCATGTGCAATAGGCACTGATAATGCCCAAAGTGAGGCGACTCAACTGAAACAGACAAGGGTGTATTCCTGGAGAAGATGTTTTCTCTGAAGAAGTGGAAACTCTGTACTTCTCTGCTTGCCATGAGGTTGTAAAAGGGATGGTGCTACCTTCAGCACAGTCACTGCTCAGGTTATCCCTTGAGCAGCCTTCTGTGGCTCCCATTGTCTCTTCCTTCATTTTACAAAGACATCTGGTATAGTTGTTTTCCACGCCAATGCATTCTCCTCATTTTGTTTTGACATTTGTGAAATTGCCTCAAAGGATTTTAGTGTATTCAGTCAGGATTTATGAATGGGCTCTAAAGCAGAAAACTTGCTGTTGAATATCCACGCTTAGTCACACCTTGATAACCAGCCACTTAGAGGGTTAAAATATTACTTCTGTGACAGAAGTTTCCTCCCACTTGTGTAATTACTACAAAAAGAGTTTGCAGACAGGACCCTATTACAACAGAGCCCTCTTCCTGCTTCTCTGTCCTATGGCTTCATAAATCTCTGCTTGTGACATCATAATCTGTTGCTGTGGGAATCCTGCTGGTATCACAAACAGGGGATTACGACCTCAGAGTAAGAGCAAACAGAAAGAAGAGATTGGTTCCGTGAGAAACAAAACATCCTTGGCGAAGATGAATAGATCATCCTCCCAGACCATCCAAGATCTGGCTTACCCACGTCCTGGAAACATGAGGTCAGATGCCAGATTGCTGTGTCTTAGTAACCTCATCTGCAGTGTCAAGAACTTAATGAAGACTCCCTTCACATCCACCATCCCCTCCCTCTACCTCTGCCCCTGCCCCACTCCTCCCCCCAACAAAAAAAAAAGCTGGATAGGGGTGCAAAGCACATAGACCTTTAAAATAAATTCTTAGGCAAAAGATAGAAAAATATCTCTTTTGTGATGACAGTGTAAAACACTTTCCTATCAGACAGGGTAAACAAACAATAATCCAATACAGGTATAAAATGAGTTTATACAAAGAAAGTTCAAATCAGACTCTATCATCTGCCTATTTAATAACTTTATTTTCATGACTTCATCTTTGAAGAACATGCTGGCAAGGTTTTGGCCATGTCCATGTGGACACCTATGAGAAGGGTCCCCTATGGGAACAGCTGCAGGAGACACTCTGAGCAGGGTTCCTAATATCTGAGCACCTCACAGACCCAGTGGGCCACAGGCAGATGTCAGCGGTATCGAGCACCTTACAGTTGCTTCAGCAAGAGGGAGGAGAGCACCTCAGGATGTTCAGTGTGCCCATGCTATGGCTGACTGAGGACCCTGAGAGTCAGTGCAGCTTTGGAGCTGATGCCAGGGCTCACAGAAGTACTGCAGCTAGAAAAGGAGAAGGGGTTTGGTGCTCTTCTTCATAATTTCCACACAGGGCTCTTCCAATGTTTATCCTTTATTGCTAATCTATTCGAATAGAATTTAAAGGAAATGCAAGATCAGTAAAGGCATATGCAAATATAACTTTTTTCTTGTAGGTCATTGCCATAGAAACTATTGCTACAGGATCTAGAGAGATATGGCCAGATCATAAGGCCACAGAAATGAGGGTCTCAGCCTTTTCAATCCAGTAACATTAATTCCTATGAAGCTTTACTCTATTTTTAGGCAAATTATTTATGTTCTTTTGCTTAGTTTTGCTATCTGCTAAATGGGAATAAAAAACCCAATTGATCTCAATGGAGTTCTTAGGAGGAAGCCTCATTTTGTGTGGACAAGAAACTGGAGAAGACCACACAAGTGCTTTTGGGAGTGACTTTTCAGTGAGGTTTAATCTCTGTTCCAGACTCAGGCCTATGGAGTCTTTGCACACCCCCAGCCTGGGGACCTTCCCTGGTTCATGTCTTAGGGCAATAACTGAGTGTCACTGAGCAGATCCTGACTATGTGACGGATCTCACCACAGTCAGTCCACAAAACTCTGTATTCCATCCTGCATCATGTGCAATACCTCTGCACCAGGGCAGCACATGGGGGCAGAGGGAAGGTCCCTGGAATTGCTCTTGTAGCAATGCTACTCTCAACTGTTATTCCAGGCCCCCTTTAGGCTCACATTCCCTGCTTAGTAAAATTAAAACTTTGAGGGTGTAGTTTCTCAGCGAACAATCTTTGATCGCGCTGCAGCCTAAAGCATTCTTTCCCCCTCGCCTCCTCCTTATGTTCTTGAAGTATCTCTTGTGCTGGCAGTAGCAATTGCATAGCCTCACAACCCAGAAAACTAATCTCTTTTTTTCTCTCTGTGTTTTTCAAACAAATCAGCTTATTCATATGGTTGATGATATGATAGCTCGTCCTGAGGGAAGGGACTGTGGGGTCAGAGTACGGGTAAAAAGCTGAACTGCTGCTTTTGGAGGAAGCCCACAATCAGACTGGGCTAAACTGTTGAGGAAATAGTTCCCTTACCCACCTGTTTTGTCACTGTCCTCTTGCCTTCTTTTACCACAAGTCTTTCCTCTGGGTGGGTACTGAAGGACTCTACTTCAATTTTTTTTCATTATAGTTGCTTCCCAAATTTTCCTGGGCAGGTGAACGTACAGGTAGTGTGGAAAGTCTATATTAGATCTTGAGAGAGTACTGGAGTGGAGAGTACTCGGGAAGGCTGAAATAGTTGTTGAAAGCTATTTGCTGTCTGGTTTCTAGGAGACAGCACGACTCATTGCATCCTTCCTTGTAGTCTGTGCCTCTCAACCATTTATCAACTAGCACACTTGATCAAGACTGATAAAAAATCTTTCAAAAAATCATAGAGAGCTGCACTATAGAATGGGAACATTAAAGTGTGGAAATAAAATGATTGCTGAAGATAAAGTCTGTTCTACTAGCACTGAAGTATGTAGGTTCACATTTGTCCCAAGGGATTTATTGGTGGAACTCCCACTAGTGCAAGTAAAAAATTCCAGCATAAATTCCTTTATATCTTTACAATTTCCCCCTAACCATTCTCTGACCAAACTTCACAGTCAGCAGTCTTTCTGTGTTTTGGGGGGTGTGTGTCTTAAAATTATTATTGCCGTTATTTCATTCAGCACTGCCTAAATATATCAAAACTAGAAAAGAGCCCTAATTTTAGTTGAAAAGTATCATTTACACCATTTATAAGAACAATAAATAACAGTAGGAGCAATAATAACAGTAATGGTCCAGAACATGATTTCAGAATCACAATAAAAGCAGATGTGGTGCAATAATCATAAATAAGCAATAGCTGGCAATTAACACATTGCATTTCAAGCTCTGAAAGGAAAATGACACGAGGGTGATAAGGCTTTTTCTGCAGCTCGTTTAGAATAAAGGTGTAAATGGCATACATGACATTTCACCACTGTATATGCCCAGAGATTAGAACGCAGGAACGAAGGCAGAACCATCATATGTAGGTTACAAAGGAAAGTTCAGCTACTGCTGTAAAATGTACAGATTTAGTCTTATAAAAACAGCGCTCTGAATGCCTTTTCTGACAAGCAAGAAAATATTGTCAAACATTTGATTCATCAAATGTTATCTTCACTATACAAGAAAAGTGTTCTAAGCCCTGACAAAGCCCAGGAAGCAGAAAATGAAGTAAACTGAACAAGTTTGCTGCGCATGCAGCAAACAAATCAATAAAAAATGACCACTGAAAAAGAGAAGATTCCTTTTTATGAAAATACAGGGCTTCCATTTTGAAGTTGATGAGGTAAAAGGCTCTGTTCATGTTGAATTTTAAAAGGTAAAGCTGAAGAAAGTGTGTGACATTTTCCACAGTGTGTACCTACTTTAAAACTGTAAACCTGGTTTTTAAGTGGTTTAGATGCCTATGAGTGACATGTTTAGAATGGAGACACTAAAAATTGTGGGTGTGCACCAGAGAGTGCAATTTCAGATCAAAGATATCTGCTCCCAGGTGGAATCCATGTAAGGGAGGTTTGTATGAATGAAAAAAATTAAGAACAAAAATCTGGCTGGGATTACTGCCTGTGGCAGCCTGCTGCACTTTGAGTGCACAGAAAGCTGCTCTTTGTAAATCAGGGCTCAACATTACAGTCCTGCTAAGCAAACTGGAACTTAGAGACAGCTTCCTCCTGACCATGGGCTCCACTGTGCTGTGGACAGGCAGCTGACTCCGAAAAGGAGCAGCCATCCATGCAGGGCAGCCTGGTAGAGAGCTGACGGCAGCAGCAGTCTGATCCAACCAGTGTCCTCTGCACTTGGACTTGTCACCTGTGACTCAGAGTGAAGCTTCGTCTTCTTTCACAAATGTGTTTTTCTGTCACTAGAAAGTCTGAATAATCAAATGCTTTATCCAAGTCAAAACTTCACTTTTGTTTTGATAGCATTTCTACATGCACATGCACAAATTGTACACAAAAGTATTTTTAAAATACGCCTTCATTTAACCAGAAGAGTTACTATTCTGACTAACTACACAACCTGTCTCCTAAAAACCTCTGCCACTTTACTGGTGTTAAGCTTATCTTGGATAATTTTTTATTTAAATTGTTTAAAATTAATGATGCATTTTTATGGCTGTACCTTAAGGTCCTGCACCTCTCTATCAAGACAGCTACAGAACAAAATATACTGGAATGGGGAGAAAAAAAAGGCTGGCGCCCGAATGATCTGTTCTCTACTAGCATGTGGGAGAAACAGGTTCTCTTCCAACCCTCTTGTTCCCCAGGCTGTCATGGGCACCGAGTGCTGCAGAGATAGCAGCAGCAGCAGCTTCTCCAGCTGATTAACCAGAGACAGTGACAGACTTTAACAGGAGTGCTACCCTGCACTCCAGAGCCAGAGGAATAGTTGCCTCAAAATAGAAGCAGATGGATCTGCGCAAAAATGATGGGACTTTGGAATTCAAAAAAGTGTGTTAGTGGGGAGGGAAAGAGGGAATTGTGCGTCTCATTTTAAAAGGAATATGTACACTCTGTCTCTTACTATCTTTTCCAGCAGGAAGATAAGGAGGTCAGGCTGTACTGAAATATAACGAGCTGTGATAAACCATGATTTTAAAATATGTTGAAACCTTTAATAGCAACAGTAGAAGATATTTACAAAAGTACCACGTATAGGTCATTTATACAGGGCTAATTTTCCTGGTAATAAATATAAATAAAAACAACATGGGGATTTTTTTCATATTTTGGTCAAGTCAAGTGGTCTATGAGGAAAACGGAGAAATGCCCTATTTTACAAATAAGGTCCAAGTATGGGCCTGAATTTAAAATTTGACATCAAGATTTCCTGAGTCTCAAAGACAATTTTTGGTGTAAGGATCAAACCCCAAAGTCAGTAGGCCTGATTTTTACACCAGGGTAACTCCTTGGACCTCAGAGAAATTGCTCTAGATCTGGTAACTGAAAACAGAATTACCCTTAAAGGATAACTTCCCATCATGATCCCAGCATAGCAGATATGCATCCTGAGGCCATGTTGTAGGGCTTTAGGGTTGCTTTACACTGCTCTAAGAGGAAATCACTTGTTCTCCCACTATATCACAGGTATGCTGTAGTGTCCTTCAAAACACTGAAAACTACAGTTAGCACAGGATTCAGCTCATCTTTGGCTACAAACTTATAAAGATTCACACTGTATTAGAAAATGAGAAAATCTAGTGGGACTGGACCCATTCTCTAACTCTGGGCTAAATTTTTTACCTCCACATGATTAAACTCCCTTAGCCTGTAAAGCAGACTGACCGCATTTAACACACATACTGAGGATGTGTCAGGCCCATGCTGAGCCCTGAACTGTGTGTGGGCACTGTCTGGGAGAGTGCTGGGCTGCTGCTGACGGTGCTCGCAATTTGACCATATGGATGGTCATGCACCAGTGCACAGGGCTGTGTGATAGCCTGGCTCAGTTTAGTGGTGTAAAAATAATCTCACTGTCTAAGCCTGTCTTCTGCCTCTTTCATGCCCTTCTTAGAAAAACTGACACCTAGAGATACCCGTTTCTCCTCACTGAGTTTAGAAAACATCTACGGTGACTAACTCAGATCCAGACTTTGACTTTCTCATACCTAAAGTGAAGGCGTCCGCTAACCAGAGTGTTTCAGGGACACTATGTACATCAATAAAGAAAGAAAAAGAAGGGCAGATTCTTACTGCATGTGCCTGGATTTAGTATCTGGTAAAGCTGAATCTTCAAGAAATAAAGAGTGAAAATAAAGCAGTCTCTGACACATGTAGATCGATGCAGAAGCAAGCACTCACTGAAACAGGCCAGATGCTGACACCATGTTTTTCTCCTGTCTGCTCTGTAAGCAGTATAAACAGTAATAGACATTGTATCATTTTAAATTGCCTCGTAGAATATAATGCTGATTTTAGACTGTTTTGAACCTCCTAGCTACCATGGAGCAGAGAATATTTACTCTCATCTTAGAAGATTTTACCTGGCGAGACAGAGCAAACAGCAGTCAATACCATTAGAGTGAGCAAGACCCTTCTGCACTCCCAGTAATTCTTCAGGGCACAGTCCCTGCGGAGCCCTGAGGGATCTCAGACTCCAGTGGAAAAACAGAGTAATGGGCATGTGTCAGCACAGTGATTAATCATCAGTCAAGTTAAACTTTGGGGGACACACGGACACTTACCCTAATGTAAGGAGAGTATGCTCCCATTTACTGCCCTTGCTACCTAATGCTTGACATGGCCTCAGTGCTCAGTCAGATCTGGCAAAAATCCAGAGAAAGATGCTGATATTCAAAGCTGCAGTTACTGATTCTTTGAGTGTCCCCTGATGCATCTGATTAAAGCAAATGATCGATACTAAACTTTGAGGAAAACTAGTATGGGGATGTTACGGTTGACAGCCCATGAATAAATAACCCTGATAATGGCATTTGTCTTACTATAAAGCTCATTCATAATTTAGCAAGAATAATGCCCATTAAAGAACACCTAGAATGATCACTGCCAAAATAAAGAGTTAATTGGTTTTTATCTTCTGGGAACTATCTCATAATAAGCTCAGTATGGAAAACTGGCTATGAACTCTATATAGTGATTATAAAAGTATCTACTCTCCAGGTCACCTCCTCCTCATTTAGTCTTTCTGCAGTACTTTTTGGACATCTGCTTTTGATATATATTCTCTAAGTTGGAAGGGAAAAATGTTGAGAGAGGTCCTATCTCTTTTTCCCAAAAATAAGGAAGAATTTGACCCAATCGCCACTGAAGTCATCAGAAACTGATTTGGGTCCCAAAGTAAATATCATGGGAACATTAAAGTAAATATTGCTCCTTATTAAGCAAATAAATGTTACTGTATGCTAAATTTAGAGAAAGAAATAACCCAGTTATGTCAGAGGAGTTATGTACTTTAATAAAATGTAGCTTGAATATTCATACTGTACGGTCATGTAATGCCTATAAAATGTTTCCTGCCCTACTACCACAAAAACGGTTTGCAGATGTCTTTTAATCTAGAAATACTGTCTGTCTAAGGCAAGGGGAGAATGCCAATACCAGAGCCTTGCTCTGACAAAATACAAGTGGTTTGTATTTTCACATAAGGATTGTGCATATGCACTGGCACATCTGTTCACTACGCAGTCCCGCAGCCTGGAATGGATAACACTGACTTTGGGGATTAATGCCAGCCTCACTTGAATAACAAACACTTGTACTCCAACAGTCCTTGCAGCACTCAAACAGGATACATTTTTTTGGACGTCGTGTCAAAATGCAAAGTACCATCTGATCCTGCCCTCACTGGGCGATCACCTGTTTCTATTTAATGTTTTCTATTTAACAAGTATAGTATGATGGTGATGGAGCCAGAGCATTTCAGAAGCATCCTGGAACAATACTCCATGTGGAAAATTATGGTGTCCTGTAGTGCTTCACATCTACCTCAACTATATTAAACACTACATAAAACAATCTGAATTCCAGACGTTCTCTCTAGATATTGTAAGTAAGCTGCGCCAATATTTATGAGATCAAAAACATGCCAAGGTTTTAAATCCATGATTCTGAATAAAAACTTTGTGTTTCATGCAAGACTGAACTCTCAGAATACTGCTGCTCTCCCCTCAACATGCCACGGCCTCAACCTTGAATATGACCCCAAACATCACCACTGTCACTTCTCTTGAGTCAAAAGGCAGAAAAGCAGGAGGGTATATAACAGTGTACTCCAGAGGTCCACTTTTAGTGGCTAAGCAATTCAGGTATTGACATCCAGCGACTCCCTACAATTCATGTGATGCCTCTGCACCCAGACCTGGCAGTGACTCTTCTGACTCTCAGCTGTGTTGGTCAATATCAGAAAATAGCCATTGCTAATTGGCACTATTAGGAATCAGGATGGTAAGAGAAATGGTTTCACAGGCCTGAAGGCAGAGGCCAGGGAGATGTGTGAGAAGATAGGAGAGGCTGCCCAGCTCCCCTCAGGCCCACTACCAGCAAGGTTTACCATGTTCTTAAGCAATGCCCAGGGTTTGCACTTCTAAGTCCCTTGCACTGTCATCCCACACAACGATGAGATTTCCCCTTCCTGGCCATTTCGGTCTCCTTTACCTGCTCAGATCTGTAGGAGTGCAAAGAGCAGGGGCCTGAGGTGCCAAGACAGATGGGTGGAGCAAAAGACAAACCAGGGCCAAGAGTGAAAGCTGTCTGTCCTCAATGGAAAAGTGTTCCCATGGTTCTGCTCAGCTGGACAGAGGTACCCCAGGGCAGGAAACCACCTGGCACAATGTGAGGGGAACCATCACAAGGCATCTGCACTTACACAAACACACACATGGAGACACATAGAGGTTAACTGTTCTGGGGGGAAATGATGCAGATTGGAGTCCCTGAGCTCAGGGAGTTTCACCTCAGGCCAAGAGGCTCTATCATGTGGGCAGTTTTATGGTGGTTTTTCTTTTCCCCGAGGGCAGGTGGGGGTTTCCTGGAATAATATGTGTGTACTTCCATGTGCTGAATTCCACTTTTCTCCTGTGGCTGTCCAGAGGGAATTGTGGAGGGCTGAAGCATGCTAATGTGGAGAGCTTGTGTTGTATATACCACATGAGCCATTCTGGGGAGATTTTGGTCTCGGAGGATAGCAACCCAACATACTTAATGAACACCGTTACCTTCTATTATTTCCTGTAAGAGAAAGTGGAGAGAGATGATTCACTAAGGAAATCTGCATAATTAGGGTCCATCATTTCCTACAGATGGGAACATCACAGGCAAAGCAGAACACTACCCCCCTCCTTTTAGCAATTCTTCTCAAGTAGCTGTTAGCTCCTCCACCTCTGGGAAGGGAGAAGGAAGAGCTAATGCCAAAGAAATCTTCACTAGGAGAACTGCTTCCCCCTTGCTGCAGCTGTCACTGCTCCCCAGCTTTCTAACTCCACATACTTTATGCTTAGGAAATGTTCAGTTCAATTTCATTTTCTCTCATGATATGTGTTTTTTATGTTGATTTATAAATCGTATATTTAACCACAAACTGAATTTTGGTCTGGCAGCTCAGGAATAGTATGTCAGCCTGCTGAGGTCTGGTTTTTGCCAGGATCTGCCTAACACCTTGGGAATGGCACAGGCTGCCATCAGATCAGTCCTTGAAGAAGAGCAGTGTCAAATTTCTGCTTTGCCCAGCTTCACATTTTGCTTTGCCTCTGTCCCAGAAGAGAGGGTGACCCTGCGTGAAGTTCACATGGAAGGGATTATTCAGCCAGCGGTCACCAAGTGGGGAAGAGGGAGGGAAAGGGGATGTTGAAGTTCAAAATGGTGAGAAATGTAGAATAACAATTTATATACATTGTACTACTTTGCAAGAAGTTAGTGGCAAGAATTTCTTAATACTAAATTTCTAGACAGTGCTGTAGTATGAGGTAAGATTCACTGCTACTAAAAATGGTAGACTCTCCCCCCCACCTCTACTCCACCCCTACCAGATGCGAAAGACTATCTCCTGTTTATGGCCGGCTGTGGCACACTCTTGGACAGCCCTTAACTCACTACTTGGGCAAATTCAAAGAGGGTGGGGAAAGGGAAGGGAGAGGGTTAGGAGAGAGTTAGATTTCTGTTGGCTCAGTGAGTGAAAGCAGCCCAGGGACACATCTGGAAAAGGACAGAGCAAGTGTGAAGGAGAAAGTAGGGCCGTAGGACTAGGAATAGGTCAAGGGAAGAAACAGGAGAGGAGACCAGTATTTCAGTAGCAGCCAATTCTTTTATAGTCTAAATTGCTCTTTGAATAGCACTCTTTCTATCAGCATGAAGGTACAAAATACTACTATAGGACTAATACTATAGTTTAAATTAGAGTGGGTTTGCTTTTAAAACCACTTCAATGTAAAAATCACCTATAAGCAACGATTGGTGGGGACACACTTAAAATGTGAAAATCAGGCCTGAGTTTACCTTCCTTCAGAATCTCTGAGCAGCTTAGCAGCATCAGAGCTGGAATGTCATGCTGGAGGATATCTACTGACATGCTCTACTTTCAAAACTTTTCCCATTTTTCCTCAGTTGGGTGTTTGTATTTATATTTTATTGTCTGACTCTGCTATTCTTCTTCTGCAAACTGATAGTAGAGGCTTGAAACCTGGACTGCTTGATATCTTTAACATAGTGGTTTTAATTTTGGATGGGCTTTTAAAAGAAATTTTTTGACAAATGAACAACATAAAACTCTTCAAAAGAAAACCCTCAGAATATTACACTTTATGTTGAGTTGATCAAATCAAGATATCAAACAGATTCGCTAAAAATTGTTCTTGCGACAAAAGATTGTCATAATCTCAATTTTCTGATAAAGCACATGGACTGTATACCTTTAAGTTTGCTTTTCTTTTTTTCCTCTTTTATGTTTGTTAATATTAAATTGTTATATCTCCAATGTTAATCCACCTTTCTCTGATTAGCAGCTCAAAATATTATCTAAAGAATCATTTTGCACAGCTCCACACTCAATTCCAGCAAAAGTGGGAACTTTCATGGATCATGTGAGAAAGCCTTTCCGCATAAGGGTCTAAGACTTAATCAGTCTGGATGGGTTTTGTATACCGTCATAAGCACCTCATTTTTTGTGCTAAACCTTCAAAAGTTAGAAATTAGCCCCTCTTCCTTCCACCTTTTAAAATGAGGATAATTACCCTCAGCCCTACAGTAGCTGGAAACCTTAAAGCTACATCTAAAACCTGTGCTGAATCTAAAGACAGATTGAAATGTTTTGTGCTTTTTTTTCTTCCAGTACTGTTAATATTGCTACTTCTTTGTAGATCAATAGTAGCTTTTTCTAAACGATAGCATACTTCATAAATCAGGGTGCTCTTTTGGGCAATAGTAAAAGTTCAGCTTATGTTACCTATTTTTGTGATGTGATTAGTTTATTATAAAGCATTCACCAGCACACCTCTGTGGGGAGGAGTGAATTGTGAACAGGGCTGACAAATGGCAATCTGTCGCTCACAGAAACCACAGACGTCACTGATTTGCTCAAAAAGCAACTGCCTGGGGTTTCGTATCTCTTCTAAAGTTTCACACTAAATCGAAGACCTCGACAAGAACTTCCTGTTCCCTTGTAAAAGCCCCTCACCTAAAAACTGCTGGAAACTTGTGACCTTCAAAGGTGAGATCTGAATATCAGCTCTCCCCTTGTGCCACTTTGCAATACAAAGGAACCTCTGAGCTTTAATTGTCAGACAAAAGACTCTCTCTTATCCTACACAGTCTCTTTAATTAGGGTCTGCATGTGTATACATCAGTGACCTTTAATGGCAGGCCATTAGCACCTTTAAACATTACACCCTGATTGGTTTAGAGTCTGTGTGCCGAGAATGTTTTCGGTATTAAAGGTCTCTCTAATCCAAGGGTAGGGATAATAGGACCCATTGCTTGGAAACAACAATCTGCAGAATTTTGTACCTGCTCCTTTTACATTGAAGACACCCTAACACTGAAAAACCTTCTCCAGGTGTGGTCTCAGTTAGAAGTTAAAGCCCCTTAGTGTTGAAAAAATTAAACCAGTAAAGAGTGGTAAACAGCAGGAAAGGAGTGTAAACTGTAGAGGTGGAATACATCTGGCCACCGAGCTGTTTATGACTCGGTTAACAGAGCTCAGCTGAATCACTGTAACCAGCTCTCCCCTGGGGCTCCATTACACTCCATGGGGCTGGATTCTTTCTCCAAGTCTTAGACCAGTGCTACCACCGGTGTTTGTGGTGCTACAGACTGAACTAAGCAAAGGAAATAATTCGGGGTGGGGGCAGGAGGGCGGGAAGGCAACAAAAAACCTCGGCCTAGACTTCTGAATTGGACCAAACTAGTTTAATTCATTGATCTGCTTTGTGGCAAGACCACAACAACCACTGAACCACAGAAGTAGGAAGAGTGTCCTGAGGCACAGGGTGAGGAATCAGTGCTGCGGGCTAAGTACCACAGTATTGCTGCCAAGCATTTAACTTTGTGTTTAATATGCTGTTTTGCAAGGTGAAGTGGTCTAAACATTGAAATTATCAGCTTAGTTATATGGAAAAACTGCAGAACAAAAACCACTAAAAGCCAAAAAGGTTAACCTCATTTCTCTGGCCAGGCCTCCTTCCGCTAGAGGATTTTCATCACCTGCAGCTTTCCGGTAAGAAACCCCTCCCTCTGTTTATTGACAAACTCTAGTAAGCATTACCCTCCATGGTCCTGGTAACCATGTCTATTATGGTGATGCTTTTTCAGGCCTTTGACTAGGAAGTTGTTTATCGTCCACTTAAAAGGAAGTGATCTGAAACAAAAACAAAAGGTGGGAAAATTTTACTCCCATTTGGATCGGGAACAAATCTTCCACTTCAAAATGTAGTAATTTTTATTATACTTATACCTGGTCCCTTCTAATTCACCTAATGATTTCCATAATAATTTATCCACTCCTCTGCACCCTTTCAGGACAGGCCTACCTGGTCACCTTCTGTTCTCTAACACTCTGATGTTCCAGAAACTCACATTTCCCACTTCATATTCTGGCATAGAGGCACATTTTCCATCTCCACAGACATTCTATTGGTGGGGACTCTGGGATCCCACCTATGCCCTTACTCTCTGATTGCTGTGAATCTCTAACCTAATCTCTTCAGGGCACCTTATAAAGTCTTTCAAACTCGCCACTTAGGGGAAAAGCAAAGGTCTAGCAGGCCCTAAAACATGGAGTTTGACAAACCTATTCCACTCTAGGTAGATGCCAGAAGTCCTTGGGCAAGGACTTAGAGGAGTTCTGAGGTGGATAAGAGATACTAAACATCATTTCAGTGCTGAAGGTGCCACCACCACCATTTTCAAACAGGAAGCTGGTACAGACTGCAAAGCCATCATCTCAAGTCATATTTTGCTGCAGATCATGCACCTGACTTGGATAAGACTGGGAAAAACAGTGTGCGTGTATCCTCAGGAACCAGAACTCGGCCAGCCAGGAGTCTTTTTAGTATCCTAATCCTGCACAACCATTAGATGCCCCTTCCAGCCAACACACAAACAGCTGGAACCACTTAGATTATTGCTGTTGGATGTGAGAAAATGTTCCTTTACCTTCCTTTGGCTTCTTATTTTCTTTTCTATTGGTCTCCTCCTCACACACAAGCTGTTGCCCAAACCTGCATACAAAACTCTCCTCCCTTCTCGTAGACTTGTTATCTGACTTAGGCAGACACCCAAGTCCCTGCATACTTCTAAGTTTTCATCAGGCATGCCAAGAACCAGCTATGTTTTGTGCACTCCTTCTCCTCTCAACCTCCCCCTGGCTGTAAAACTCCAAAACAGAGTTTTCAGTTACCCAGAGTCCAATTGTTTATCACAGCAATACCCACCAGGGTTCCTGGAGGAGTCATGATGATGACAACCAGCATAGCCATTTACTACTGTGAGCACTGGAGACCGCAAACATAGGCTGTGTCTTTGAGAGAATGCCCATGTGATGCTGACCCTGCCAAAGCCCAAAATAACTTTTTTTAGGAGAGTAAAAACAGAGTTAATCACCAGTCCCTGCAGATAAGGACGTGTAATCTGACAGTGCTGGGTCATGTTTGCTGAGGAGATAAGTTGGAGGCTGAGGCACAGGAAATGCTTTGGCCAAACTGTAACATTTTGTGGGGATGCCTGGCCCGCCCCCAGTTCCTGAATTAGCAACATCCCTTTTTCAACCAGGCAAGATGTCTGATGGCACCAGTCTAACCAAAACAGGGCAAATTTTTGCAAAGAGTTCATTCAGCTGACATGGTAAAGCACAGTAAGGTGGATATAGAAATCCCAGACGATGCTCTGCACCCAATTAGAGGATGCAGATTAAAAAATAAATTATATATTTTGCACTGTGTGGTGAAGAAAATGGTCCTACCTTCAGTAAATGAAGCATCCACACCTTGACTACAATCTCTTGAGGTCACTTCATCCATGTACAGTTGTGTGCTACACCACTTGAGACCATAGCTTCTCCGTGGCAGGCAGGGACAATAGCAGTCTCACTTCTAAACATGTTTGAAGAATTGCTTTTTCAGCATTCAGGGTGCTTGCAGCAGATGAAGAGGATTTTCCTTTCCATGCATTCACCACTGCAACACCCCAAAGCCAACTAATTGGAACTTGCAGGTACTAGGCATTTGAACTAAATTGTACCCACTTTGCCCTTGAATGGGCATGTAAATCCTTCTTTCAGTATTTGTGTAACACCTGTGTTTTAAAGCACTGCCCAAATATTCATTGTCTGGTTTTGTTCCAGACAAAACTGTCAAAGTACTTTGCTTGTGATTCAGAAGGTCTACTGCTTATTTCACCCAGTACCTACAGAAATGCAGTGATGAATAGGGTTTCTGTGCAGTGGCCCATCCATCTGTGGCAGACCAACCAAACATACTTGGATTGCCGGCAAACAAAATCCACCTACAGCAACCACAAATTTCACACGAGGAAAGGTCGATACTTAAAAATTAATAGAGTGATGAGGGAGGTAGAATAACAAAAGACATCCACAACCAGCAACAATGTTTGCCAAGATCTTTACAATGTATTGGCCATTTTTTGACAGTCAAGGACACTACTTTTTATTATTATTATTATTATTATTATTATTACTGCTCACATTTTGTAATAGGAAGCATTGTGGCTTTCAGAAAGCTTGTGCTGCTTGACACATATTGTCAGCCAGTCTGTGGGGCTTTGGCCTCTACTCCATACATAAAGGATCTCTTCTTAATCAAGATGCTCATCAACATTGTCAGTGACTGTCAGGAAGATTTGTCTGCTAAAGGTGCTAAAGGCAAATGTTTATGGTGACTGTTAACCCAGGTTATCCTTAATATCTGGTATCTGGTTAGTATATCTAGTTCTTGTGGAAGCCAGGGGTCAATAGTATGGATGCAGATGTCTGCACTGTGGATAACTAAGATTAAGTGAGATGAATCTGAACTTGTTTGTTTGCAGTACAGTCTCTACCAGCAAATCCACCATTATTTTCTGTATCTTGAACAGACCAGAGAGAATATCAATGCAAGACATCTTCATTAAGCGTCTGTTCACACGCCCGTCTTTGGGCAGATTGCTATCATCCTCCCAGAAAAGGATGCAAATGTCTGGTAAATTATTTCAGAAATCTCCATCTTGGCCCCTTAATCATGGAGACTTCTGGTTAGACACCTTCAAATACCCCATAAACACTTAAGAAAACATCCCATATTACTGTGAAACAGATAAAGCATAATTCATGGGAATTGTTCCTTAACTTGAACAGATTTTAGTTCACATCCAGTGCTTTCAAATGGAATTGTAATTGGACAGTTGTCCATTTCCATGACATTTGCTAGTCTGGGACATAACTGGAAAACATCTTCGATATTTGATTTAGTGAGTAAGTATTGCTTTGACTAATTTGGCCATTTGAACTCACCAGATGCAAATTTGGACATTTCAGAAAGCACCTGCTGTCTCCAGGGATATTTGTGAAAATGAGGTGCTGTCTCTCTTGTGGCTTATCTTGGCAAACAAAACTCAGTAAACCAAAGCCCAATATTGCAAAACATCTCTTACTCTTTTACATGTCTACTTTTGTTGATGGTGGTTTTTTTCTTTTTGTTTTTGTTCTTTGGCTTGTTTTTTTGATTTTTTTTTTAAGTCTGTGAGAGCAAACAAATCCTAATTAAGTTGAGTCAATTGCAGGGAGCAGAGAGAGAATAGGAGAGAAGAGTATTTCAAACAAGCTATTTTTGGTTTTGCCTTCACAAAACTCTTTTTCTTTTTCTCTCTTTGTTTATATGGCTGGGCTTAGATTCAGCTAGAACAGCTGATTCCAATAAAGAAGTACTGGCAGCTTTCAGACCTACTTTCCCCCTTGAATCTAAGAGAAAAACAGAAAAGAGTTTGCAAACTTTTCCAAGTGGACCTGGAGGGGCTCACTTTCTAGAATTTGAATGTCTGGCAAAAGAACTCATGCTAATTATAACATCTCAATGCTCTCAGTTTCCCAAACCCTTTCCTGGTCTTTCCCCTGAGCAGGAGAAAGAATGTGCAAGACTTGTATTGCCAGTGAATGGTAAAATCAGAAGCCCCATTTCTTCCCTTTCTCCAGCTGAACCCACACCTGCCTTGGACAGGTCCATCCATAACAGATGTGAATTGCATGTGTCATCCTTGTAGCTTGGAATTGCTAAGATGTGAGACCACAGCAAATTGAAACCCTGTATCCTGCTAAGACAATTTGTCAGTCTTCATTTATAGCAAGCTGTGTGGCGATGCCACTGCTAGTTAAAGGGTCAGTATGACTTTCATTTCAGATTACCTGTTCTTTTTGAGGGCCTCTCTGCATCCTCTTGTGGGATATAGAATTCCTCTGCAACAAGCAACGGATCTGCCTTGAAAAGCTAAGCCTGTAACAGAGTGCTTGAGAATGCATGCAAGGATGACTTGATTACCTGCTCCTTATTGGGGACTCTATCTTGCCCATGGCTGCATCACTGCAGGGAAGAGAAGCTGGAAATCCACTGTGTATTTTCAGCCTAAACCTTTCCTTTGCAAAGGCAGACTGGTTATGAGCAAATATCTAAATGGTTTTGGCTCCTTAAATATTCTCTGTAACAATGCGTTATAAAGGACGTGATTTTTGAATCTGGCCAAACAGCACATGTTTGGTTCATTGTGAGAGGAGAACAAGGAATCTTGCTGTATGTTTTGGGAAAGCTGGGTACAACAGGGATACGATATGATTGTGGGAACAGATGAGCATTCCCCCAGGGACTCCGGTTTGGTCTGGGACTGAGTTGTCCTGAGGAAGAATTACACAGCTGGCCCCGCTTCCTTTTCCAAATGTAACTGAAGCACATCATCCAGTGCAATCCCTTGGATGTCAGGATGCACCTGTATGCCAAGAGACTCTGCAACTGCCCAGCCAGGGATGTTTTTTACAGTTCGTTCTTTACAGCAGAATAGTGGGTGCCACAACTTGATCCAGAATGTTAATCTCGTAAGAGTCTATTGTTCAAGCAGGAACTGTACAGTTTTTAAAATAATTTTTTAACTATTATTTTAATTTAAATATTATGCCTTCTGTCAAGATCTAGTAGTTTATTTTTCATGTTTGTTTCACCTCTGAACATTGTTTTCTGTCTATTTACTTCCCAATTTTCCCCTTTTTTCATGTTTTTGTATGTGTGATGACATATATTTATTGAAAATGGAAAAATTAATTGAAAATTAATATATCGTAAACAATGTTTCATCTGCCATCTCAGAGGGGAAACTGAGAAATCAAATAACATGGTATTATCCTCTGAGGCCTATAATGTCCATATATATTTGTATGCATTCCTTGTTGTTCCTACCTTCTGATATTTGTTTGTAATTTGTGTCCTGGACTCCTAATACATTATTCAAACAACAAGTATCTCCTAATTTCCACTATCTTCTCTGATAACCTTGAGCCTCTTCTTATCTCAAAAACTAAGCAAGTGAGCCTGGTTTATTTTTTATATGCTGTTTGCTGAGCCTCAGCTAAGCTTTTGGTTTGAAATACTCAGACTTGATGGAACCAGAGGTTTGAACACAAGCAAGTTAACCTTTCCAACACACAAAAACTGAAGTGGAACGTTGTTCCTCAATGAACAAATTCGTTCTGAAAAATCACACCCAAAATTACATGCTTTAAATGGACACCTTAAAATCAGGCTTTCTTAGAGGCCTTCTTATAGAAGATGAGTAAGCTCTGAAAACAGAGCCCCTCATGAGTCACAAACCTCCACTAGCCAGCTCTTGTTTTATAGAGCTCAGAAGATAAGATGAGGGTCTGCACAGATTTCTGCTGCAGCAGTACTGCACAAAGAAAAAGGTAATTTCAAGAGGCAAATTAAGCCTCTTAGTATATCAAATCCAAACCAACACACTAAATTCCACCCAAAAATCAATAAGCAATGAACGTAAATCACAGGCTACCCAAAATATAGTAATCTCAACATTCCTCCAGTGAATAGCTGGAATCCTTTTCTCTCCACCAACAAAACTACTCCCACAGATTAAAGAAGCAGAGTTTACTTAGATTATTGTAGTGTGGCTTTGCACCTATGCCTGATGATTGTGCTTGTCCACATACAAAGGTAAAAAAGCTGTTCCAGCTGCTTCTGTGGCAATCGTGGAATAACTGAGAATCAAGTCAGACTTTTCACCAGTAAACAAAGAAACCAAATGGCTGACAAACACCTGCAATCCAACAGAAAGATACATTCCCCATAATAATCCCTTTTTTTAAAATTATTTTTGTCTTGTTTGGGCATGAGACAGGATGATAAACTGGCTACAATGGGACTGGGTCTAGACCATTTTTCTATAAAGAAATCCTCAAAGAAACCAAAGACAAAGAAAATCCTGTTTATTTGGGGGAAAACAAACAAACAAACCCTACAAACCCAAAACAAAGACTAATGCAACTTTTCAAATAGGGAAAATGAAGTAATCAAGAACAAATGATTAGTATTTGGTTTTGCACACAACCCCTTTGCTCATCAACTACATCCTTGCTTCCAGGCAAACTCCTTTACTGTGCAGTAAAACAAATTCTTCCCTATACACTTTGGGCCTAGGAGAATTATTTTCATAATCTCTGAGGCCTGGCTGGCTTCTCCCAGCACCACGCAACAAACTTCCATCTCTCTGTTCCCTTGCAGGTTCATCCTGCGCTGCCTTCATCACACTGTATGTATCCAAATGTGCTCATAGGCCTGATGAGCAGCAACCATCTCTCCACAAGCTCCAGACCTTCCAACCGCTCCCTTAAGGGGAGGTATGTACAGTTGTGAAGATACCAGTACAGCAAATGTCACCCAACACAAGGCCCAATTAACTTTCATATATCCATATGACAATACCAGCCAGATCCAGTAACAAGGATTTAAGTGTGCCATCTGAAGCAGAGAAGAGAAAAGATAAAAGCTGATGTGTGTCTGTTCACTTAAGGAAGCCTAATTCACACCAGCACCTTCAAAAGCTTGTTTTTCAAGCTGGGCAAGAGAAAGAACAGGATAAACTCTTGCAAAATAGTAGGTCTCAGAGAGAAACCAGTGTCTAATGCGACTCACAAGGACTTTCTCTGGGTAAAGAACAAGAGCAGACCAGTGCACACCACTGAGGTTTATAGGCATTTAACAGTATTCTGTGAATAGCCAAATGGATATGCATAACTCCTCTGACTTCTTCCATCAATAGAAGAAAAGTCATCTGCCAGCTCAACAAAGTCAGTCTTTACATTGTGCCCTGACAAGCTTTAATTACCTATATCTGTGTATATTACATTTGTATATGTGAGAGTATACAGATATAAAACCTGTAATTTTTGTTTCATTGTGACCTTGCCAGTAAGCTTCATATCCATATGAGCATCACGAGCCATATCACTGCTGCTTTAAGCAAAGCTACTGGCCTGGGCTCTTGAAGTAACTATTTCATTTGCACAGGACCTGGTGCCTCCTGCTAGGATTTAATAGCTGCGAAACTCATGGTTTCAGCTTCCAAGTCATGACCCAAGCGTCACCAATCTCTTCTCTACTATACAGGGCATGACAAGGACAAAAATTAAGCAGAAATATTGTAGCATTTCTGCTGGGAAGATATTGCAGTGGCTCCACAACAGCAGTGTCCATCTGAAAGCATTCTGATTTTTCTCATAAGTATCTCATGTCAGCCATGGAGTAGAGCCCAGCAGGATTTTCCTCCTAGGTACCTGCAACCTAAAGCAACTGGGGGATTTGGTAAATCCTATGAGAAAGAGATTTCATCTTTGCTTCCAATGTTGTGGGGGTCTCAGAATTTTTATCACATTTTTGCTGCAGTCGGGTAGCTTTTCTTGACAGTCCTCCAGTGAGGGCACTGCCTGCTTTCCTCTGGAACTGCTCAGGGTGATCCCAATCACTGTGATCTCTGAGGGAAAAGTCACAGAGCCGGATATCTTGGAGCCAACTCCCGAGTCCAAATCCATCAATAGAGTGTCAATAGAAGGAGTCAGGGTCTAAACAAGACTTTCATCTGTTTTTCAGAAGAAGTCATCAAAACAGGAGTCCAATGCTGACAATAGAGCCATGACTGAATTTCTGATTACCAGCCCAGTCAGTGTCCAAACCTGAGCTCAAGCTGAACAACTCAAAGGTTCTTGAGGCTCCAAACAGCAGATAACTCGCACCACTGTCTGCCAGAAAGCCCTGCACCATAGAGAAGCGATGAAACACAAAGCTCCCCAACTCCTATCCCCTTTCTCCTGTGGCTCCCCAACTGTAGAGACTGAATGAATCCTCAGCCACCTGTCATGTCATGCCTTGCCTCCTGTACTCTTGGCATCTTGCTCTTTCCTTCCTGCCACACATGTGCCAGCAGAGCTGGCCACCCAACACCTTCTGCTGTGAGTCATCCCTCTGAAAAATACTTCACAAGATCCCTAATACTTCTGATCATTTTAAAGGGCCCTTCAACAGTTTTCACAGTTGGTGGTATTTTTTTAAGAGCCATGATTTTTTTTTTGTCAGTTGCTAATCTGCAAAGAAGGTCAAACCCTCTGTGAATATATACACTGTTGAAGGTTCTATTGCTGGTGTATGTTTAAGTTATCATAAAGACCTGTGAGAGGGGAAAGTGTCTCAATTTCTAATTGCAAAAGCAAAAATCTTCAGAAGGAGAGCAGCAGAGAAGATCAAGGAATTTGGCAGGGTATATATTCTGGAAACAAATGATTTTCATTTCTCTCAAGGGTGAATAAAAAATAAATATTACAAGGGAGAAAAAATTACATTTTACAATAACTTTAGGGGCTACACCTCATCCTATTGTTTCGGTAATCAAATACTTTATCAAGCAAAAAGAGATTTTAATTTGCTATTTTAAAATCTCCCCAGCTGGAAACAGTCTAATCTCTAAAGGAAGAGTGCCAGATGCATAGGACAAGAACAGTAAAAGCTCCAACCCAGCAGTCTTCCTCTTATCTTCACTGGTAAGAGGAAATGAATGAGTCAGCAGATCAGAGAGGCAGAAATGGAGTGTCGCTCCAGTAGTTCTAACACATGAACCCAAGAAAATGTCTGAGTTATCAGGCAAACTTTTAATATTAATAAAGAATTTCATTGGAAGTCAATGGAAGGATTTCAAGTTTGACAGTATAATAAGCCAGTTTCTTCGTACCAGTCATTATTTAGAATCTTAGTTCAGTAAAAATACCTAATTCTCACATAGAATTTTTCATCCTTTAATCAGAGACTGCTTTGCCAAGGAGTTCAATATTTTCCTGTTGTCAAATTGAAATAAAAATTAATCTAAAAAAAAAAAGACATTTCAAGAGCTACAGGGCAGTGCCATGTGATCTAGACTAAAAAAAAAACCCACAAACAAGTTTCCATATTTGCCTTTGATTGATTAGATTGTGCTGTTCTTGCAATGATAAGCATGTTAACTAAGATTATAACGTGTTTCTTAAATGGCAGGAAACTGTCAAAAACTAAGAATTCTTCAACTAAATTAATTTAGCATTGAAAAAATGTTTAAAAAGAAAAACATTTGAGGACTAAAATAACCAAAGTTATTTTATGTAACCAAGTTTAAAGTAAAATTCCAAATGTTTCAGAGAATTTTAGATAAATATTCCACACATTAAAGGCCAATCCATTTCTTTTAACCGGAAGTCTGATTGTAAAGCTTCAAATCTCAGAAATTCTCACAAGATTTGGCATACTAGTTGCTTTCACACAATCTGGAATGTTCTCAAAATGCAGGTCTCTTTCAAAGTACTTTGGTGTTTTCACTTGTGGTCATAGATGTATGTGTTAATTAAAAAAAAAATTCTTCCACTCTGGATTAAAGATATAAACTAAACCACATCAAACCTGCTAAGATAGTTGAATTTTTAGCCCCCCTTCTGTTTATTGAACCTTGCATAGGTAGAATGCAACGTATTTCTAATGGCCTGTATATCACAGGTACCTAGGATGAACTCAAATAAGGGCTCTTGCCATTTTCCCATATTCCCACAAGAAATAACTTGAAAGATTATTACTAGTTGACCAACTCCATGTCTAACTATCATAGCAGGTTCTTATAATTTTGGATTCCATATTTTAAATGGCACTCCCTAGAAGAAAAAAAAGTATTGCAGAAAATAAAAAATGAATAATCCAAATTGAAAAGGTGACTTCATGAGGCATGTAGAATTTTTAGCTTGCTTTGGTAGCCTGTGAGCAGCTGAAATCAGACCCCAGTAGTTTTCATTTTGCTGTGGACTGTTTGGAGAAGCCACAGTGACAAGAGCATGTGAATTGCCTTTTTTGAGGAACTCTGACATCCTGTGCACATGAGAGAGACATCCCAGCCCCTGCTGTTACACAACCAGGCCTCAGAGATGTAGGGTGAAATTCTCCAGCTTTGCAAACAGTTACCAGGCAAAAGCTGCCGGCTTTTCCAAGACAGTTTTTTCAAGTCCTTGTAGTGGAATCTGTTACCTATAAAAATAAAAGCATTTGTATCTCAGCTTGTTTCAACCTTTTGCCCGAGATCTGGTAGAGATCATGGTATTATGCATGATGATTGCACTGACACTGTGCTCTCTGCGCATGGGTCCCTGTCTAGCTTCACTGGAATCACACTGAGCCAGGTACGTTTCCTTTACTTAATGAAAATATATAGGTGTCCCCTCTGCCTTCATGGTGCCTACCAGGAAGGGTGGCTCTCACAGAAAGAGGACGCTGCCTCCCCACTCCCCCTGCTCCTTCCTTCGCTGCATTTGCTTGACTTTCTCTGGCAAAGTCAAACGCGGAAAGTGTGGACCCATTAACAGATTGCTCTCAAATTCTTAGACTGAGTGTAATAAGCATTAGACTAGAGAACCATTTTAAAATAGCAGCTCCTGGACGCTAATTCTCATTGAAATGAAACAACATGAATGAGACTCTGGGCTGCTTTATTAGGAGTAGAATCACTCAGGCATGGCATTCAGCTTGGGTCCAAAACGAGATTTCTCTAACAGAATGCCTTGCTTTAGCAGGGTAAACAGTGACCACCTGCTATTCTTTGAGCTGCAACCAAAGGAGCACTTTTTTATTTTAACTAGCTTGCAGCTTGAGTTGCATATCCCCATGGATATTAATCAGCAAATTTAGAGCTGTAGTGCCATCAAAAATTGTAACATTTTAAATTTATTTTCGTAAACTACAGGGTCAAAGCGAACGTTAATCTTTAACGGGATGAAAATATGTCATTTCCTTGTGGGAATTAAAAAGTAGACACAATCTATAACTGACTTATAAAGTAGACAATAAGGCAGTCAGCTTTATCCAGGAATAAAATATTTGGCATTTTAGAGGAGTATTTTCTATGAATTATTCAAAACACAGATAGAACTATGCCTCGGCTGTGAAATTATTTCCTGGCATTCGTCAGAGCTCTTTTCCACTAATTAACTAAATATCTTCAATCAGTGATTTCTGTGTTTATTTAGTAAATAGGCCACAATACATTGTAAACCACATTGCCAAGTTGTCTTTTATTTTAAAGAAATAATATTTAGAAACCAAATCCAGGGTTAGAATGCATGCCTCTGAATTTCAGGGTGCCATTCAGGTATTAGCAGAAATTACTTATCTCAGTGTTTATATCTTACTCTTCTGCTACCTGTGGTGAGATTCCCACTTTGGAATTTATTGTATTGTCTCTTAGATGATTTCTCTATTTACAAAACAGGAAAATTATTTACAAAACATGACACTTACATGCCTTAAACAACTATTTGATTGGTCATTGTTTTTCTATAGTTTGATCTTCTTAAAGTCGAATAGGCAGGGAACTTTAAGAGTCTCTGTATTTCCTGTAAAGAACGGGAGCATCAGTCCTGACATGTATAGGGAAACTCTTTTTAACTTTAATTGTATTATGCAAATATAAAACTGGAGTGGTAGTGCCAGTTACTTTTCCTCATTTTAATTATGGTTTAGGTAGAATGATTGATTGAGGATTTGCTAGTGAGATTAAATGTTTATGAATTGTTATTTATTAAGAAAATACTTCAAAAGTTTGAAATGCTGCACAAAAATATACACTTCTATACAGAAAACACTATGTCTTTTCTGACAACTGTTAGCCACTTACTGTGTAAAGACAAAGCTACTGTTACACTAGGCACAGTCTTGCTACCCAGCAGAATAAGAAAACTGAGGACCCAACTCTCCCTCTTACAAATAATAACCTGCTTTCATGCACTTTTTGTTCTGCCTATTTGTCTTCATCTAAATAAAGTTCCATTTCAGATGTTCACAGGCCACCACTGCATGGGACTTCAGGTTGGACTTAGGCTGGAGAATGTGATTTTTTTCTCAGGGTAGCAACATTAACCAAGTTTTCCCTGACTCTCTTTGTTTTATATACACGGTTGAGAAAGTAAATGTGCGTGTTGGTGAGCTGTGGCCTGCCTGGAGAGGGACTGGGGGCTGCAGTGGCTCATCAGGGGTAATCAGGGAAGGACCTGGCCCATCCCACCAGCCCAGCCAGTGAGCAGGACAGCCTTTGTGGGGATGGGGATGGCCAAGGCTGGGCAGGATATCAGCCATGGGACCTTCCTGGGGCAAGAGGCCAGTCAGGACACAGTTGTGGCAGGGCTGGAGACAGCATCCCACGGATGGGGCAGGACCTGATGCCCTGGGCTGGCCTGAGCTGGGGCCAGAGGAGAAGGTGTTGAGGCCTGTGGGAGCCCTCCGGGCCCTGATGATACAAAGGCTTATTATGGAAAACAAGGGGAATTAAAATTATAGTTGTGTTGTTGGATGCCTTTAGAACAAATATTTCTAGGTGAAGCATCAGCAGAAAGGAGACATGAGGGTGAAAGCCTCGATTACCTAAGGGCAAATACTCTGCTTTGTGTTGGCTTCCAGACAGTGAGGAGCATTTACAGACATCCCATTCCAGAGGTAGGAGGCACAGGCTGGAGACACTCTCACATGCCTACCAGCTTCAACTGGAATTTGGAAAACCACTTAGGAAAACAGATAAAAACCTTAGTGTGTATTAGAAAGCACAGATCTCCAAGCCAAGGAACGACCGGGTGGACAGTTTTTTGAAAGCAAGGGCATACCTATCTAATTTCAATGAGCACGTTTCCACCATTATGTGGTGTTATTGACTGATTATCAGCATCTGTTCTTCCAAACCTTTTTTCTTTAAATAAGCAGGATACTTTTCCAGCTTTGGGGTGTGTGACCTAAAGTGTTCCTGATTGTTTTAACCCTTTTTTAAAAAAAAGTGTAAATTGGTCAACTTAAAGAGAAAGACTTTTTTTCCACAAATTTTGTTTTGCTCAGTCTTCTGTTTACCTTTTCCAATGTCATTGAGTGTTAAGTTGATGCATTCAGAGAACTACTCACAGTTATTACGTCTCATAAAAATGCGTTTATAACCCATGACAGTTTACCCAGAGCAAAACTTACTTTTTTGTGCGTACTTTCCTGCTTTCGCTGACATTGAATTTTATATTGATATGATAAGTTGTTCTCCAATTGTTCTTAACTTTGAGATCCTTTTGTAACTCTTCAGAGTTGACTGCAAAACAGACTATGCCAAAAATGTCTATACGATGTAGAGGCTTAACAGTGCCTGACAACAGATTCATCCTCATTTTCAGATCCAGACTAAGTTGAACTTGTATGTCCCACGATCTTAAGAAGACTTTGCAAATTTTTGGGTACCTAACCGTTCTCCATTTCTCTGTTGTATAAACATGTCATTTGTTTCTAACCTTTTTTGATCACTCATTAATCCATAAGAAAAATTCCTTTGTTATCTCAGGAGTGCTTAGTTTCTTTAAAAGGGATGATGTCAAATGCTTTTTGAAAATCCACGTACATTGTATACTTTGGATCAGCCATATCCACATGTTCATTTATTCTTTTCTCAAGTATAATCAAACTATGACTTTCACAAAAAGCCTATTCTCAGATATGTCATATTCCTCACTGTATTACTAAATTTATTCATTATCAAGTTATTTAATTTTTATGTTTTTTGGAAATCAGATTTCCTGGTTCATATTTCCCAGGATCATGAGTGGAGCTTTACTTCAAAGTTTAATGCCATGTTTCCCATTTACCTTTCTCTGATGATAAGACGGATATAAACAATAATCACAAGTGTCAATTAGCAGTTCAACAATTTTATATTTACCTTTTTTTAGAATTCTAGAGACAATTCTAGTGATTTGTCACTCTTAAGTGTATTAACTTATTTTAAAACTCTTTCATTGACAGCTCAGTCTGAAACATTTCCTCAGGCTCATTCCCTTTAAAGCATGACTGCGATATGGGAGTGATTCAGTCAGCCTGTCTGCAATCACTATATGTGACACAAATATTCTTTCTTAGCCATATCTTGGAACTAGATTATTTTTTTTTTTCTGATAGGTTTGTATAAGAAGCAGCTTCTCTGTCACTAAAGATTAGTTTCTCCAGATTTTTTGGCATGTTTTTTGTCATTTTGGTTTGTCAAGGATTATGGTCCTTTCTAGCCTTCTTTCCTGGACATCTTTTTCTCATTTGGTTTTGAGACTGATTCCAGGATTTACCTGTATATTTGTACTTTATTTTTTTCCTCTATTCTAGCTTTCTCCTTTATTTCTAAATGAATTAATTTTTTAAAACATTTCCTTTAGTTGCCTTTTTTGAAACTTCCACATTACTTAAAAATGTAGGAGGCGAGAGAGAACTCTTTTTCCTCTCACATGTGAAATCTGAATACACAAAATTTCACCAGGAGAAAGGAGGACCTTTAGGGTTTTTACCTGAGTAGAGATCACACCATCAGCTGGTTTATTCTTTATGCCTTCAGGTATGAATGGAGTACGTTTAAGCAAGGTTTTAATGCATTTATGGAAATGAATTAACGGTAGGTGGCCTTAAAATCTCCCTAACAAAACTTAAATCTCTGAGCTGAAACTTAAGAGTCAAGCCACTTCTAATGTCACGATTGCTAGCTTTAAGAGAGTGGAACCTTACTCATTCCTAGTTTTCCCATTCACCTAAGCCTGCTTAAATAATCAGGTTTTTATAGCTTTCTGTATAATTTACAGCCTGATCGCTCACATGTGATAAAACTGTAGAATTAACATAAGTAACAAATATAATGGATTCTTTGATTAATAGTTTCCCTATATCTCTGGCAATATTTAGCAGGCAGCAATTAATATACTGCTTTTTAATTAGTACCTACTAAGGAGAAATTTTTTCCATTTCATATTATTATGGTTATTATTCATAGACGTTTTAGGGATGAAAACTTCAAAATGTTCAACAGTCTTGTTTTGCAGGAAGCATAAGATTACTTGAGAGTGTCCCAATATTTGTCTGTGTCTCTACTAACTATTGTCTTCTGTCATACGTGTCTCTCAAGGAAGGTCGTCTTTGTCCCATATGATTCTCTACTCTGCCTTTGAGCAATAGTCTATGTCTTTTTGTCGTATTTTTGACTTTGTCATTGACCTTGCAACCAGCTGTGTCTATTGGTGGAATTCTAAATTCAGTAAGCATTTTGGCTGACTCATGCAGCGTCTTCCAGTCAATTCCTATCCTCTTTCAAGGCTTCTCTTTCACCCTTAACCACACTTGCCTTCAAACAAACCCCACTGAGCTTCTCATCTTTGTCCCACCATGCTGTCTGTGCGACAGTAAGAGATGTGAAGTCTGCATAATAATATTGTACATTTTTTTGCCCTAGATCACAGTGCATATGACATTGGACATCAGCAGCCAGGCAAAAGCTGATTCCCTCTATGGCTAAGGCACTTCAACAGAGGGGTCAAATATCAAGAGAAATGTCTGGGTCAGAGGGAAAGTCACTTGTGGGAGGTGGAGTCAGCAAATGATTCTTACCAGGGCACTTACAGAAGCAGGAGGTTAAAATTTTTACTTCAACTTACACTTGTGATTTTTCCAAACTAATTTGTCCCTCCCTAATTAATGCTAAGTCATGAGCAACATTATAGAGTGCCGCCACTTAGGATAATGCTAGTATCCCCTTACCACACATCTATAAAAATTCCCTCTGGGCCAGAGGTGCTTAGCCTTTTGTGCTGCAAAATACAACATTTGCCACTCTGACAGCCTAAGGGTTGTGTTTAATTTGCATATACATCTAAATATATTTGCATACCCTTGTCCTACAGATAAACATAAACCCCAATATTGCTATTAATACTTAACTGAATATAGTTGGTAAAGGTTGTATTTAATGACAAAAGAAAGAAGACAAGACAGAGAGAAAGTTATGCTGCTATAAAACTTATGCAATGTTGTTTCATAAAATATTCTATTTACAAATGAATTCTGGCTATTCTAAGCATGATTCCATAGGGAACATTCATAAATACAGTCCAGATCAAATAATTCATGGCTTAAAATGGACTAAAATGTACCTGGCATGTGACTAGAAGTTGTGGGGTTCCAATACTATTCACCAATTCTAAACAAAGTTCTTCTTTAAGTGAACATTCTTTCCAGTAAAATACAACAAACAAATAAACAAACCAAAACAAGAAAAGACATGAAAATAGATGCAACTTGTGTTTTTAATTTTATTTTTTCTCTTTCATAATTTCTTTCTTATTTTCTTCCTTCTGTTTCATTCTCACTCCTTTATTTGAAATGGTTCTTACACTGTTGTTGCAATTTCAGCATAAGAACATGTTGACATTCCTGGGTAACCACAAGAATATTGAGAAGAGAAAGGGGCATCTCAGAAAAGCAAAGCTCATTATAACAGCCCGTAGTGAGAGCTGGCAGGACCATTCCTGAAGAGCTGCATGTGAGTGGCTCTTCAGAACACAGCTTTTTTCCTCTTGCAAGGAAAAGCGACTTTCCAGAAAGATACCCACAAAATAGATTTGAGCCAGAGCTTGGGCTGCAAACAACAGGTCCAAAACAATGTGCACTGATGGCTTATGAGCTTTGTAATAGAAATGAAATAAGTATGGATAATGTAATACAGCGCTCCCATAACTCACCATTTTATACATTTGGTGATGTCTTAACAAAGGTGACTATATTTACCTCCTAAGGAAATCCTGGAGTTGTTTTGAAGAACGTTGGTTCTGCTTGATGGTCATTGATTGATGCTTGCTATAGCATAGATATTCCTGGCAGGCAAGCCTCTTTCCACAAGATTTCAGATGGATCACTCAGACTTTTCCCCCAAAATAGGCCTGTGACCTGCTTTCCCAGAGGAACAGTTTTACTTAACTCTTTCTGCAGATTTCCTTATGGGAAAAGACAGTCAAAAAGGCACTTTGTCTTCAGGTTTCATGTTTTTAATACCCTTTGATACCCTTTTAATACCCATTTGTTTTGCTTTACATTGAATTTTAAGATTTAGGTGCGTGTTTACTTTCACATAGGTAAATATATCTATAGAGTGTCAGTGCAATATATCTGTGCAGTCCTGCAAAGATGCTCATAAAAATAGTATTATTTTCTCTGTCTCAGCCTATGAATTTAGTCATTGTCTTTAGCTGATAAATGGCCTCTTCCATAAATATTGCTTTCATATATGTCAAGAATCCAAGTCTTACCCATAACATTGACATTGTCACACAGACAAGCGATATTTCACTTTCAGCAAGCAATTAAGTTAGTGATTTTGTTGATGTGACTAATTAAATTTTTGCTAAATTTATATTGCAACTGAGGTATCATGATTTGGAGATAATTGCTGGAGCCAGTCAGTTTTATTTAACATTCTTTAAACACAATCAAAGGCATTCAGAGTTTGAGACTGGCATTTATTTTGTTTTGTATTCTCTTCTCATATTGGTGTAAATCTGAAGTGATTCCACTGAAAGCAAAGTGAGTCAGATTTATATAAGCACAGTAAAAGTACATTCAAACCTCATAATTCCTTCATTGCTACATTCAGTGCCATGCTATGAACTTGGAAAAGATAGATGGGTCTCTGTTTTCCTTAGTGGTAGCTCACAGCACCTTCAACAAGCATGTGCACCTCCATCAACATTTTCATATTTCAGGTAAGAAGATGTTCGTATTAGCACTGGAACCTGAAATTGCCACAGTATGCTAAGTTTTCTCTCTAAAATATTGAATAATTGTAATAGTTACAAAGATTTTGTTAGGAAAAGGTGCAATTATTCCAAAAATTTGTTAGTGTTTTTGAGCTTTCTTAATCTAGAGATTCAGCAGATACAGGAACTGTTCAAACCCACATATATACTTTTTTTCAGCTAGAAATTTTGCTCAAATGGAATTTGAGGACTGTGCACATGATCATAGTAGAAACAAGATTTCCCTGGGCCTAACAATCAAATCAGAGCAGCAACAGAGCAGTACAGAAATTCTGGCTACGTCCACATCACGTACGGAGATCAAGAGGGCAGCACATTCATAGTAAGAATGGCGCATCCAGACAGCACTGCTCCTCTTGCAAACATACTGAATGTTGTGGGAGCATGTGAGCATAAATCACATAGATCAGCAGCTGCCAGGACCTGCTGGGCTCATGAACTTCATCCTGTCTGAGGAAACCTGGAAAAGAATATGCATTCTTCTTACCTGCATACCTGCTTACCTGCATTCCTGCTTACCTGCATTCCTCTCACCAGTGATGCAAAGCACTGGGCTCTCTATTGGGAACTGTTCCTGTCCTCCTCTCTGATACAAAGCACAGGCAGCTCCCACAAGGTACAACCTTTTGCATCAGAATTGCGAGAGACTGGAGCACATGATATGGAAGACTTTTTTCAGTGTCTTTCTCAGATGAAGGTTATCCAGACTACTAATTTACACCTCCCAGAAGCATGCCCTAACCATAGAACTAGAAATTAGGAACCTCTGAGTTCCTTAACGTAGCTCCCAGCTGTGCTGGGCTGCATTAAAGCAAGCCCACATCTGTCTCCATGAACAGCAACCACTGTGGTCAGATTATTCAGCACAGTTTGACAAGGTGCCCATCTTTTAAGATTTGGATGTACAAATGCCTTCTCAGGTTTTCTGTGCTTCCAAGGCACCTAAGGGACTGAGTCCCATAGGTCCCTGGGTATCACTAAGCATCCAGTTCCCTGCTCCAGCTGATGTGGCTGCTTATGTGCATGTGTCAGTCTTGTACGTCTGCACAACTTACCCTGTTCTGGAGAGTGAGATGGGGTCTGGTATTGAATATGTATCAGGGACACATGGATCTGAGCCCATGGCAACCTTCACAGGAGTCCTGTGGAGCAGACAGAGAGGCTGTCAGGCTGACACAGCCGAGTGCCTTGCATATTATTATCTGTTTCTTCCAGTCTCCAGCTGCCTCTTACTGACGTTGTTTGCCACTGGGGTTTAGATTTGTGACCAATTCCTCCTACCTCACCCCACCTCAGACTTGAAATCTATATTTTCGGAGTCAGTTTAGTAAAACGGTATTAAACAGCACCATGGCACCTCACACTTTCACCATTCCTTTATGTCTGTAATAGTTTCACCAGGGTCAATAGCATTTTTTAAACGATTTGCAGCAAATGTGGTAAGTGCTTAAACAATAGGCTCCATCAGTTCCAGAGAAGCTGTTCTATTCTACTGCGTCAATTATCAGTAGTTTCAAAAGTCCCTAAATAAGTAGTTGTCTGACAGATCATAATGGCTCCTTCTGTTTCTCTATGCCAACTCATATACTGCTGCAGAATAATTTGTCTTACTCTATTGTTTAGAATTTGAAAAACAATCATGTTGAAAGGAAGCAGAAGAAATATTATAATAATGGAATAAGAAAACAAAAGCAATTTTGGGGAAAATAAACTTCCTACTCTGAGTGTTGCTGGTATCTTTTAGCAATGCATTTTGCCATACGAGCAATGGATTTACCAAAGCTTTCAGTTCTCTGGCGATCACACTGGCTGAAATCATCTGCCCCTTATACCCATCAGATTGGTATTCACTGCCAGCCCCTCCAGCCCCTTTCACAACTGATGCTTAGCCTTGGGGAAACCACCTGGTTGCTTGTGATGTAAGGGAAAAACCTCACTTTTTGAATCTCTTTCATGCCAAAAGCATTGATATTGGAGGTAACGCTGCCAAAAAAAAAAAAAAAATTTGCAGTTTTATTAATGGGCTCTCTTCAGGTGTGCTGCTGTATCCTTTCACTTTCCATAATTGCTCTGGGGACTGAGCTTTGCTGAGTGTTCACATTGGCCAGTCTTCAAGTCAGATGTGCAAACGTCTGTGATGCTTGATTGTCCAAGGTTAGCTTGTAGGCTGTCCAGGCAAGGAGAGAAAGCAATACTACAAGATCAGTTGTGACTACCCAATACAGTCAGGATACACAATAAGTAAACCCTGTGTGATCACTTGCCAGACATTCCTTGGATAACGTCTGCAAAGCTACAGGATGCCCACAGATGTCATGGGCTGTGGACAGGCAGACAGTGTCTGAGATGGCAGCGACTGGAGCTGTCTGCAGCTTCAGGATTGGGGCCAAGGGAGGAAAAGCTGAGCAGTTCTGAGGCAGCAGCAATGTGCTTTTTGTGGCCTATGGCAGCACATAAGCCGAATAAAGGCTCTGAAGAGTTTTCATGCACTCTCCCAGACACAGGAAACTTCACTGATAATGAATGGAGACGCTTATTACATGCATAGCCATGGCCAAATTTTAGGTTAGGAAGAAGATACTCATTCCTACCTGTCGCAAGAATACAGAAAAGTGGAGGGTGGTTGGTCTTCTATTGACCATGCAAAGTATCCTGGACTAATGTGTGAGAGAAATTCAGTCATTTAATGAACAGAGGCACATAGTCAGGTTTGACTATATCCAAATCAGCCATCACTTTCAGCCAGCTTATTTCAGTCCTGAATGTCTCCTGTTGGAGCTACTGCAGCTACAGTCTGCATCTGCAGGAACTGTGAAAACAGTGTGGTTGGAGTAGTGCACAACGCAATATCCATTTGGGCAAGGATGCTGCCAGATACTGTTTGTTTGGACTTCTACCATCCACTTTTAGTCAGCAAGGATCTGCTAATCCCATAAGCTCAGAGGTATAGTAACTGCTATCAAGAACATTATAAAATAAACTGAAATGGAAATGTAGAGACCCCTTTCCAAGCAGAAATCCATTTCCAGTAGAATAATAAAAGAAAAAATTCAGTAACCACAAATCTTTAAAGAATAGTTTAAGCTGGCTTCACCTGTGCTTTTTGCTGAGGAAAGAAAAGCAGCCAAAAATTGGGCCTACTGTTTTTATTTAGCTTATGCTTCATATGCGGTTCACTATTTACCTTCATATCATAACTGTATTATCAGACAAATCTTTCCCTCTTTGTATGTATGACATGTATTTCTACTGTCCAATGGTTAATTTCCATACATTTCTAGCAACTCCTGTGTCAATTTGTGGAGAAGTTCTTGAAAAACCATAAGTTGCACTTACAGGTTTGCTTTATTTGTCCTCATCTTCAGAAATTTTCTCTCTTTCTGTGTGTATTGTGATAGGAGGAAACTGGAGAAAATAATGTTTCCTTCATTAAAATTCAAAAACAAAGTTTTCTTTGATGCTTTACTCATTATTTTTATAAATAGCCATAAAATAGTGCATTCTTTATCCATAATTTAACAGATCACTGTGTTTATTTCCATGTACTTTTTTCCCCCTGCAAACTACAGATAAGGAGTCACTCATATGTGGCATAAAGCTCTTCTAAAAAAAATTAGTCATGGTGACTAATAGTTGGAATCTTTCAAACTTCTGGCTATTCAGCTACTGCATGATTGAGATGCAGAATCAAAATTCTTAAAAAATACCAAAAACCTTTTGTCAAACTAAGAAAAACAAAGGTGTATGAAGTTGTATTATCTCAGGCACAGTGAGATAAGAAACAGTGGCGTAGTCAAACAGTGGAGGTTTTTAAAGGTTTAGCCAACAGTACTCAATGAACATTGCTTTTTCTTAAGCCAAAATTACTTGAAATATTTGGGAACACTGCCTAAGGTTACCTTTCAGGGTAAAAAAAGAGGGGATATTGTATATTATTAGTATTGGGTTTCTAATTTGGCCACAGGCCATCGAAGCAGACAATAACGTATTTTTTTAGCGTGAGCATGTTTTCCATGCATAATAAGCAATTATCAAAAATGCATTAAAAAAGGAGTAGTCCAGCGATAGGAGACTATTTATGGGCTTTCTTACTGTAATGGGAAATGGACTTTTAGTACTTCTCAGAATTTGTGTCAAGGAAGACTATTTTTACCCACTTTGCTGTCACAGTCCAAGTAACCTTTGTGTGAGAGGCTGTGCTAATGGTCTCCACATACATCTCAAAGCACCACTCTTTGGAAGAACAAATTGAATTTAGTTTGAAGATATCTCAGACACTTCTAAATTTTTTTTAGTCGAATTTCCAGCCACAATATAGTTGGATGTTGTCTATGAGAATTGTTATCCATTGGCAACTAATCAGGCTAACACCTTAGGTGCTCACCTATCTTTCTGACAAGACTCAAAACATACACACTCTTTATTCTAAGACAAAATGTGCTTCCTGGAAGAACATTTGAACCACTAGCATGAGACCAGAAGAGTTTCTACATTTTCTGTAAGCATTTTCTTTTAATCATTTGGATGCCTTTCATGGAAAGGTGTTGAAATCCTCAGTTACATCTCATGAAACTAATCTTGTGTGAGAGGAAATAATGAGAAAAAAGAAAGGAACAACCAAAAAACTCCCAAACAAACAAAAAAAACCCAAACCAAAACCCAAACCAAAAGCACAAAAAACACAAAACAAAACAAAAAACCAAACAACACCCACCCACCCAACAGCATTAGAAGAAACGACAGACTTATATGATTTGTTCCTCACAGGAAGCCCCTCAAGGCACAATCCTGAGTGGTGTTCCCTGGATTTCCCTGCCTGGAACCTATTTGCATCTCCCTTAACAGCTCCCCTCTGCATTGTGCACAGCCTTTCTCTGTCCACCTCACTTTTAAAATTTTGCTCACTGCTTCTCCTACTGGTTCCTCAGTTACATCACTACTTCTATATCTGATTTAATCTCACCATCACATTTCCCCCCTCCCTCACTCCCTTTCTTTTCTTCAAGGCACTTGTATGATTCCTATTTTCCAGGACTCTGACCCGCCCAAATCTCTCCTACTGTCTGCATGGTCCTTCCTTCTTATGCCTACAGCCATCTCCCAGCTCCTCATTCAGCCCAGCATTTTAAGAGCGTATGTATCATCATTAACTTCTTAAGCTTGTCTCTCCCTCCTTGTATTGCTCTGCATACATTGGCTGGGCAGCTGCAGAAAAGATGAAATGGCCATTCACTTCCTTGCCTGGGGGCAGAATTTATTAGATGCTGAACCTCAGAAGGCTCTATTCTCTCGAGATAGTTCAAGACGTAGGGCCAGATTGTCAAGAAATGGGTTTTGTGGGCCAGACTCCGCACGAGCAGTGCTGGGGCAGGTGGTGTGGGAGGAATGCAGAAGCAGAGTCTCTCACCTCCTGCAGCAGGGTGCTTGCAGTGTGAAACAGAGGGATTATGTTCTCTTTCTTCCCATCTCAACGAGCCTCACATCAGAGGGGGTACAGGTTTCATGCTTTAACTGTTAACGCTGTTTATGACACTGTATTGTGCTCCTCCAGAAAGTGTAACACCAAAAGCATTGGCTTTTTTCCCCTAGGACAGCACAACTTTCTGCATTCCCCTGTCAGGCAGTGCTGTAAATACCCCTGACTGGCCCAGTCAAAGCATGATATTTCTCTATGCAAACCAGTGCTTTAGAGTTCTGGTGGCTACAAGTCTATTAACTGAAGTCTATTATCTGTATGGGCACATCATCTGCTTGCAAATATACCGGGCAAGATGGAGAAAAATATGAACCTAAACTAATGTACAAATTTAGATTACTACTTCCCCAAGCACTATTTCCATTAGTGCTAATACAGGAATGCACAATCGTAAATTGTCCTTTCAGGCTCAGACAATTCTAAATTTAGTGCCAGTGTTAATTAAGCAAGAGAAAATTAGGCAATGCAACAGATTTGGGGAGCAGGCAGTGGAAGGGGAGAGATAGGTCATCAGTTTGAAGATTTTGGGAGGTAATAATTTAGTGAACAAACAATCATAAAGATAAACCTGAATATTTCTGTGTTTTTAATAATGTGCAGCATTTAAGGACAGCAGATTATTTTTTAATTATTTAGATTCCACATAACTAGAGAATAATCTTGATTTGCCCTTCTCCTGGTCTTTTCTGTGTTGACAGAAAGAGTTCATTTGTTACTCTGACATACGTGCTAATTACTGTACCCATATGTACATGCAGCACATTTTATTGACTACTGTATAAAAGAGATTTCGAGGGTTAATAAATGTCAAAAAATCTTATGTAAACATTTTCTTCTTTTTTCTGTTGTATAATAAAGGAGTCTGTTTAATAAACCCCAAATCAGTATAAGGTCACAATGTGTTTGGCTTTAAAACTGAAGTTAGACTAAGTAATTACAAAGGGTCCACTGTGTTCCTTATTTAGTTGCATATTACACAAAACTGAATGGGATGATTAATAATCAGGTTCTATACTGAAAGAATGTAATTTATAAAAGTTTATGTAAATACAGCAGCAGAATTAGTTGTTCATTTACCATTGCCCCGTTAGCACATATGGGAATTCTAGCATTTTTAGAAAGCAACAAAGCCAAGATCCTCACAGGAGTTCTGTGCTTAAATACCTTGGAGAATGTGGGCCCAAGGTACTAAAATAGCTTAGCATTATTGAATGTTTAGTTAAAATTAGACAGAATACTGGCATGTGTAGCAATGTTTGCTAAGAAGTCTGGGTTATACTGAGCTGTGTTGGCAGTGGAAGAAGACTGGAGAGAATGAAAAGCTTTTACAAGATCACTGAACTAAAAAAGAGCAAAACAAATAAAAATTAATCATCAGCATAGAATAAATTGCATTTTTTAAAGGAACATAACTCAGAATCCAGTACAGGATGTTCTTTTAATTAATTAAATAATGCCATAATTTTTGTTTAAATTATGTTGACTTTTTTTTTTTTTTTTTAATCATCATGGTCTGTGAGAAGCTTGGGAAAAAATGAGTTCTCTTCAGCTTTGTCCGCAGCCCATGGTGCACTCTTATGAAAACAGTGAATTGGTACTTACCTGCAGCTATGTACTGATCAGCAATGCAATCTACCACAATGTTGCTCCATCATGTTTCTATTAGGAAGCAAGATCACTAATTTAGAACACAGCAGATACATCTCTCTCACCTTCCGCATGCATGTTGTTATTACACACAGGTTCACTGAGGCTAGAAAGATTTTGGCTCCTAAGTATCTTAGTGGATCCAGCAGTTAGCAAACACTATGTGCAAGCTAACTTATCTTTTGAGAGAGGAGTAAAGCTTGATTCACCATGTCCTTATAAAGACCAAGAGCTAAATAGAAACTATTCTATACTTTTCACAGCATGGCTACTCTTTAATGAGGATGACCAGATCCTGGTTTGTACTACACTTTAAATTCATTATACTTTTTACTGCTATTCTTAGAGGTTCATTTTCAGGAAAAATAGCAGGTTTATACCTGTTTATGTTTGAGATCATATTAAACTCCCAAACGTGGTTCATAAATAGTGCACTAAATGGGGTTGTTTTCTTGAATGAAAAGCCCTTGGTAACTAATTGACCAGGTAATAAATGGAAAGTGCTTATATTCCATACTGAAAAGGCTGGATCATGCACCACCACGGCCAGTGGGACTTCTGCCACTGACTTCAGTGGGAGTGCAAAGTGAGGCTGTTTTGTTCCTCATTCAGTTTGGTTAATAAGATTTGTGCTCCAGGCCCTTTTCACCAAAATGCTGGCAGGCTTCTTATAACATTACTGGAAACTAGACCCTACACAAATTACTAAGGCCTTTTGTATTTTAATGTCTTTTTTTGTAATGATATTCAGTCCTTCGGGGCAGCTGCCTAAGAGAGACATTTGTCAACTTCACTTTGTTTTTAGGACAGATGAGCCAGAGCCAAAACCATAGACCTGAATAACTTGAAAATCCAGAGGAGTTTAGATCCAGATTTGAGCCCCACATTGTGAGGCCCTTGCTTAGTGGGCCTAAGTTTCAAACTCTTTTGGTGTGCTGCGCTTTAGCAAACTGTGCTTGTGCTTAGAAAGGGGCTCAGTTTCTGCTGCCGGCATCATCAGAATTAAAACACGGGGCTCCCTAGCACAGTGCCCTGGCTCTAACATTGCCCTACAGACATTGTCTAAAAAAGAGTACAGAAACAGGGCCAGCACATAGCAATACTTTCCCAGCATAGCCTCCCCATTTTCAACAGCACACTGGGGTGGAGTCTTTGTGTTGGCAGAGAGAGTTTTCTTTGTTAGAACCAGCCACTCCTTTCTGTATTACCTACCGTTTCTCCTGCTCCTCTTGCTCCCGAGGCAAAGAGTTAGAAGGGAGAGCTTGTGAAATCCCAGTGCTGCTATATATGCATGTGAGAGAGCTGAGAAGGGCAGGTCTGAAATACAGATCACAGGCAAGAACACAGAGAGGCTGAGGAATGGCTGCAGATAGCCTGTACTTGGAAAGATGTGAATCTTGGGCTTTAGTATACCCGTGATAGCTTTTTGCAAAACTGTAACAATGTCCTGTTAGAAAATGGCTGGAGTCAAATCAGTACAGCATTCTTGCTTAGATAAAGCCGTCATTTATAAATCCAATTCTGCCTTTTTAGGACAAATTACATGCACACAGGCCAAAAAGTAATGCTACTAAGGGCAAAGCGTTTAAAATTATGTCTGTGAAATGCATATGCAAAACTAATTAACTTATAGATGTTGTTTGTCCATATGCCCCATGTGATGCACTGAGAATCTCTCTGGCATTGTAGAATTCAAATGCTTTGAAAAGAAATTGCCCGAGGGATTGAATGTCTTTCCTTTACATTGTTTTTAAAAGGAAGAGTTTCTCACACTGTGTTTATTTGCTGCTAAGATACTGTTACACCAGCAGCATCCCAGCCTGTTTCTCAATGCAGTATCCCATAAATTAGGTGGTTGCAGGGAGTATTAAGAATGTGCATACACTGTCTGACTGGAGCAATTTTATCTGAATAATGTTTCATGACCTTTCTTGCAAAAAGGTCCTGACTAGAAAAGCGTAGATTTACCAGGCATCCTGGCTGTACTGAAAGATTGTAATTACCATTCTATTTTATCAGTATTAGTAGAGAGAGTTCCTGCCCTGACATCTCCTCTCCAAACACAAATGAAAAGTTGGGAAGCTGTATGACTCAAGTAATGAAGTACATTAAATCCAGGTACCTGTTTCAAATCCAACAATTGTGGAAATGATGGAAGAGCCATTGTAACCATGATGACTTTCCAACAGGCTCAGTGCGATGGTTTTGTGGACTCAGTCCAATTCTTAATGGACATAAGTCCACATTACAAAAAGCAACACACAACTGGCAGTAATTGATACTCTTTTGGCACTCAACAGAGAAGTGAAGTATTGAATGAGCATGAAGAATGGACTAACCTTTCACCTCCCCCCTCCCCATTCCAGGTCAGGGATGAGACATCTGATAGACCTACATAGGAAGCTTGGGCTGCTCTCTGTGCTGCCCTGTGCAGTACCCAAACAAAGGACTTCCTTCTTAATAAGCATTGGGCTGACACTTTTCATGAACTCTAAATCTTTATAAAAAATCTGGAAGCTTTGGAAGTAAGCGTATAACCTCAGGATTCTGCCTAAAGAGTACAAGCCACTGCTCCACATAAAGCTGTGTCTTTACGATTGCCAGCTGCATTAAAAACTTTTACACTAATTCCCTGTTATACATATGCATATATAATGTGTATGTACATGTGTAGCAGGAGTAAATGTATTAGTTATTCATGTATGTGTATACATAATAGGAGAAGTAAAGCCTTTAGCTAAGATTGCCTAATGCTCATTTACAAGAACTTATGCACTTTGCCAAAATTTAGCTGTTACAGCTTAAATTTTCCATGGTGGGTGTCTGTCTTCAATTGAATTGGGTTTGGAAAGTCTTGACTAAAATGGCTCAGATTTAGACACAGTTAGTAAAAATACATCCTTTTAGTCAAGTTAAGAACTCCTGCAACCATCATGTTGAGAGGCTCTAGCATGTCTGAGTTTTGGAGCTGAAGTTTGAAACTCTGTAAGGAAACTGCTTTGATGTCAAGACTTATCTTCTGTCACTCCTGTGGAAATCTGATCCAGTTGTAATCTTCTAAAAAAACTAAATTCTCACACGCTTGTGTTCTGTTAAAATGTAAATTCTCCCAATACCCTATTTGCAGTAAGCATGCTGTCTTTTCATCCAGCTATGACATCTGGGACACAGTGCATATTTGCCTCCTCTGTGGAGAATATCCACATATATGCATATTTATATATAAAAATATATAGTCCAAGGGCTCTCCCTGTCATTCATACACATTGCATATGTCAGGAATGATAACCCTATGGACCCATCTATCAGTACTATTGGAGTTCAGCGCTTGTCAGGCACTATGTAGATGATTTTAGTTACTGCCATGAGGACAGTAGCACTTCCAACAAGGACCGGGAAACACCTGAATCACAGATCAGTGTGCTTAAGTCTATTCTCAAGACTTCATCGGATAGTGAACCCATTAGATATCAAATGCCTAGTGTCTCAGAGAGGCCAGACCCAAGACAGCCGAGAACTACTCTGGTTGGTCTGTATGACTACAGCAGCCAACTGCTTTGACCTGAATTTTGCTGAACCCTCTGAGTGGACTGCATGTTGCTCACAGGGTGCTTTACAGGTAAGTTTAGGAACTCATAGGAAAAAGGATGAGCAGTAAAAATATATGAGTCATTAACTTCTGAAGGATTCGGAAGTGAGAAAGAGCTTGAATTAACATTGTTTTTTCAAGAACTGTGGTGTGAGCAAGCAAGGTGCAAATCTACATTTCTGTAAGCACTGAAAATGAGGACTAAAAGCCAAAATACCTTAATGAGCTCTCACCCTCTGATCGTGATATAAACACACAGGAGGACATGTAATGATTTTTGTTGGTGATAAAGGTTTGAGTAACGTGTATTAAAAACAAAGGCTTAGAGACATCACGAAGTCAGCTTAAAAAACCTTCAGCATTTAATTTCTCTTCTGTGATCTCCCTGAATCTAATGCCTTAAATAATATGAGGGCCAAATTGAAAAAATAAGTTTAACACATGGAATCAAAGTTCTGTTTAAATGACTACTCAGGGGAAAGACAAATTAAGGTTATACAGACCACTTGCAAACTAGTATTTCCTCACTTTTAAATCCTTGTCTCTGTTAAAAGGGTTGAACAAGGTGACCTCCAGAGGTCCCATCCAACCTCAACCATTCTGTAATCCTAACAGTCTCTTGATATAGTTCTTGGTATAACAGAGGTATCTGTTTAATTTCTAGATGCCTCCCCCCAAACAAAAATAATAAAAGAGCCCTATAGAAAGACTATATATATAAAAACCTAATGTTTTCTTCACTTTCTGTGACATATTTTGAATTTTGTTTGTTTTGAAAGCTAACCCTGAGGTTGCCAGCACTTCCCCACATTGCCAGCCAAATTAATATGATGAAAGGACACCTGTAGGCATATACAGAAGCCAAGAACATTCTGTACCTGTATTATTTATTTAGTTTTCTTCCTTAGGTCTTTTATAAGAAATAAAAAACACAGGTAGAAACAGGAAAAAAGTTAATCTGCTACGTGGTTACAGTAAGACAAAGCACAGAAAGAACTAACTCTGTTACCTTGGCAAATAAAATAACAGTGTTCTCCACTGTGCAATCTGTGCAAAATAAGTCCCACAGGAATCATGCAAGCACATTGTCATTATGGTAGTTATGATTTATATTGCATTACAAAAGTAAAAACAATCATTCAAATAGGCTTGGGTGCAGTGACTTGGAGAGAAGCTGCCACTCTGCCAAACAGAAAAAGAGAGGGAAGGGGTAGGGGCAATGGAAGAAATAAACCCTGCCAAAGTGAACTCATGCAAAGGTGAAGCCAAAATGCCAAGAGGTACAGATTAAATGTTCTTATGAGTGTCCCAAATGAGTGTCAGCAAACTGCCCAAATAAGGTTTTGAACTGAAAGCTCAGGCTTCTGCTGGAAACACCCAGAAACACATAGATTAGATATTGTTTGGAAAAAGGGATTCTGAGTTGATCGTCTTGAATGAGCATTTGAAAATCACACATCCTCTCACCAGAGCAGATTTTAATGCAATAAAATGTTTCCAGGCCTTTTCAGAAACAGAAAAACAGTCTTTTAGTAATTCCACAACATGACAGGTAAAGCACCATAGAAAATGCTTCCTTTTAGTTCCAGTTGTTCTCCATTTGGATTTGTTTTGGTTTTTTTTTAGTTTAAGGTCTGGAATGCCCATTTAAAAATATTGTATCATTCAGATAATTCTTTACTGGCCCCTGACTTTAATGAAAAATTCACGGGAGAAAAAAGTTCTTATCTTAAACATAGCTACCGACTTCCAATATCTCATTTTTCTCACACAATAATCCCAGTGTTCAAAGTAGGTATTGTATTTATCATCTTTGTATGGAGCTGAATTTCACTTCACTTTTCTTTATGGTCTTATCACATCGTTTACAAACACTTTATCTCTGTAACTGAAAATAAATGAAATCCTGGGCTTTCGATGAAATGCCATGATGAAATGGATGGTCCAAAAATCTCTATTTAGATGACTGACTCCTGTTTGTAGGAGACATGATAAATGTTTCATGCATATAAACTGAAAGATGATGGATTTAATGATCATAGTCTAACAGGAAAATGTTATTTTAGAATAATTAAGTGTTCTGTCATTTGCAAGTCTAAATAGTCCATTGTTAGATTGTGCTTTTGTCAGTCAACAAACCATTCCATTTTGTGAGGGTTATTTATCATTAAAACAATTGATGCAATGGAAACACACCACCAATATGTGTTGTTAACAACACATTTTGTGAGACCTCGGTTTGGATCCATATTTCAGGGATAGTTAATTGGTGCATGTTTCTGTCTTACAGAAAAAATATATGACAAGAACCTCTGAAGGACTGGAGTTAGCTTTCTCATGTGAAGGGTTACATGTGGACTGTATTTATTGCCCTTCCTAGAAATATTTTCAAAGTCAAAAATGCCTTTGTTTTAAGTCTTACATGTGAAAGGAGTTTACATGCAGGTGCACCGCCCAGACTCCAGTTGTAGCTCCAAGGAGGTGTCAGTAAGTGCAGATCATGGTTTGCATCTGATGGCTCTTACAGCTTTCCTGGACGCCTCAGATGGTACCTCAGACAGCTTCGTTTAGAGGGGTTAATCTCTCCGTGAGGAATACCTCAGTGGAAAGTACAGTGTACCTATGCTATTTTTCAATTTTTAATATCTGCATCAGCAACCGCAATCAAGACAATTACAGTATTCTGATTTCCCCTGTTGTGCCCACACAATTTTTTTTTGACTCTGTGTGCAGAACTGAATGTGAGTGCCTTTTTTCTTGACATTCAATGGAAAAGAAAATAGTAAGAAATATAAGTGCTGGAAAGAAACATGAAAAAGGAAATTATTTTTACCAAAAAAAATCAGTGGCTATACATTTCATTGTGTGAGATTAGTGTGTGATATTTAATAACTGAATGATCATCACAGCACGGAAGGATATCAAAAAAAGATTAATTTGTATTTTAATTGCAAACACTATATCCTGGTTTGCATGTTATTTATAAATATTTGAATACTTCATATGTCTTCTTGTCTCCTGACACATATACTTTTTACCGCTCAATCCAAAACCAGATTTGAAAACATTTTGTATGTTTTCTTTATATTATAGTTTAAGGACTGAAACACATGAAGGTGAGGTTATTTGCACAGGATCACTGCTAAAATTTAACCAAAGGCCTCGGTTTCCTGACTCCCCTGTCCACTCTGCTGAGCAGTGGCTCTGTGAAATGTCTTGTCACACCAGTTTCTATACTTTGCCAGATATAAAAGCCCTTTATCACAGCTATGAGAAGCAACAGTTTCTCCTTTATACTGGCCAGTTCATTACCCTGCCATGAGTCTCTACCCTTTGCTTTCTCACGTCCGCAAGACTACTGAGACCTACTAATCACCTAGAAATCCAAGCATGCACAGGTGTGGAAGCTGTGAAACAGATATATCTGATCATCAGTGATTTGCCCAGTGCTGTGGGCAGAAGTACTGAAAGTATTCCCAGATGTCTAAAGCTGGGATTCATGGTTCAGATCTTGACAAAACTGGCTGATATGTTGTGGCATATATATTTAAGTCTCAAAACTCTTTAGAGATTCTTCTTTCACTTTTCCCCATGAGAGAGTCTTCTGTGTCACTGCTTTCCAGGTCATTTTCTTAATCCTGGGTGTAGACAGTAAAGAATGTCTTCAGCAGACCCTTGAGAAAAGGAAAAGGGGTGGCAAGGGGGGGAGGATATCTATTCGAAGAGAACGTTGAATAGAAGAGTAATGAAGGGGTTGTTTGTTTGTTTTTTTCATTTTAAGAGAAAAACCTTTTTCGGAGTTTTTGCACTGAAGGACTTTTTCCTATTCCTAAAGTATACTAAATCCTGATATTAATCATAAGTCTTGATTTAATAAATGGATGGAATTTGCCAGATACATTTTGTTTCTTAAAAAACATTTTGTCACAATTTTTTTCAATTGTTCCAAAAGCACATGTAAGGTTAGCAATTATTTAGATGCATTGTATTAACGAGACAAATACTCTGGAGCTTCAACGCAGCTTTCAGCATACAATATTGTTACAGTATAATTCTCCATTTATCTTTTTTGCCATAATATCCATTTCTTGTTAAAATCAATTCTTTATTTATGGGAATAATCTATTCAATTCTATGCTCCATAGCCTAATTAACTAACAAAGATAAACTTTGTTCCTTTCAGAGCAGACTTCCCTGAAGGCCTAGATTTCAAGTCCATGAAGTCAGGACATTTCCACAGAAATCAGACATGCTTTAGGGGGATGTCACCATGAACTTGGAGCCCGTGTCTTGAAATTTAAGCCAGTGAGGGAGGCTACTTCAATTGGCAATGCAGTTCCTTAATGACTATAATGTAGGATAAAGAACCAGTGGGGCAATGTCTCACCGTGTTTGTGCTGAGGCTGCTACTGAGGATGCACAGGGGCCTGAGCAGGACCTGATTGCTGCCAGGGCATTCCTTCATTCCTTGATTGCCCCAGAACAGGGACTCTTGTGCCCATCTTCCAGTTAATGGCAGAAATTGCCACTTGCAAGGGAAAAACAATTTCTAGTCTCTCAAGCAAAAACTAGTGAAGTATTGTCATTATTTCTCCGATTGTTAGTACTCCAGAGACAATCACAACTTAGTTAAGGCAGAAGAGGCCCAGAACATCCCTGATGACCTTGGTCTGTACAGACATCAGCCCATAAACACCAAGGCAAACAAATAACCTTTGAGTTCCATTAGTCACAGAAATTAAGAGGCTGGAATGCTCAAACGCTTGCAGAATCAGACATTTTGTTTGTAGTCACCTCTAAATATGGCATAAAGAGTAGGCCTGAAGGAATGATTTCAGTATTAAATCTATTTTTTCATTCCTAAAGCAGTGAAAATCTTACTGGCAAACCCATTAAAATTATTTTCACGGTACACAGTGAATATTTTGAATATATCAAGTCAGTGTTTCAGTTAGATATGTTCATATGGTGTCAAGATTGGCAATTTATTAGAGGAAACTTTACCTAATTTTACGTAATTGATGTTAAAGCCTTTTTTCCTAATACACTGTTTGTGTATTCCTCTTAAATGGGGATAAGAAGAAACGGATTTGTAGAAGATGTTTTTAATTGATTCCAAAGGGAATAGCTACCATGGATTCTGCTGACGAGTTCTGTGGAGGTCTACACTCCAATCATTCAGCATCTACATTTTTAATGGCTGGATCCTGCAATGCGAAAAAATGAATTTAAATTATGAGCACAGATAATTAATGTCTGCTCTCTTCTAACATCTTATCAATAACCACCAAACCTCCAGTTAGGGCAGGGACCTCTGTGTTGGCTTAGAGACTCAAATTGCATAAAAACCCAATGGGAGTAAAACTACTATCAAGGTCTTTGAAAGGTTCAATCAGACACTGTGTGTTAAATCCTTGATTTTCAGTTACAGAGCAGAGATATCAGCACAGCATATACAACATGCTGCATCATTTGTCCCTGCTGGTTATTTTGGCATTTGTTCTTCCTCAGTTTTCACATAGGTTGATATTCATTCCAAATTAAATAGTGTTAATCCTTTGGCCTCCTTCATGGTCATCCTCTTCAGCATTGTCTCAGCTGGGAGAACTAGTTGTATGAGTGAAGGTTGCTCAGAATTAACAGTGATCAGGCTTATTATTTAAGGCTGGCTTGGGGCAATAGGAAGCAAGACTCCTGGGAAGCTGCTGGTATTGATTAATTGTGCAACAACTGGGCAAGATGTTTAAAAACATAACTTTAAAACAAAAGTAGCAATGCTGTTATGCATCATGTAGCTTCAGTGTGATTTCATGAGCACTCCATATTACATTGTGTGGATTCATCTCTACAAACTGTATGTATTTTACTAGGATATGAATGTGTACGCAGGAATGTAGCCTATAGGATACACTAAGTAATCCCTCACTTCTCTTCAGCAATGAAAGACTTAAAAGAAATATTTCTACTACTTTTGGCTACCACACTCCCTAAAAGAGCTATGGACTATGTGTGGACTAGGAAAGCCCTAAGGAGTGGAATAAAAACAATCAGAGGTACAGAAAATATGAGCTATCAGGAGAGATTGACAGAAGAGGGGATGTACTGCCTAAAGCAGAGAAGTCGGCGCTGTCACACAGTAACAACCTTCGGGGGAAAGTGAAAAGGAGACTGAAGCTACATGCACAAAAACGGTGTTCTATTGATACACAAACACAGAAATGCAACAGATTTCTTGGGGATAATGTTTTTCACCGGACTGCTGGAAAGATAAGACACCTGCCAGGAATGGCAAGTATAGTCAATATGGTCTTTGGACAGGGGCAGAGTAAATGAAAACTTCACATTGCTTTGTAGTGCTATAATTCTACAACTCTGTGATTGAAGAATGTTACATAAATGTAAATGGCTTTTGCATTACTGCATTTTCACTGCCACTTACTAGGTAGACAAAATTACTGGAGATATAGATGTCATCTGTACGTGGAGTGTCTAAAAAAATCCTATGCACCAGGATTCCACCTATCACTACAAAGATTTACTGTGGCTAAAAAGCATCCAAAAAACACAGCTTAGAAAGTAGGGCAAAATATTTTGCTACTTCCGGCTCGTCAAGGACAGATGGAGATGCTCTCTATCCATGCAAGCATGAGCAGAATAGTAGTGACCTGGAGCAGAAGGCCTGTTCAGACTATCTGGCTGTGAGGTCCCTGTGAAAAGAGTCCACTTCTTATTTAACTCCTTATCTCCAAAATGTTTCCAAGGGCCTCAAGTATTAGTCAGGTAAAGATCAGACAAAGTATGCCTTTAAAGGTTGAGCAGATGGGCACATCTGTTTGTTTGACAGGAAAACATATGTGTTGCTTGACCCGGCAAACTCTTCTTGGTGCAGTGGAAGCATTGCAGAAATTGTCTCAGACAAAAACTGAAAAGGATCCCCCAGAAATAGAACAATAATGGCGATATGATGGTACAAAGTCCAAAACAAAATGAGTTTGATAGTTCTAGCACAGTTTAAAAAGTTTGTTCAGCTTGATAACTCTGAAATTAGCTGTGCTACTTGTGATAATGACTCTGTCTTGCTGTGTTACTCATGAGAACTGTTCCTCTATTTTTTTCTTTTCAGTGGAACAAGTCGTATGAGGATACACTCTGACAGAAACAACCAGAGCTAGTATTTTCAGAAAGGTATTCTGCCCATCAGGAATTTATTCCTTATCTTTGTCTCTGCTGATAATTTTAAAAGGTAATCAGGCACTTTTCTTGCCCAAGTAATACTGCAGTAGGGAGCCCCTGGTGGCCTAGTGGTTAGATTGCGGGACCTTCACCGCCGAGGCCCGGGTTCGATTCCAGCCAGGGATATTCCCCGGGCAGGTGGAGCTCGTTAGCCCTGTAAGGCAATCCATCTACATCCTAAGGACCTCGCTGCCACCGTCCAAGCGTGCTTGGCCCCGGCAGATGAACCTTAGGATTAAAGGGTGGGCTCAG
>JAWMRA010000078.1:12884137-13032001 GCA_035584735.1 Pseudotriccus pelzelni
AAATCCAATGCGCAGGCTGGAAGGTGTAAAGACCTTCCCCGGTTCTTCGTTCGCGAAGACTGGCCATTTATTATTTAATACTGCAGAAGTTAGTTCATACTGACTCAGGCCTAGCAACATGCCTCCAGTCATACCTTTCAGAATCATATAACAAAGTTGTTTCAATCTAACCCTTACCTTTTTTTTTTTTTTTTTAAAGGAGAGGTTTCTGTCCCATGTCTAACACAGTGAGATTTGCTGATGTCCTCAATGTCAAACAACTGCTTAGTATCAGGTATTGGCACAGACAAGGAAGGTACCTAGCCCTACATCCACCAGAAAAGATAATCTTTATCCTCTTTCACAAATAGATCAATCCTTTAGCTAGTACTGGCCAGTCTGCTATAACACAGCTCTGATTTCTGTTGGAAATATTAGCTCTAGTCCTAAAAGCTGCATAATTATATTAGCTTTGTTCCATGCCTGAGGTAATAAGCTGTGCCTCACTACTGCATGACCAGAAGTTCAGCACCGCTCAAAATGCTTCACCCAAAGTGGTACCTGGCACTGGCTCAGCAATAAAAGCCTCACCCAGATCACCCAGAAGAGTTTTTAGTTTTCTTTCATGCCACATTTTGACCCACAAAAGAAGTAGACTGAGTTTGTGGAACTTCAGACTCTCCAAGACCCCCAATCTCCCTGTAAAACCAGTAGAAACTTTAATATTACTGAAAATCAGATGCAGTGCCCATATCATGAGGGCATCTGGAATGCTAGTCACACAAGTCTTGCTTACTCACAGCATGTGTCCGGATATTTTTATAAAATCTACATTCTCAGCAATAAAATATGTGTTGCCATGGGGCATCTGTTTATGTTTTTATGTGAACTGATAATTACATTGGAGTTCCTTCTGTCTATAAAAATGGTAGAGTTTTACAGTGAGCCTACAAACAATTATCGTTTAAAGGTAAGGACATCCCTGAATTTATATGAGAAAAAACAAATATATGGGATAAATCAGTGTAAGCAATTATCCGGGTAATTTCAAGTATGAATGGTATGTTTTGCAAATGTGACGAAATACAGTTTTGTCCTTTTATAACCTTGTAAGCTCAGCTCTCCTCTAAGCTCAGGACACACATTGCTCTACTCACCTGTCAGCTCCCAGACCTCACAGCAGACTATCCTAGGTGGGGTAGATCTCACCCTGCATTTTTCTGAGCAGTAAAAGCCAGGTAAGTTAGAGAAATATGAAATAATTCAAAACAGATAGGTAGGTTTTAAAAGTTTGAGACAATTCTATTATGACATTCATAAACTTCAAACACTGCAAAAATACACTACTATCAATCAGACAGCAAAAGGAATGAAAAAATAAAATATACTGTGGTTGCACATAACTCACACACTGCAAACATTAACACTGTGAGGCAAAATCCAGAAGAACAGAGAGTCTCTTACAGTCCAGCTTCTTAATTTATTTTTCATCTTATTGCCCCAAAGACACCTCGGCACTACAATAACCGCTGGTACAGATGTTATTTGTTAACTGTCCCCTCACATTCTTTTCTTGAATAGGCCATACTTCTTCATATGAAAATTGTCTGCCTCCATCAGCTCACCCTCAAAGGCACTTACATAGAAGCTCTCTGAAAATGCTACCAACAGTCTCACAGTTATATGAGGAATTTGTGATCCTAGATTTTTGTCCCTGTGTCACAGAACTCTGAGTGAGGATAAAGCCTTTTCTTCAGAAATGGCTGCCACATTATATTTCAATCTATTATTTCAAATAATTCCAAATTATTTCAAATAATTTCAAAAATAAATTTCAAGAAATAATCAAGGATTTACAACCTACTTATTCTGATTAAAGGTTTCAGTTTGTGTCCAGTTCATTTTTCCTTTAAAAAAAAGATAGAGTTCATGTTTTCTTACAGCTTCCCAACTTTATTCTGTTCTGTGTCCGATGTAATTGATGACAGATTAATGCCCATCTGTCACAGTTCCACACTGTTCATTTTTAGTGTAAATATTCTGCACTTACTCTTCTGAGTGTTACAACCTGAAAAGAACCGAATCCAAATCTGTAATAATAACATTACCGGAATTAGATTCCAATGACAAGTCAAGGAAATATTGCATATGCATATACATATGTGCTTTGCAACACCATGGTCAGACAGAAAATTACCAGTGGCTCTAACGTAAGGGTGTATGCAACCAAAAGTAACCACAAACAAAAGTAACCACTGGGGAGCAAAGACCTTGGATCTACATGAAGAGAAGGGGGCCAGAGACCCAGCAGACTGATGGTCATTAAAATAGACATGTGTAGTTGCCCCTAAGGAGATCATAGGTGGAGTGTCTTCAAGATTTATCTGTATGACAGCAACAAAAGGAATTTATTGTCTTTATGCTGGACTTCAGAATTAGGTGTGCAGAACATATGGCTCAGATCCCGTCCCGAGCTCCTGTCTCAGTGCTGTGGTAGTAGCATGATAGTACTTAGTATTGTGGTACTACTGCCTTACTATCATAAACATAACTGTGCTTTGGTACCTGGTTATCCATAACTGATCTGACCACCTCCTCTTGAGGAGTGACTTAACTCTGCATGCAGCAGCTGAGAGAGGATGTAGGCAATCTAGGAAAGTAATACTGAAAATATGCCATGAGGATGGAAATACCTTCTTATCTTGCTTGTGTGATCTAGCTGCAAATCAGTTCCGCAGCCTAAATACCTTCCTGAAACATTTGTCTTTTCACCTTCACCATTTGGTACTAACAGTTGTAAGTATCCAAACATCCTATGCAATGAGGAATCAGTTAGCGAAGAGGTAGGAACCAGACCTTTAACAGAAAAAGTTGAGTAATGGATTGAAAGTATCACAAGCTTCATCTTGCCACCTTTAAGACACTGGAAGATGAATTCTTGACTTGCGTCATGGATCTCACAATGGGGCCAAATACATGGACAGACTTGTTTTCCAGAAAATGCACAATTCTTGATGTCCAATATGAAATGAGAAATTCAGTTACAAGAATCCAATGTGTTCAAAAGATGAGCCATTTGGGTACTGCAGTGTACAGGAGAAGAAGGTAGAGTTGGATAGAAGACACTGAAAATAAAACCAAAGAAGACAATAAAAAAAATAAGGATAAAAGGACCCCAACAGAGTAGAACAAAGAAGCTGAAGATTAAAGAAAAGAAAGTTAAAAACTCATTTGGAATCAAAGACCAGAAGGTGAACTATGGGAATCAAAACAGAAGGTGATAGAAAATGAATGAGAAGTAGTAATATGCTGAGTTCTCTAGAAAAAGAAACATAACTAAGTAAAATTGAGTAACCAATGTCTGTAAGTGGAAGCAAGAGCTAAATCAAAATTAAGTGAAGCCCAGCCTACTTTTCAAGTTGTGCTGGAATATAAAAAGCAGAATCAGAGGAGAAATCTGATCACATGCTGTATTACCAGGAAATACGGTAATAGGAAAATATTTTATAAAATGCCAGCTTAAAGGCATGAGCATCAAAAATAGGTATTGCAACAGCTGTACAACTGGGTAATAATAACTTGAATGGAGATATCTGGTATGACCTGAATTTTGTAGAACTTAATGTGAAGAATGTCATACATTCTCTCCATTAACAAGAGAATACAAATTAATAGCACTTAAACAAAAAATAAGAAATTACGAAACCAGTGATCACCAAATTAATTTCCAAACCAAGGTCAAATTAACAAGTTACTGTTGCAACTAAACTGTATATTGGTAATGTTAGAAAAACCAAGGAAGTACTTAGGATCCTTAAACAGGAAAATCATAAAAACTGGCTTGTAGCACTGGAATAATATCCAAGGATAAACAGTGAAAATCAAACTTTAATTGGTCAAGCAGCCCCTAAAAATTTAGCTGGGCTTTAATTACTCAAAAATGCAAAGTAATACAACCAAGAAAAGTGCACTAAGGAAGGGAACTTGACACATTTGACGGTTTGTTTAAGGTGCTGGTAAATTTTTGGTAAGTCGTTTCACACTTCAGAACAAAGAGCAAATTAAAATGACCAAGGGGTATCATAAGAAAATAAATTTTTGGGTACCAGAGCCAGGGTTTAGTGACAGAGAACACTGGTGAATATGCCATATGTGAAGCACTAAACCAGGCTGAAGAGATGGCTAAGCCCAGTAAATCCAGCAACCATGAAACTGGAGAATTTTGTAGATATTATTTGAAGACCTGAAGAAATTTTACAAGAATGATGTGAGAGCTCCTATGAGGTTAATAAGGGCAGGGGAGTGGGGGGAAGAAAACTATTCAAGTGGTAGTCTTCTTCAACCAATGTCTAAAGGGTCAAAAAATTTCATGGGTAAACAGGATCATGGATAAGATCGTAACAGATGCAGCTTGTATTCAGCAACCACAGTGAAAACGTTAGCCCAGTCCTAAAAGATACTGCAGACAAAAGCATGGGATGGGAAAGGAAGCAGGAAAGGAATAAAGAGAGGAATTAAATGTTTTATTGTTATTCTTGAAGGTATGTGAAATCCATAGAGAGAAGCCTACATATTTGAAGGCACCATGGAAAGCTGAAGGTTTTTCAAATTTAAAGACTTCCATATCATGCAAATCAACTTAAATATTCCTTTGAACTCAAATTTTTGAATTATCAGATGGAATATATCTTGAGCTCAACCCATGCAGACAATGGATTAAAAAATACATGAGTACAATGGAAAAACAGAGACCTAAGTATTTTATTGAGAAGTGTGGAGGTAGTGAGTGGAGCATTAAATAGTATAGATCTTAGATCCTTATCTAATGTATTTGCATTTATCTTTGATGGGCAATGACATGCATTCCTAAAGGAAAATGGAAGTTTACACATTTCAGAACATAACAAAAGAAGCCCATGTTCTCTCTAATATCTACTTCTTTGTTAGTTTCAAGTGTTATAAAAACAGCAGCTGAATCGATCTGGGTTGTTACCTGACCTGTGTGATGTGCTGCTACGGATAGCTTGTTTCAAAAAAATTTACCAAAGCTTGAAAAAAGTAAACATGAAGAAATGTTGGCTTTACTAAGTTCTATTTCAGAAAGCTGCACACCCTTATATGCAGCTTTGCAACATTATATTTGTGATAGAGGACAGTCTGTGTAGTGTTGTATTGGGAATATTTTAAAATAAGTATATATAGGTTAAAGGCCTCATGTTTGTCTTAAGAAAATGCTAAGAAATGGTAGAGGCCATAAATTCTCTAACTGTGGAGATGTACTGATAAACAAAACACTACAAATCTGTATGTGCAAGCATGTAGTAATTTAGTAGAAAGATTTTTTTGTTTTCAAGTAGCTAATCAAGTAGCTCTAGAGATGTCCAACAATTGTTCTCCTGCTTCAGGAAAATAGCAGCAAATATCCATCACCATGAAGAATCACTCAATGCAAAAGTTATCTTTTTCAGTCTGAAAAAAACACTCACTCTATGTACTTTGTCATGTGGTATCTTGGCAGTTAGATCACACCTTGTAATTGAAAACCAAACTTTATCCAAATATGTTTGGTGCTCTGTGCACTCAGTCAGATGTCTTCAAGTGCATAATCAAACATACAATTTTGCCATTGCTGTAATTGAAAATAGCACACTGACTTTATGCTCATTTGAAACTACTCTAACAGAGCCAATGGATGGAAGAAATTATGGAAAAAATCTTATACCTACATCTATAATGAATTATTCAAAAACAGAATTCCAAAAAAATTAAAGGAAGATTGAACAAATCCAGGAAAATGTCACAACATGGGCATTACAACTCAAAACAATAAATAGTGTGGGGTTTTTTATAGGATTATATATTTTGTAGTTCCACAGCATCAAAACTCTCACATATATTATTTCATCCATTACTGTATTGCTAATAATACAGGCTAGAGATCTTCTAGGTATTATTATAATATTAAAATATTTATCAGAAACATTTGCATATTACAGCAAGGTGCAAATAATTATCAAAAGTCAGTATCTGATGAAGAAAGACTAAAACATTCAAAATGCTGTCCAGGTAGCAGGCACACAGCAATAACCCATCAATGCAAGTCAGACAGTGTACGGTTTAGGCAACTGAATAGCAACACCACAGTTACCTAAATATGTCCTTGTGGTGGAGTAGGTGTTTGTAACCCGAACAGAACCAAATTCAACCCCCTTAATGCAGCAATAATGAGATAAATACCTATAAATTAAACCAGGATGTTGTGTATGTATATGCTTCGAAATACCATGCTTGGGCAGAGCTACTGGTGGCTCTAGGACAAGGACATGCGTTGGAGAAAGCAATCATAAGGCTGCAGCAGAGACCCTCAAGAAAGCCAGGTACCAGAGACCCTGGAATGCAGGAAGAGGAGGGAACCATAGACCCAGCAGGCAATGTGGCTGCTCAGTGATACAGAAGTGTAACAGCATAATGAAGCTGCCTCTAACAGGTACCACAGGTGGGCTGGTTTTAAGGTGTGTTTATCATAAGACTGCCACAAAAGTAACTGGTTGCCCTTACCCTGTGCTTCAGAGCCACACATGCCTACTACATGGCAAATACTGTCTGTGTGGCACCTTTAAAGGGACCTATGTTCGGCCTTAAGTTTTCTTAATCGAGTTTGGCTGGTTTGGTTGTGAGGAGTAGCTGTTAAATTTAGATGCATGGGAGACGGCTGGCGGAGAAAAGAGATTAAAACTCTGTTTTTTGTCCTTCATCTTTGAAGTCTGCAGGTTTTGTGTCGGTGTAGACCAAGAGTCCTAAGTATGACTGTTAACCTCAGGAAGCTGGTCACCTCAAGACAAGGACAGATTTGAAGGGGTCAGAGGGCAATACAAATGAAAACACTCTGTTTTAGTTGTGGTGAGGCCATCAGCCTTGGTACTATTCATTTAAGAGTAATTTGTCATGAGTGTTAGGAACTCAGTGTTGATACTTGAGCATTTAATGTGATTGCAGGGATGTTTTAGAACAACTCCCAGTACAAAATGCAATCAAAGAAGCTTGTGGAGCTCTTCGGCAGAGAAAAATCCCTACTGAGCTATATAGAAGTGTGTTATAAATGAACATGGAGTGTCTGAGCTGTGACGAAATGTCCATTGCTACCCAACTTCATTTTGTGGTGGATTGGATTGATCTTTCTTCTTCCAAAGCTCAGCATTCATAAATTGTTCTGGAAAACATCAAAGTTATTTGAAAAGATCTACAGTAATATAAATTTCTCTATGCAAAATGGCTGTTTAACAAGATTGTCTCCTTGAACTTTTCACATGATTGTGACAGCCACTTTCATTAACTAATGGAAGTTTTATAGCGGATTTTCCCACTACTCCCACATCTCTGTTTGCTATTATTTTATGGAGAATACTTTACAAATTGGGTCTCTGAAACAAAGGAAAGAGACATTTGGTGACATTCCCAGACTGCTATGTGGCTTGTTAGCCGGGCTGCCCAAGAAACAGCCTGCAGGAGAACCCCAGCCCACATGGACTGCAAAGCTGGGCTGCACCTAATTGGCCCATGGGGGTTAATTCATCAGTCATTATGGTCATTGCTGAGAAACTCCTTCTATGTTAGCCCTACTTAAATTAAAATTATGGAGAACAGAAGTATCCTTATTATTCATGGTGCAGACAGCAGAAAGATGGGGGGTGTGTGTGTAGTTAGATTTTACAACATTAGTGATCACTTAAGTGGAAAAGGAAGAGAGATGTTTATGGAGAAAGTGGTTAGGAAGGCATCTGAGGCTTCCTGAACCCAACATCCATCATACTGTAGCTGGATGACTTTTGGAACTGGTTAAGAACTGACTAGTTTTTCAGCTCACCATGCAGGGAAAGTGTTCACTTGGTATTTTAGGAAATGTTTCACGTATTCCATTTGGAGAATCCCTGGGTAATTTTACATTAAATGCTTGAATTCCCTCAGGGCAAGAAGTAAAGATGTTTTCAATTGCTTGATGAGAAAGAAGAGAGTAGAAAGGAGGAAAAAATATCTGGAGAAGAGAGGAGACAGATAGGTGTAGGCCATCATTTAGAGAAGCAGAAAAGAAGTGTGAGTAACAGAAGTGCAGGAATGATTTATTTATCTTTTGTTTTTCCAAGTTATATGTCTTTGTGAAGTCTCTGTTGCAAAAGACAAACCTCAAGTTTGCCTGATTTGCCATTTTTCATTTTGTGAAAGAAAGACAGTAATATTTCTCCTAGCAACTAAAGATTTTTTTCTTCAACAAGTTATAAATGTGAAAAAAATAAATAATAAATGTTCTGACTCTGAACTCTGGTGAAAAGTCTCATTTTTACAGTCAGGCATCATCTTTCAGAGCAATAAAAAACAGAAAGATATTTAGAAATATGTTTTTCTCTTTTTTTTTACCAGAAAAAGTAGCTTTCATTTTCAGTGAAGTTCCAAAACTTCATAGAAGATTGAATTTTTTTTTTTTGCCAGTCCAAAAGAGTATTTTGCACATTCCTAAATGTGACATGATGAACACTTCTCAACTTTTGAGGATTGGTCATCCTCCTGAACCAGGGTCATTCAAGGTCAATGCACTATTCTGAGCACTGACAGTGTGAAGCTTATGATGGATCATTTCTACACGTGGGATAAAGGCCCATTCATTTTTCTTCAAGATAAACTCATTAAATTACATAAAAATTAGTGGGGAAAAATCAGTCTTGAAACATGCAGAATGTCACATCTCTAACTGAGATGGCTTATACTTATGTCAAGATTAAATTTGATATAGTGGTTGCCCACTGTTGACTAAAAACTCTTTTGATTCTGGCTGTGTGGTTTCATAGCAGCAACTTTCAGTTTAATACATACTGACATCACTGTAATTTAATTTAATTCACAAAAGAAAGCTCATTTTAAAAACTTTTAATTTCTTTTTGTTTCTGTATAAATGATAATATTGAAAAATTTAAGGACATGTAGTCACAGTCAGAGCCAAGGAACTAAATATTCAGTTCTACCTCCAGACCTACTGATGTGCCTACTGTTGAGGCACATCATCTACATCAAACGGACAGAATTCCAGCAGAGTATGTCCTCATTCATTACTGCGGCAGGTGAGGAGATGCACCATCAGATTACAATTACACTATGTAGATGCAAAGGATCAGAACAGCACCTCAAAGACATATACTCTGGGCTTCTCAAGTCAAAGAGCTCCTAAATGTTATGCAAAATATTATGTGGCATTTAATATTCTAAGGGATTTAAGGAAAATGTCTTCTACTTTATACATTTAAAAGGAAAAGTCTTCTGTTCATCACATCGGACAGAACTTTTATCCTTAAACTGTCAAGATGATAAAGGCATCAGCATATATTTAAATTCCTTACCTCGAAAGATGGTAAATGATGTACGCAAAAGAAAACCAGATTGCACGAGAAATTTCTTTACACAGCGATTGTACCATGGAAGAAAGTTAATATGAAAAGTAGGTGTGCTCTTTTAAGCTAATGTTAATGCATGATGAGGTCAAGTGCCAAGCAAATCCAGCCAACTACAGCCTTCTTTTTTTTTTAATAAGAAAAAGGCTTGCTTTTTTTCAGATAGAAGATTTTTTTTTTGCTTTGCTTTTGCTTATATTGATGGACTGTGAAGGTCAAGAAGAGATTGATCTGCAGAGGCCAGTAAAAGTTAGGAGTAATTTAATTAGAGTTGTCCAAATCTGAAATATCTTCTAATCCGATTATATACTTATTTCTTGAGGGACAGTGTGTGGGCATCTATATTGCTATAGAAAGATCCTTTTTTGTAATCTAAAACGATTCAGTTATCAACTCTTTTTTAAGAAGCAGAATGAGTCAAGAAAATAAAATCTCAAAGTATTTTTCCATAGTTAAAAAAATAGGGTATGCTTATATTAGTTTATGTTTCAAATTAGCTCCATTTATGTGTATGTGCATTTTGTATATTACATCTATACTACATAAAGTAATCTTTCGGAGTCCAAGTAAGTGGAAGTCCAAGTAAGTTGCTTAGATATGTCCTGTGAGGATCTGTTTTCAGACTGTGCTAGCTGCCATAAGTAGCTGGTGTGATTCATTGTAACAAAGGATATACTCTGAGACACTCAAAGACATGTAGTTTTCTCTAACTGTCTTATTATAAAATAGACAAAATGCTTTCTGGGAAGAGGAAAGCTGTCATCCATCAAATGTTTTCAATTCCTGCTTTGCCATGGTCATCCTTTTAGGGTCTTAAGGGTACAAAATGTACATTAACTCTACATGATAAAACTGAGGTGACCCAACAACTCCGAAAGACAATGTGAAGGTGACTATGCTGTAAATGAGAGTAGTGAGGCTGGGAAACAAACTGGAGTATCCACTGAAGAACAGTGTAGTCTGTTTCACGGAGCCCTGAGCTGAAGAGAAAGGTCTTCCTCCCACTGCCCCAAAATAGTAATGCTGCAGAGAAGGTTCTAAGCAAATGTCTCACCCTCAGATAAGCAGGTATTGCAGTGCAGTAGAACACATTTACCTGAAAATTGTTCATCAGGAATCTTGGCGTAGGTTTGGGTATACCAGAAGCATAGAAGAGTAAGTTAGTCCCTTCCTTTCCCTGTGTGTATTTGTAGCACTAAAACAGAAGCAAAGGCATTCTTTTAAGAGCGAACTACATTTTTTAAAGTGCCCCTCCCTTTCTTTTCTTAAATCAAGAGCCAAAAATAGCAGTGCTGAAATTCTGTGAGAAAGACCACTCTTGCCCTCCTGGGAAATACCAACGTTATCTCTGTAAAGTCTGTTGCTCGAAGATTTGGAGATGTTTTGCTGACTGCAGAGATCTGGATGTTCTTCAGATAAGGAACTGAAAGTTTGTCTCATTACCAGATGCAAATCTCCACTCTAAGTTTCATCCATTGACAGGTTAGACTGCTGAAATACATTGAAGTATAACCATCATACAAATCTGGTAGGGTGTCCTTGACGTGAATGTTTGCAGCACAGCTTTCAAGGACTTTATGAATATGAATGGACTGGTGACGGTAACCAGCATGATTAGGACACTCCCTAAATCAACACTACCACTGAGTTGCCCACAAACATCACAGAAATAATTTTATGTTTATAAATAAAATATCGGAGATAAAACCCCCTGTGAACCGAGTGCTCTGCCTCCCGAGGTTTTACCTTTTTTTACCTTAGATGAGCAACTGATACAAACAGCAATTAGGGGCTTACTTTAAGCAAGAACTTAAGTTCCATATACTCAAGTGCTTTGCCAAGCAGGAATGAGATTACTCATATACTTAAATATTTGTCTTGCTATTAGACAAAGAATTCAGACTTTGAAATTTATATCCATGCAAATCCATGCACACATAACAGTTTTGCAAATAAAGAAATGTGGTGTATTTTTGGAGCTTGCTGCATCATGGCAAATGGAGAACATATTCTTCTGTCTCACTGGTTATTTCACTGCACAATTGAATTTCTTGAGGAGTATTGGGCAGATCATGCATTCCTAATGATAAATATGCCAGTGTGATGACAACTGGTTTTACCTTGAACATTTCCCTGGATAGTGATTTTTTTTCTAAGCTGCTAATAATATGACTCAGTCTCCCAGAGGGGAAAAAAATACTTTCCTTGGAGCTGTGTTAGTCCATGTTGAATGAGGGCTCTAAGAGCAACCCCAGGGAGAAGTCACACGAATGTTTTCTTAGACAATAAAAAAAAAAAAAAAAGAATTAAGAAAAAGGCTGGCCTAAAAGAGTTTACACAGCTGTGAGTGATAAAATATAGCAGCCATGGCAACCCACTCTCCAGTATTCTGATAATGCATCAGAAATGAGGCTATTAGAATTATTAATTCACATTAGTGGCTATTAAAATTACTACCTGCAGATTCACAGCCTGAAAATCCTTTTCTATTTCTAAGAGAAGGTTCAATTGCAGAAGGAACCTTTTTGCTAAATAGGTGCGCTGTATTGTATGCTAGACATTATGGGAAGTCCAACAGATAATAAAGCTCACATTGAGCTTTATGTAGCTGCTTTGTAATGCAAGCGTAGCAGATGTAATACTTTATTCTTTTAATGATGGCAAAGGACCAATACAGCCCCAATGGCAGTAACAATAACTGGACTCTTACTGGTTCCCTGGAAGCTAATACTAGAAATCCAAGTTACTGTAGGGTATTTCATTAAATAGCAAGTGACATACAAAATATTCTACATTGGTAGGTAATAAACAAAGCCATCAGAAACCAGCAGAAAAACTGAGCCAAACTCATAGAAAGGTTTTGTGGGGATGCTGGGGTGAGACTCAGAGAGTCCTGCAGAGATTTGGCTACATCCTTTCCATCCCCCATTAACTTAACTCAAAATGCAATTGCATGCTGTTTTAAGTAAAAGAAGAAACACTATTACACCAAGGCCACAGCAGGAAATAATCAGGGGGAACAGCAACATGGCAGAGAAAGAACATTTTATTTATGGAAATGAGCAGAGAAAGTAACACACAAGCTAGAAGCCAAATAGGTACCAGTAAAAATAACAAACAAGCAAAGAACATGAGCTTGGATCACAATCAGTTTTTAGGAATTCACATCATGGTCTATCTTGTTTTAAGATCCCATGTACCAAAAATGGATATGACATCCAGTGTTCTTTCTAAAAATTATCATCCTCAGAAAGAGAAGAGGAAAACAAGGGTGACTGTAAAATGAAATTTAGCACGTTTCTCACAGGCTAGACGCAGCAAACGATGTGGGTACACACAGTGGGGCTGGAGTAGCCTTTACACTAAAGGCGATTCTGAGCTCTCTTTCCCTGGTCACCACCTAACCCAAGAACAGCCTGAATTCCTTAGGTATTCCTTTATTTTTTTACAAAGTTCCCTCTGCACCTACAGACATTTGTTTCTACATGTGTCCTGCAAAACTCTATCGATGATATCTCGACAGTAGAAGTAGATATTTATCTACCTAAGCTTCTTTTGGAGCATGGAATGTGGCTGTCATGAAATACACTCTTATTTTCAAAAATGCTGGAAAATACTCTCCTAACAAATAAAAAGGTGGTAATACTTTAGGTTATTAATTAGAAGACCTAGGGTTGATTTTTATCTGGAAGTCTCCCCAACACTCTTGGGGTTGTGCCCAGAAAAGTTTACTTTAGCTGTGCCACCAAAAAACAGCAACTGTGGATGCACTTACAGTATTAAAAAGGTAAAAGTAGAAACTTGTCTTAGTCCAGTTCGGTGAGCAAAGTCAAAGAACTTAGGCATTCCAGAAAATGTTATTATACCTCACAAGAGCTATTATTAGACTTCACAAGAGATGACCAACTAACAAAAATATTTTTCAATGACCTTACTTGTAAAATTTCCAGGGACTACAATTCTGTGGTATCAGAATATACCCTGCCCTTTTCCCATTTTTCCTCAGGCATTTAGACAAGCATTGCTGGATATGGTATTACTCATACAGATAACAGCATCTCTGCACAACCAAAGGGCTTCATGCATGAAGAAAAGTATTTGTTGTTTCTTTTTCACTACTTGCTGTTCATCAGCTCAAGTTCATGTCAGCAGGATGACTCATGTTTAGCACGTGCTTAACGCTCAGCTGAGTGAGGCAGAGCCCGCTGTGGCCTGCAGAGCCCAGTTTGCCAGCAGGGAGGGGAGAGGAGAACAGCCCCATGGACAGCCACTACACCAGCAAATAACTGAGCTGCCACGGGGGCAAGTCCAACACCGCTTCATGTGACGGGGGGTGCTCACCCAGGAACCCTCAGATACAGCCACGCTTTCCACAGTCATAAAAGTGTCAGGGAAATATTTTCGCCAAAGATTGCTGACTTGCAAAAAAATTAAAGTGTTGGCAGAAGTGGTTTGGTTTTGACATTGTGTTTTGCTTTGTTTTGGTTTCTTTTCCAAATTAAAGCTGGGAAAAAGGACTAAAATATTAAAATCTTCTACAAGGCAAAATCACCTTTCTCTGTAGAGTTTCTGTGTAATGGACTAATGAGCAGTTATTTTCCCCTGCATCAAAGAGATTTTGAGGAAACATTTCAAATGGGACACAAAAGAAACTTTTGCAGGGAATGGCTGGGGAGATCATGTGAATCAGAACAGGTAGCTGAAAATGATACAGAGTCAAGTAGGCACAAATCACAAAGCGTTTCTTTCAACTTTTTCACATTTTTTTCACTCTTCAACTCACGAGGTGGAGACCCCAAAAAGTCGACTGAAGGGGTCAGAGGAACTAATGGAGGTGATAAAGCATTTCCTTTTTTTCTTCTCACACGCCATGAATACATTTGCAGAGATCTTCAGTTTGGCATGATAAGCCCCTAAAAATACACCAGAGTACGTATCCCAGGAAGCTACCCTGTACTGGAAGAAGAGGAAAAGTCAAAGTATCCAAGTACATTATTATTCCTTACAAAAGTGTCCACATTTTAAAGAAAAAGTCAGGTTTATAGTAAAATTTAGTTGGACAAATGCTGAAGGACACATGATGAAATTCTTCAGTGGGTCAAGGGAGATGGACTCAATGAATGCACGGGTCATTCCAGCCATGGCTCCTGGGAGATACTCCCCATGCCCCACATGTGATTGCTCCAGAGCAGCTCTGCAGAGGGAGCAGGTGCTTCCACAGCAAAACAGGCTTTCCCCGTGAAACGATTTCTGATAATAGTTACATCTGACAAAAGCAGCTTAAAATCATTTGCTTCTTTCTACTTTAACATTTTTTGTGTGTTTTCCTTCAGATCACCATCTTTTAATTCACTACAAAGGTGCAGCTTCCATACATTGCCCACTGACTAAATCACTGCAGCTACTTTTAGTCGTTTTGATTTTAACTTGATCTCATATTAAAATCTAAATGAGGGATGATTTCAAATTTTTCTTGGAGGATGGATGGAAGAGCAATGTGGGACTGTACCAGCTGCAGCTTTAGAGCTTTATTTGGAAGGCTACAAGGACACACTTTATTTCCTTAAGGATCTCACAGGCCTGGACTAATTAGCACTTATTAGAAAACAAATTAGAAATGCATTTTATTTCTCCATATGGTGAAAGCAGGACCTACAGTAAAGGGGTGGGATATCATGAGAGCTGAGATAGCGATTTGCAATGCATAATTTATTTAACTAATTTTGCCTTTTCTTTTACGCCTATGCATTGTCTTTGAAAAGGTAACAACTTCCTTCAGTGTATCCATTGTTCAAAACTATTTGTCAAATAATTGCTGCTATGTGGCTTATCTGTGAACAATTCATTGCATGTATTTGATCACTGCAATTCAAAATTGTAGTTGCAAAAAACGATAGATGCGCAGGTTACCTTATATTTTTTAAATTTGATAACATGGATACCACTGTGACCTTTTTTATGTGAGCATGCTTGATTTTATTTTTTAGTTTTTTGCCAGAGTAAATTCTTCAAAATTAACTTAAAACAGTCTGAACTAGAATTGCTATGGAAGAGAAAACAGGCATTTCCAGGATTAAGCAGAATTCACAGGAACTTAGATCTTATTCTTACTGTTTTGTGAATGTTTCTCCCAAGATATACTTCTTGTATGTAGAATGTGATCCTGGCCAGTGAGTAAATACAGTTATAGGAATCTAATTTTTAAAAGTTAATGAATACTCAGAGAAAAAAGTAGAAGTTCTCTCAGTAGCTACTGTCAGAGACACCTTATAGCAGCTCTGTCAAAAGGAATACATTATGTCTGTGTTTGTAATAGACAGGGACTCCCGGTATTTTGAGGCTGGACTGAAGAACCTGATCTTCATTATGCCTCGAGTACATTAGAAATGGCAACACTGATCACTTAGTTCACCTCCTCCCAACACTGTGGAGCAGCAGAATGAGCCAGCACTAACCCCTGCAGAACACCACCATGTAGATGGCTGTGTCATGGTGGTGTTGGAGGTCAGAGCAACTCAAATTCACATCTCTGACCTCTCTTCCCCGAGTAGGACATAGTGGTCACCAAGCTAAAGCCGTGCTTCTCAGCCCAAATCTTCACATCTGACCTCAGGAGTAGTTAAGAGATGGAAAGATGGTGTTTTCCACATGCCTAAAGTTCAGGTCTTTAATTTCCAAGTAGAGTCCTATTCAATAGGCTTTTATACAAACTGTTTCTAGTAATCTGCCAACTACAGTTGTGAACTGCAAGTGCTGTGGAAGCCACTATTGCCAATGTGCTAGGTGTGCTTTCAGCCCACCCGCAAAACAGGGTGCCTTAGAGAGGATGGGCAGAAATGCCAGATTTTTTCATCCCAAAGAATTTCTCACATTTGTCTGCTCTGGGCAATTTCAAAAAAGGGAAAATTATGCACAGATAGAAGTAGTTATATCTATATGCATGCTGACCATGCAATTGCAAGAACAATTGATTGAAGATATTCCTTGTATAGCCCCTGCACCTGCCTCACTCTAAACTGTCATCTTTAGATCCCAGTAGATTGAGGGCACGTTTAGCCTAGTCCCATTAGTAAGCCACCTAAATCCTTTAGAAACAACCATGTACCCTTCACACTACCAAATATTCCAAGAAAAGGCATTCTATATATCTACTACTAGAAAGAAATAAAAAGAATCCATGTAAGCATAAAAATTTTGAGGAATTGATTTTATCCCTGGATTAAATGTTTTAGTTCACTGTTTGTTGATTCCAGCCAGACATAATCTATTTTATTCCACTGAGAGAAATAGGATAGGAGATCTGTTATCTTTCTTAAAATATATTTTGGCAGAAAAGGCTTCTAACTTGTATGACGCATTTTTCCATCAATGTTACAGAACTATTTAAATAAATTATACAAACTGTAAGAGTCCATGACAAACACAGTTTTTCAAATTGTGAAAGACTCCTTGTTTTATTATGTTGATTTCCCTTACTGACAGGACTGAGCTCACCTTTCAACCACCTCTTTTAACAGCACTTTGCTAATCTATAAGTAGTTTATAAACTCTTTTCTCTCTTTGAAAATGTTTTCTCCATTATGTTCCATATTCAGAACAATATTTCAAAGTACCACTTTAATCCTTTTTATCTTTCTTATAACTTAGGGATTGGTCATTACTTGATTATTCTGGTCACATTTCACTGTTCTTCAGTGAAATCTCAATAGAGAAGGAATGCTCTAGGCAAAATGAACTCTGAACTTTTGTGTCATCGAAATTTTAATGTAAGTATATTGAATACAGCCTGCACAGCTAAGCCTAAAATCATAAGAAACACATCACATTAAGAAATTTGAACCAGCACAAAAAATGGAAGATTTTTGTGAAAAAGAAATTTAATTTCTCAGTGTTATTTCTCATAACCCTGGGTACTTACTGAATCTAAAAATAAAAAAAGCTTTGAAAACATTTATATAAAATCCAAGAATGAAAATGCAGAGAAGAGAACACTAAGAACCTCCTGCTCCCTCCTATACAAACCATAACACTTTTTGCTCTCCATGAGCTATTAAATGATTTGGCTTCCTAAAATTACAAAGCTAGGATGTTGTCTTCATGTGCCACATTTGAATACTTACAGGTCATGACGACACCATAAAAGTTAATGTGCACACTCTTTTTAAAATACCATTATGTCTCCAAAAAAGTAATGCTTATCATAAGGTTTTGTTTAAATTAAAAAGAGACACTAGCATGAGTTAAAGTGTTCTTTTTTCTTTCATTCTTTTAATACTTTATCTCTCAGGAATCCTCAGGAAACTACTTGTTTTCTCAAATAGACATTTCTGATACAGGTGCTTCAGCTCATAGTTTTCACATATGTCTCCACATCATTATTACATTAAATCACCATTTCTGAAGAGGATTTTGTCTTCTTTGCTTCATGTTCTGCATTAGTTATCAAACCTGCTGCTTCCTTCTGGTACAGACCAATTTCTCACAGCTTAATACTCAAATTATTATCTTAAAATTCCTAAAATGCAGTTCCACCATGGCTTAGCCACTTCTGCTGCTTTTAAAATCACTACTTATTAATGTTAATCATGTTAGAATGCTGGGTTTTCTTAACTAGTATAAGAGCTTAAGTTTTTAATCTGAGTCGTTTTTCCTCCTCACAAATTTCCAGAAAATTGCTAGGATTAAAATACCATAAAGATTTCCTTTCAATCCATGTGAGCCTGTAACCCAGATTGCTTAGAAGTGAATCTTTTATTCCATTCAAAGGACATATGTGCAGACTGATGTAAAGCATGATCTGTGGTACATGTGTGTCCACTCCGTCAGGACATTCGCACACCTTGCAACCTGTTGTTAAAAAAAGTAAGAACCGAAGGAATCTTGTTACAAACAGATATTTCTTCCCTTCACCCTCATATTGTATCTATGTCATCACCCATCTTGTGTACACCTTTTCAGTGTCGCTCTAGGTGAAACACATAAGGCTTTTAACCTGTGCAGACACCAAAGGGTAGTGAAAGCTGGATCTCCATTCAGGAGAATAAAGGTGACCCTACAGGGGAAGCCAAGCCAACCTTCTTCGTGGCAATTGATTACCTGTGGGAAAAGAGGTGGACAAATGAACTCTTCACCCTCAGCATTCCCCAAGATGGGCAGTGTATCCACTTGTGGTCACACAGCTGGGACTGGAAGAGATAAATGTGATCTCTTCTCTGGCAATATGTCAGCCAGCTTAAGCAGCAGCTTAGAAGTTTGAGGACTTACTTAATTTTGCAGCCTGGATTTTGGAACTGAGTTGAGCACAAATGCATTGAACCAAATATTTCTGATTCCTCATAAGAACAAAAGATAGCATCTTTGCAAAACTATAAAACCATTGATTGTCTTAAACAACATCTCTCAGTGCTTGCAATTCTGTTGCTAACACATTACTCCACAATCTCCCTTCTAAGGGTCTTTAAAAAGGAAGATGAGGATAAATAAACCAGCCTGGAACCTTAATCTGTCCTTCAGCCTTTTTTTCAGGTTAATTTCAGTTAAAAGAATAGCACAGAGACTGTTCTAGTCTCACTGATTGTTGGTTACTCCTTAGCAATGGACAAAATCTCAGGTGTCTGCTGTAATTTCTTAGATCAGTCAGTGGGCTTTGATACCCGTGGTCCTTGCTTGTGATAAACAGCATAGCTTTTATGCTATCACTCACTTGAGTGATTTTGTTCTTTCCTCTCCAAATGTCAACTCCAGTTCCCACTGAACTCAACTGCAAAACTGCTTTAGGTTTCAACTAAAACAGGTTTGGGCCCCAGGAGATGAAAGAAAGTGATTTTGATCAATTGCTCGTCTGCCCAAAGAACATTTTCACACAGGTTCTGCCAGGCTATATTTTAGTGCACCTCCTCTATGTGATGCTGAGAGAGATAATAACACAATTTGGGCTGTTGTGCTTTCAAGATGCAGATGACACGCAGCTCTCTGCCTCATTTTCATCAAACCCAGATGGTGTGGCATCTTTGCTTTGCCTGTGCCTGGCAGAGATTAATACTTAGATAAGGGCAAGCCGACAGAAGCTTAATTTGGACAAGATGGAGGAGGTGCTATTGTGCAAGGGAAAATAGGTGTGATCTTACTTCTTTTCCACTTCCCATTTGGGAGGATTTTCACCTGGAGTGTGTTTGGATTCCTTTTGCTATTTGAAATCGCAGGTGGCTTTGCGGGCCCAAGACAGCCTTTCGTATCTGCTTCATTTAGACATCTATCACACTTCTTCTTGGCTTTGGACAGCGCCACCTCCAATCCATGCCTTTGTAAATTCTAGACTTAATTATTGTGATGTGCTCTATGTGGGGCTACAGATGAAGACCAACTGGAAACAACAGTGCGTGCTGAAACCAGCTGCTTGCCTGGCTGGCAGTGGCAGCCTGTGAGCGCATACTAGATAACTTCTCTGGCAAAAATTCCATCTCCTTCCCCACCAAAGGAATGGTTCCCTCCCTATTGAAACTGGCTCCTACACTGAGTTAGTGTTAAATGACCTGGGTCCTGTCTTCTTGAGAAAATATTCTCCTGCCAAGTGAAGTCTCAAAGCAATTGCTGACAGTATAATATTAGAGCTCTAGATTTAAACAAATAGGAGGCAGTAGCAATGCTTTTAAAACAAACAGCTCTCAGCTTCAAAATTGGCTTCCCCAACTACTCCAACAGAGCCCAAATGTGTTAAGCTTGGCACAGTAAATGACCCTTCACTTTTCCCTAGCTTTGGATTATCACCACACTTATCACAAAGGACTGGTTTGAGAATCTTGTAGCAATTGCAGCCATATTCATGAGCTTTTTAACATCATCATTAATATTGCACTGAAGTTATGGACTCCTCATGAAATTATACTAAACTGACACCAAGAGCTTGAACTTTGGATTCTTATTTTAAAGATTCCATCCGTGACCCATTGCCCCTCAAAAGTGTGGTTCAGATAAGCACTCTCAGGATTCAATATTTTTCTGACCTGCCTCTTGGGTCAGCAAAGTGGTTTGGAAAGCTCAAGAGAGCAACCTTATTTATTATATTTCAGCACTTCTTTTTTTTCCAGTTCTAGCTAAAACCAGGACCTACGGAGAGAAATTCTTAGGACATTAAAAAACTCCTTTCAAATTCCAGAAGGCCTTTATGTTAGTCCTAAGATTGGAAAAGCCTGTCACTTCTTATTGCAGCCAAATCATCCATTACGGGGACAGCTTAAGCAGAATATCCCCATCAGAAGTTATACTACTATGTATTTAATGCAGAATACTGAAAAGTTTTCTATTAGACAAATTTTGTTATCCATATCCCCATCAGATTCTCCATCAGTAGTGAAACTGCCAAAATGGTGTAAGATACTCAGAACTAAGCTACAACTTGATGAGAGTAACAGTAGCAGAATCTGATTTTCATGGTAATAGAATTCCTTCCTTTATTTTTCCAGAAGATCAGTTGTTGTGGATTTGCCTAGAGACAATTTTTTTATCACACCCCCCACAAATTGCTCTAAGGTGAGAGAAGGGCTTGTTATCTGAATACAGTACCTCTGTCTCAAATACTTTGGGTGAATGGAATTTATAATTCTTGGAAATTATAATTCCTAGAATTCTTGGAAGGGAAAATATTTCATTATTTCCTATATAGACTATGTATACCAGTAATAACTTAAACTCCTAAAGATATGCAGGTGCTTGGATGGAAAAAGCAGACATTTCAATTCCTTAGACTCTGCTTTGCTTAATTGGATTTTACTGAGCGTTTTAAATCAGCTGAGACTTTTGATCAACTGCACATCCACTGTCACTTCCAAGAGCCTTCACTACACTACAGACTTGAATATCTATCTGACAGACATATTTTTGAATCTACTAACAGTTCCTTACTAAGATATTTTCATCAAAAATGTAAAACCTTATAAAAAATTCAAATGTTTTGGTTCAGTTGAGGCCCTCAGTTAGAATAATGTCATCTCATGTCTATATGGCATGGTGTTGTTTTTATTTGGGGCCTTTTAACACTACAGTGATAGTGATTTCAAAGGTTCTAGCTCTTTTTTAAGAGATAACTACACTATTCTTGATTTTGATCTGTCACCACCTTGCCACAGTAGGATATTCCAGGTTTCTTGTTTTGAGTAAATGTATTTTTTTAACACTGCAGCTTGATAAAACAGAAACCCATTTTGAACAATAAAGCATAAGCAATGTATTTCTATTTTTATATGTTTTCTTGGATATGATTGCAATTTATGAGAAAAACCACTATAATTATGAATGCAAATGATTTCACAGTTACTGCAACAGATTTTGTTTATATATGTTAAACTATGCTGAGAAAGAGCCGGCTTTGATCTGGGAAACTCATTAATGTCGTTGCAAAACAGCAATCAGAACATGGTATACAGCAGTGATAGTGACCGTGGTTCACCAGGATGTGAGTCAATCCATGCCAGCTTTGAAATTCAGACACCCTCTGGTGTCAGTACTCAGAGGTGGATCATAGAGAATCTAGTAAGGCTTTTTAAATTAAATTGTTTAAAATTGTGTTTCTAGCCTGATAGAAATAATAGTGTTTTGATTTATTAAATCAAAATAATCATGTTTTCTATCGAGAAAAGACAGAAGTTGCAGGGAAGACTGACAGTCCGTATCCATACCCTGTGAAATCAAAGAGGATGAGTGCTGAAGCTTGAGCATTCGGCCCTCAGTGTCTGCTCTGCATCCTCTTTCGCAGTGGTTTGGGCTGCTCCCCTTACATCTCTTCAACATGAAGCTTGGGTTCATCCTGGGGTTAGCTTCCACCAAGAAGCAGTATGGATGAGGCCATACTGTGTTTAGCTATCTCCATCTGTCACCATACTCCAACATTAACCCAGAAGACCTCGGACTCTCACATGCAACCCAAAATATTCACACAACACTCCAGGGCATGTGTATACTCTCCACATCACACTTATTAAAATCCCACTCTCAGGGTTGTAAGGCAGTTTCCTCATTAGCAGCCTGGCCTATGGACCCAGGCCTGACGACAAGTACTGTTAACACCATGTCAACAGATGTCTGAGGAACACTGTGGAGCCAGCCTGGGCCTCACAGAGACAACAACTCTCCTTTCAGCATGCAAAACAGAAAGCCCAGGAGTGGAAAGTCAGACAGATGCCCTGAATGGATCATCAGGGTATTGCGCCATCCACAGGCCATACTGTTATCATCACAGTTAAAAAAAAAAGTTCAAGAAACAATAGTTACTCTAAGAGGATCCCAACAGCAGTGTCTAAAAGACATTCCTTGACTTTCCCTTACCCAGTTTCCTGATACCTACTCAATCATTCATAGTTGGCCCAGGTGAGTTTATAAGGATTTAGGTATGTCTTACACAAGGCATAAGGAATATCTTTGGGTGATCCACCATACTGGCACAAGATGGCCACCACACTGGACAGGCTCAAGACCTGGAAGAGAAAGGCAGGAGATATGGCATGAGAAGGGTCATTTACCATTGCCTTCAGTGCTTTCCCAGAACTCACCATCGCATGGATGGGCTCCTACAGTGTCGCGGAAACACTGCCCCTCTTACAGCAAATCTGAGATCCACTCCTGATTGTGATGAGGAATCAGATTGGCACAACAATATGGGGTGGTACCCCTCTGTCCCTCTCACAGACACCCTCTTCCCTCCAGTAGGGCAGTTGAAGTAACAGACACTGGACCCACTCCTCTTTGCCACAAAAAAGTAGCCCTTCATTTTTGTTAACTCTCACTGTGATAGTTTTCTATTTGCTGGACAGCACCAGTTTTTGCAAAGATGTAATTGTTTGTGCAGCTACTAAAACTGTGTCTATACGAGCTGACCAAATAGGCCAGGTACTATGCTCTGGCCTGACAGCAACTAACACAGTCTCATCTATGCAAGATAGCTTTGCCCAGACTTCCTATGGGGAATGATCCCTGGCCCAGGCATTGCCTCCATGCACTAGCTCACAGTGACCAAAATCACACTGAAATCATGATGGCGATTATCAGTAGTGCTCAAGTCCACACAGCACCCATTTTAGTGTATCAGTCTAACTATGGTCTGCTTAATTAATTAAAATATTAATCTATTTCAAATTGATATGTGTAGGGATTGGAATGACTGCAAGTTACTGAGCAACATTCTTTCCTTGATCTACCTTTTAGCGAAAGAAACTTTTCTTCGGACTTGAAAACAGGTTAACAACTGAACGAAATTATCCTGATCTGTTGTAATACATATGAAGTTGAGTTTGATGAAGAGAATATTCCATGGGGTATAGGCAAGCAGCAGAGTCTCTCAGAAAAACTCACTTAGTTCAATGAGTGTTTCTCAGGTAAACCTTCTGACTAGTTGCCAAGGAATTGCTTTTCAGTGTTTGTAATACCTTGCTCTTCAATGAGAGCCGCTTATGGCTGCACCATTCTCATTGTGGGGCAGTAGGTCAATAGGTTAATATCTTGGCTAAAGAACCTGAGCGTGCTTCACTTGGCAACGCCGCAGCGTGCTGCCAGAATGCGGCCGCAGGCGATAATAGTGAGCTTAACTTCCTAATGCTCCTCTTCACCAAGGGAGACATTACACACAAATACCCACAGACTCCTCTAAGTACCTGCTGCTCTCCTTCTGCTGGGTTTTCCCATCTACACGCAGTCTTGCCACTATGTCTAGAGACACGAAACTTTTAAGCTAAATTTTCATTTTTTAAAGTAGTCACTGTATAAAATGTTCTCCTTTCATCTGCAAAAGTGTGGGCCTTTGGAAGGATGAGCACCAGGACATCTCTGGTCTTCTTTAGCCATAAAATAGATAACATTTAAAAGCAGAAATTGTTTGTTAACACTTCTCATCATAAACTTCACATTTTTTGCTCCAGGTACCACATCTACATAATTAAGAACCATTCATACACTTTGATTTTAAATTTTAATCCACCTTAAACTCTTCAAAATAGAGTGTCTACACTATACTTGAATGGAGACTTGGAGAGATTCTGAATATACTGATGAATGCAAAATGTATTACATTTATACTGATTACACTAGGTCATATATGTACGCCAAAAAATTATCTTGTAAGACAAAAATCAAGGCAGAAAATGTGAAAGATTTTTCAGTAAACTCAGTAAGTTCTGGCTGTTCTCAAAAATGTTATTTCAATTACATTCAGAGTGATACTGCACATGTAAAAAAATTAATTTCATTAATTTTCTAATGTTTCATCTAGATACTGTACCACAAAGGTCTGGAAGCTCTTTTCTAATTATGGGTAATTGGGTGAAAGAACATTTGAATTTATGTTAATATATGAACTTTCTGCATGAAGGATGCAGAGCTCTCCAACAAGATGCTCAGTGTTTTACTAAGGAGCTAAAAAAACATCAGCTCCTGTTACGTATTGTGTGGCAGCTGAGGTTACTTACTCTTTTATAATACTGCTCGGTATCTTGCAGGATTAATTTGAAGTGGGGTTCTTGGCCATTGGTCACAGCATGTTATTTTCTGCCTAGCTGAAATCGTCTTCATTCCAGTCAATAAAACCCAAGCACCTTTTGGATTCACTACATGCTATCGCCAAGCTGTTAAAGTGGGCTTTGACCTTTTTCCAGTCTATATGTGGTACCTGGTTTTCGTCTGTTTGTTATTCATTAAGATCTTTGTGATGGAAGAACTTTCCTCAAAGGAGAATAAAATAATTGAAGGTTTTATGATAGGCTATGGCATGAAGAACAAGCCATGAAGGAAATCTCAAAAACAACACAACATATAAATGTCAGGGAGTTTGTACTGAAACACAAATCTCACCAGAATAAATCAAGGACTGTTACTAATCAGAGTCTGGAATAATCTTAAAGAACAAAGGTGCATGTAAGACTTTAACTACAGGGATGAAAAAGGAGACTATGTCATATTTATAAATTCTGCAATGATGACAAAGAAGCTTCAACACAATAAAGCCAACAGAGCAGTTGAGAACAAAAAAAGCAATGTCTCTGGAAAGATTTGGAAAAACATTCAGTTTAATTTTTTTTCACAGCAAACAAGATGTTCTCTGGCAAATGATATGAATCCTTCGTCAAGGCTGCCCAGATGGCCCTTGTGAATAAAATACTGCACACAGCAGTGACATACTTGTTGGACAGATAATTTACAGATTTGGAAGCAGCCTTTTGGAGAGCTTCTTCATTAAATTAATAATGTTTCTGGTGATTTGGTTACAAGAAGCCAAAGGCCTGGTGACAGTTGCACAAAAAGGAAAGTTTTAGCTGCTATGACAACCTGGACAACTGTGTTTCTCCTCATGACAACTTGTCTGAATTATACAAAGTCATGAACCCACAATGAAAAATAGATTCCAGAAAGGTCTCTAAGAAATGTTAAACTATACCTGGAAGATGACAAAAAATCTGACACAATGATTCTGTTACCCTTTTCATGAAATAAGATTGAGAAGATTGTCAGGCATGTTGAAAACTGCTTTGGTTATTGCATAGAAGCTTCTTTTAAAAACTTTTTTTCTCCTGCAAATGACGTAAAGCTCAAAACAGGAGTTCTTCAATTGATTTTATTGGCAACGAAGTGGTCCCAATACAGGTAAAAATAAAGTAGAAAAGACAAGATGGAGAAAAAACTACAAACACAGCATATTTCCAAGAAAGCTGAGGCCTTTTAAAACTTAATTTCCTATTCCTTTTTTAATTTCTCTTTTAATATCTTTTTCTAGTTATCTACTAGGGAGTTTACAACTCTAATTTTCTAACACTCTCATTGGATTCCTCTGACATCCCTCTATTGCCCCCTGAAAATTCAGTTTTTAAAAAACTTACCACCCATATTCCATAGCCAAAATGTCCTTTTTGTTTTAATTGCATCTTTCTGTTAAAGTAACAAAACAAAATATTACTCCATGGTGGGTTTTTTTCAAAGCACTTTTGTAAAACACAGCATATTAGAGCAATTTTTCTACAAACATAGCAATAAGGAGGAAATACAGAAAGAAAACCAGCATTCTGCAAATGAACCCCATAGCTTTCAAGCCCCGATATGAAACAAAATTTACCCATGTAGACCCTAAGAGCTCTCTCTGGATCTAAGTCATATTCTTAAGCTGCAAGACCAACAAGGGCAGACATATAAACTAATTATATTTCAGTTATTTGAATAATACTCCTACCATTACATGTAATCACCTGAATAAAGATCTGTGTGTTAGGGGTTGCTTCCTTCTTCTCCAATGAAGCTAACCGACTGGAGGTAATCCACTGCCTAAGAGTTAATCCCTCTGAATACAATTCCCTGAATTTCTAGTTAATCCACTAGAGTCTACAAATGGGTTCTCCATTGCATGTATAACATCAAAGTATGCCAATGTAAATGTTCTCTAGTTAATAAATAACCCAAACAAGCATTTAGCTGAAAAGCCATTTAACATCAGCTGTAATAAGTGACAAAGAAAATTATGATAGAGAACATCTCTTGAAGAAGATGAGAGATGGCAGAGAAAGGGAATCTGATCTGTAATGAATGCAGTTTGACTGCTTGTTTACCCTGATTGCTGCATTGTAGCTAAAGGAGGTGCCTGACAACCATGCAGTGCTGCTGTGACAGCTTCCATTTCCCTAATAACATCGCACCCTTCCTAGTATTATTCTATCAGATGGAGCACATATAAAGTAGTGCATATAATTTTCAATAATATCATATAATCATATGGGCCTTTACGGATGAATAGATTACATGAGCAGGACACTAATTTTCCAGCCAAAAATAGGGCTAGACAAGAAATACAAAGATACATCTAACACTGTTTTTACGTACTTCTTAATGATTATAGACCTTCAGTCTGGCAAAACCTTACTTTGAAAGGAACTGCTATTTTTGTTTTTTGCAGCAGTTATCTTAGTGTAAACACAGACACTGATATACCCATTATGCAAACAAATGGAAACAACTGAATTTGGTAAAAACAAGTTTATAACCTAGGAGTCCATTATCATCATACAGGGCCTGCTTTTCTCCTTTGAAGTCAGTGGGATTTTGTCATCACCATCAATGGAAATATAATCAGATTCTTAGTCCATATGGTGGATTTGCTATGTGTTACTTCCTTCACAGAAACAGCTACTTCAGAACCCCTTGAGTTGATCAGGCATTATTATTAAGGACACTACTGTAAATCATATGTTGTATATGTCCCCCACTTCCTATTTCAGATAACAAGCAGATTACACTGAGAATATACAAATATTACTAAAGAAAGAAAAAAGGAGTGGTGCAATCTGGAATAACACAGTGACCATGCTTAGATTTTGGCAGTGTAGCAACACAAGCTACTCTTGCATTGGAGAATTAGACCTTGGAGAGACCTGATGAGCTTGTTGTCACATTGCAAATGGGAATAGACTCATACGTGCAATAATTTGCCTTTGACACAGATAAAAACATTTGACTTTTGATGATCAGATAATCAGCTAATAAAGCCTTGGGCTGTGCTAATTTTTTTGAGTGGAATATGTTTAGACAGGATGATGAACATTGATAAGGCATTTGTGAGATGACATAGTTGTGATTCCAAGGAGTCTGGTAAGGTATTTGTAAAGTCACTCTAACCCTAACAATGTAGTCAGTGTGGAGATGATGTAAATGTAAATGAATCTGATCTCTAACCAATGCAGTATACGATATGAATGTATATTGCAACACATGGCCATATGTAAATTTAAATAATGTATAAATCAGATGGCAGAGTTTATAAAAATAAATGTATTTGCAGTGGCCCCTTGGAGCAGGGTAAGATGTGCAGTAAAAGAAGGAAGATCATTTAGATGCATGTCGCTGTGTGTGGAAAAGAGGTGTAATGTGAGAGGACAGGGTAAAAAAGCATTGGGTGTGAGAGACTGAGTAGGAGGATAAAAGATGTAGGAGATAAAAGGGTTGAGAGAGGAGAGATATAGACAAGAGAAAATGTATGTCTGATCTTAAAGATAAGGGTAAATAGCTTTGGTTCAGTACAGTAAGGAACAGGAAGCCAAGCAGTGATTCATGTGGCCAAACCAACAGGAGAGGAGATGACATAGAAGCCTAATTTTGAAGAGATTATTGGGGAAGATAAGTGAAAGAAAAGGAAAACATTAGAGAGAAGATTATAAATGAGCACCAGACTGTATATGAAGATATTAGTAGGTACTAGTCATAAAGCAAATATATTTCTATTCTCCACTAAATACTAGTAGGAAGTCTCCATTCTCAGGCTTTTAATGTAACGGATGGGTTTAATTTGTTGTGCTTCTTTTTTAAAATAATACCAAATAAAGGTGTCTTAAGCCACTGATTAATCATTTGCCAAATTTAGTTTTTAATTAAATGTGTTACTGTGTTATATGAGTACATAAAGGAGTAAACATCAAAGTTGTTCTGTTCTGCTATTGTTAAAATGGGAAAAGTGTTTTTTCCTTTGGAATTTTAAGTTTTATATTACATGATTTAGCCCAAGGCAAATATTTTTTTATAGCTGAATTATAAAGTTCTTGAGAAACAGGTTTATAACAGAAGTGCAAACAATCTTCAAAAAAGCATTATAAACACCAAGTCAAATTACGAAGCAAAGATGGGCCTGAACCCAAACCCCAAAGCTAGCCATTCCATTAACTTTTACATACACTGGATTCAGATTCAGTCTTTGTAACACTAACTCATCCTTGCCATAAAATCCCATTACTGATGTGAAAATGGAGAGTTGAACAAACGTGTAAGCAGTTGCAGGATCAGGACCTAAAATACTGTGACTAAAATGTGAGAAGTGGATTATAAAAAGAGTCTTCTGAATGTTTCATTTGATGCCAGTTTATATTCAAGATGATTAAAGATTAAGCATTTTCAGGTAAATATATGTAAACCAGGGATAGAATGCCTTCACTCATCACTTCAGGGCAATTCATACATTGAAGAAACCTGAGCCTATATCCATGAACCAGAAAGAAAAAGATGGGTGGAAAAAATAGACTAGTGCCTGTCATGTTATGATAGGAAAGGACACTGTTTTACCAGAATCTTTTGTATTTGCTAGGCCTCAAAAATTCAACAGAAAAATAAAAAAATCTTGGTGTGAAATCCAAAATACCCACAGAGTACCAAGGAGGGACAGAAATTCTCTCCTGTGGGCCATGTTAACCCCAAGAGAGGCCATTCCTGTTCAGCTGTCTTTGCAGCCTGGTGTACATTTCTCTCTCTGCAAGAAGAGGAAGCACAGACATTCAAAACATGAACACATTGAAATAAATTTTGATATATGAATTTGTGGTTACAGGGTAGGCTCAGGTGATAAAAGCAACCTTCATCATTACCTTAAAATTTATCACATTTTACTGTCTTCCCTAATGTACATGTCCTGTTTGCATTTAAGTGTTTTATTTTTCTTTCAGGGAATGGAATTTCTTTAAAATACACTAGCTAGCAACACACTGTACCTCCATCTGCAAAAAGCAACCTGTTAATCAGATAAGAATAAAATAGATAAAACACCACACTTGGTTGGTTGATTGGTTGGTTTGGAGCATTTTTAAAATGTACAACTGGGAATTATTATTTCCTTTCTACAGATTAGTAGCAATTACCTGATAGACTATGCTAATCCAAAGCAAGAGAGCCACCGCTGTCATGCACTAAGTGTAATTTTTAATATACGTGCTCTCTGGGTATCTGCTTATTGTTTGTTACTTACAGAATTAATCTTGGCTTCTGAGGCTGAGGTTTCAAAACAAACATGTATGTATACAATTCTGCAACCCCTTACTGAACTACCATCAGCAGATAATTTCGGTTTTCAAAAATAGATTTACTTTATTTTAAAACCTGTGTTGTTGCTCAGACAGTCACAAACTAAGATATGCTTCAGGACAGAACCAATTTATCTCAAGGACTGTCCAACAGAATGAGAGTTTTAGTAATCACAAAGCACTGCTAACTCTCCCTTTCCCCCTTGTTCTGGGAACTTCTCTAAAAGAAAAAAAATAAAGGGGGCTTAATGTGCTATCCATAAAATATACATTCCAATCAATCAAGGAAATGCATAAGTATTGCAAATGATGATCCAGAGACTGTCTAAAGATGGGGAAATGAGTCTGAACCCAATAACTCAATCTGACTAGTTCCAGCCTGCCTGGTTTCTAGCCTGTCTGCAGACACAGGCATGGGCAGGAGCAGGGGCAAGGGCAGGGACAGAAGCTGAGAAAGAAAAGAACGAAGTATACAGAGTACAACAGGATAAAACTGCACTTTACTGCATGATATTACACAACTGCAATCACAGAAGAGAAGGGGAATGTCTGGCAAAAACTCAGAAAGTAGTAGTGAGAGAGTGTGCAGCATGAAACCAGCAGACAGATTTCCTACGGACTTAATCTCCAGACTTCAGCTGACCTTAAAGTCGGGGCTTCAAAAGGGCAGAGAGGGAGAGTGAGAGTGGAAGTCTCAGACTCGGGGCTAGAGACAAAGGATGGTGGAGACTGGATCTGTGTATGATTTCTACACACAGATGTAACACATTTGTAGTTAATCTGTGTGGCTGCAGACTTACAACTATGTTTGAAAACTGTTTCAAATGTGGTTACATCTTCAGGGTGGACAGCGATTTACTGCAGCAGCTACACTTGGAGGATGACCCTGCCCCAGCAAAGACCAATTCTTTTCCCACTGCATCCTTCAGAAAGATTCCTTGTGGAGTATGTCCTTTATCAGGCCTTTTTCCTGATGAAGTATTAACAGAGTTTGCCTCAACTGTGCACTGGTAACAAATTGTTTTCAAACTGCTCTGGGAGATGAGAGTGGCTGACATCCACCACTGGCCGCGGGTTATTTTCTTAGCACAGACCTATCTTTGGGGACCATTTAACACTGTGTTTCAGCTTTCAGCCTTGAAGCTCTTCTTCTAACCCCTACCCCAGCAACCGAATTGCCTCAATACAGAGGGAGCTCAAAGTACTCCATATAAAAGAACCAGTCGGGTTCGGCTAGGTGATCACTCCCCAGGTGCAGAGACAGCCTGTAAGGCAGGGCAATAGGACAAGGAAGGAACAGGGCCCATAGCTGGTGAGCACCAGACCGTGCAGCCAAAGCAGCAGGATTTAGGCAGAGTCCACTATGTCCCTGCTTAGTTCCTGTCCTCTGTTGCCACTGGGGGCAAGGCAGAGTGGGGGGGTGGGGGGGAAGAGTAGTGCTGCTCAGAAGGAGACACACACTCCCCAACGGGGATTTCATCCTGCATAGCCCCATGGGGAGCAGAGCCGGCGCTGGGCAACCCCAGCCCTCAGCTCCTCAGCCCCTCAAGAGGCTTCATGAGAGACAGACAAACTGGAGGGGAAAGCCGCAATACAAGCTCAGAAAGACAGGAATGACAGCCAGGGTGAACGAGAAGAGAGGGGGGGAAAGGGTCGAAAGAGAGGGGATGCAGGGAGGCCACCCGCCGAGATGCAGAAATGCAGAGGGGACGAGGGCAGTGGCCGGATGAGCCTAACACTTGGAGTTCCTCTCACTAGGGGTGAGGGCAGCTCACACCACAACAGCGCAGCCAGCCTCCCTCTACGATCACAGGCAACAGTGATGTCCCACTGGGGAACAGCAGGGATTCCGAGGGACACGCGCGGGGACGGACACTTGGCTGCACGCCCGCACGAAATAAAAAGAGAGTGTTGTGAGGGGGGCAAAGGTGGCAGAGGGGGTGGCCCGGGAAGGGACGAGGCAGGATTCCCGCGGGGCACCGTACGGAGAGCGAGCCGGGACGTGGGCGGCGGTGCGTGTGTGTATGTGCGTGGGGCCGGGGCACGGCAGGACACGGCAGGACGGGGCAGGACAGGGTCGGGCAGGGCTGCGTGGGGCCGCTCAGGAGCCCGCGGGGCGGCGGGCGCAGGTGGTGCCTCCACCCGCATCGGCTCTACCTGCCGTGCCGGGGGACGCCGCCTCTCGATCCCCCCTCTCCCCTCGCGTTCCCGCTCTCCAGACCACGCCTCGGCTGAGTGTCAGGGCTGGGGCTCGCCGTGTTTGTTTGTTCGTTCTTCTGCGCTGCCGATGTCTTGGGGGGCTGAGGAGGAGGAGGAGAAGGAGGAGGGCGGGGAGGGGGAGGGGACTGGGGCTTGGGAGACGGCGGCTCCTCGGCCTCTCTTATTGCCGCTGAGTTGCGCTCCTCTTCCTCAGGCTGCGAGCAGGAGCCGCCCGGGCGCTTCTCGCTTCCCAGGCCGGCCGGGAGTCCCTGCGGCGGCAGCGCTTGCTCGTCCCCCACCGGGGCAGGTGAGTGCGGGGCTCCGGGCACCGCCGGCACCGCCGCCCCGGGGCTCTGGCCCCGCGGGAGAGCGGGGCAGGCGGCGGGGACGCAGTTTGCCAAACTGCAGCGCCCGACTGCTCCCCGCTCACGGCCGCTTTCCCTTCCTTATCTCCCCTCCGCAGAGCACCCCCGCCCCGTCTCCCGGAGCCCGCCGGCACAGCGCTCCCGAGGTGCCGGCAGCCGCCAGGATTTTTGTCTGTCTTGTTTGTCTGTTTGTTGGGTTTTGTTTTTGTTATTTTTTTCCCCCTCGTTTTCATTTGGCTTTCTAGTCTCGCTGGGAATGGCAGAGGCAGCGGCCCCTGGAGAAAGAACAAGTGTGGGGAAAGCGAGAGGGAGCCGGAGCTAAATGACAGGATGCGGGCGGCTTGAGGCACAGAGAGAAGCCAGCCTCCCTCTGCCCCCGGGACTGCCTCTGCGGACCGTGCTTTCTGCTCCTCACTCCGGCTGCAGGATTTAAGGAAGAGTTGTGCGTGGAGGGCATTTTTATTTTTTTCCTCCTTTCCCCTGAAGGGAAAATGGATTGGGGACTTCTCCTGCACTGTGCAGCCCTCACCTTCACCCTCGCCAGGGCTCTGCGGAGCGGTGAGTGTAACGTGGGACGTCGGATCTCAGCTTAGGCGGCTGTGGGCGCGGGGAGCGGGCAGTGGGACCCGGGAGCCGTGGGACCGGCACCGACGTGAGCCCGGTTGGGGGGAACTTTCTGCCGGAGGAGGGATGCGGCGGAGTCCTCGCCTGAGGATCGCCCACCCTCGCATTGCCTTCCGATTTTATTTTCTGTTGTTTCGGGCTGTTGTATGAAGCAGACTGCTCATTCTCGTTGGATCAGGACAGCCAATTATCTTAATAATGTTCTGTCTCGTAGGCAATTAAATGTCTCTCCTTCTAAATCTGAAAGATAATGAACGCTTTAAAGGGAGGACTTTCTCTCCCCTCCCCCCCTCCCGCCCTTTCTATTTTCCAAAGCGTAAAGTTTTAGATCATGCCTCTTACTAGCTGTGTGTGTACCTGCGAGTAGTCTTCACAAGGAGAGCTCTCTAGAGTACCCCTTTCCCAGGTCTGCAGCTTACGTGCAACTTGTACTGTGCCAAGAGAGGAGCTGAGCTCCTCTGTGAAGGCTCACGACTCCTTTCCAAGAGAAGAAATCCCACAACAAATAAGTGATGTAGCTAGCTTACTGTCAAGCAGCCCTTGAAAACACAACTAATTAAAAGCAGCGTGCTCCTCCTTCCCCGAACAATGCCAGGGCACTGTGAATATTTCACTGCATGATGCATTTTTAAGGATGGTCTAATTGTGGGACTGCTTGACTTTAGCTCTTGCACATGAAACAGCTCGTGCGAGTCTTCCTTTCCTGGCAAATTCTGAGCAATTATTATTAACTAATTATCAAATATTTACTTTTGCCTGACTGGGTTTTCAATCTAAGTAATTAAAAGAAGAGAGCACCCTCCACTTATACTGGTATATTGTTTTAATAAGGGACCACAAGTGGAGTGTCAAGCAAGAAAGAGTATTAAAATCGCATGTTTTATGATGGAAGTTAATCTCTTTCCCAATATGTTTTGAAGAGGCTGCTTAATTTAATCAGGATGAGCTGCTTCTTCGAGTGCTGTGGCACAGGAGCAAAGGTGTTAGAGGCATTCACCAAGCCTGGCATGGGGATGCTCTGAGAGGTGCACTTGGCTTATCTCCCCCAGCCCAGGTGAGGGTTGTGGGCAGCTGCCTCCCACATAAACCCATATTGCTGCTAGTCCTGTACCTCTGAGGAGTGGGAGAGGGCCACCCCATGCTTCTGTTGGTCATTTCTCCCTATCAAAAGAAGGGGAGTAGAGCCGGTTGTTGGGCAGAAGCCTCCACTATGAGTGGTTAATGTGGTGGTCCTGTTGCAGTCACCAAGGCTATTAACCTCCCCTATAACCTACCAGACCTACTAATGCCACCTTCACCTACATGCAGTATTAGTGTCCACTAAATTAATTCGTTAACCTTATTTGGAACTAATGGTCCAAAGTCATTAGAAACTGCTCTTCTTAATCAAGTGTGAGAGAGATTGCACAGAGCCAGGGAGTCTAGCAGACCGCATTATCTTATTACACTGTCACTTTCCCAGAAATCGCAGATTAAGGAGAGCTGGTGGTAGTGAGTCCACCTCAGCGTCCTCTGAAGTGACTCTGTCAAGTGACTAGAAGCAGCACTGCTTTATTTCAGGCATTTAACAGATGCCAGACTCTGCCATGTTGTTTGCAGGGCTGGAGTGGGCTTAATGAGACAGGATCACTTTCCGAGTGTGCTTACACAGGGAGGAAAAGGCAAGATTCCCTGAGAGCCCCAGACAGCGGATTAGCAAGATCACCAGTGACAGCTTTTGAGCTTTGAGCTGCAGTTCCTTTTGTTCTGGTCAGAGGAAAACAGCCTGTTTTGCAAAGGCACAGCGGAAATATAATAAGATAGCCTTTCCCAGCAACGTGCTTAGCAGTATCTGGGTTTTGACCATATAGCTAAGCATGTATCATCCCCTTCTCTCCTAATTTATGGCAAATAATTTCTATAAAGAGTATTGCTGTATGCATTTTTGATGTGCGCTTCCTCATTCATTTCCATTTGACCTGTTTTTCCTACAATAAAATCCTGTACATTTATAAATTCATGCTGAGAACAAGGATTGCCATTTTGCTTTCACAGGGAATGTATTAGATAGAGCACTGCAGCCTGAATATACCATTATTGGGATGTAGTGATATATAGTCTTGCTTTTTAGTGTGGACATTCTTCCTGTCCATAGTTTACTATCATGTTTTATTGCTCCAAATTACACAATCAGTGCATGGAGAATGCTCTTCTTACCTGAAGGTCTATAAAAAGAAACCGTAGTATTAAAAAAGTGGTAACACAAACCTGCACTGGACAGTGGAGTAACTGTATGTTGGATTTCTTGCCCCTTTTTATTTTTTCTATAAACCTTAAAATGTAACCCTGACAATGCTGACCAGAGGAGCAAGATGCAGCACACCACAGTTCAGTCACATTTGGTGATTCTTGAAACTTTTGCAACTATTCTGCTATTAGAAACAAATCTTTGTTGTTTTGAGGGGGAGGAAGGAATGGAAGGGAGAGGAAGGGATGTTGTTCTGCTCCATTACTTTGATGCAGTCTCCAAGCATGAACAAACTTCCTTGAAAGAATAAATAGAGGGTGATTTCTGCTTCACTAGAGCTACTTTGTTCTTTGCTAGCCTGGGTTTGAAGAGCACAGATAGTTTCAACCTGTCTAGATTTATGGACTGATAAAACAAAGGCAGGGTCTGCTATGAATGAGCTTGGATCCACCAAGACAATCCCAGTGGTCAGTGACACAGACCAGGCTTATCCCACAGCTGGACAGGGGGTCAAACGGCATCCCTTTACACCTCCTCCCAGCTTTTCTTTAAACTCCATACTTAAGAAGATTATACTTTTTAGAGTTAATTGTGTCCCATGTACTCTTTTGAGCCAACATTAACTCTCTTGTGAAGGGTATAGGGTTTTAACACTGTAAAGGGCACTGTTGGAGTAGAGGGCTTTTTGAAAGGATACTATTTAGAAATTGGGTGTCTTCTACTACGGGCTGCCTGTCCTGCCACTGGACTTAAGGATGGGGTTGGAGAAGGAGGCCTCTTCCTTTGGGTACAACGTAGCAGAGATGCCTTTAAAGGCATAAGGATGCAGCATAATTTTGCCGGTAGAAAGCTGCGGTCCCGCAGCATTCCCACGGCAGCCGACCGGTCCTCTTGGCATGCGGGTGCTTGACAGGGGGACCGAGACCAAGCCCGTCTGTTTGCTTCCCCCTCGCAGATAAGTGCGGCGACACGATCAAAATTCTAAGCCCCGGGTACCTCACGTCTCCCGGGTACCCGCAGTCCTACCACCCGAGCCAGAAGTGCGAGTGGCTGATCCAGGCGCCGGAGCCGTACCAGCGCATCATGATCAACTTCAACCCGCACTTCGACCTGGAGGACCGCGACTGCAAGTGAGTGCGGAGCGCCACGGCTCCACCTGCCGGCCGCCCGCGGCCGCGGGGACCCCGCTCCCGGTGCCGGGCTGCGGCCGCAGGCGCTCCAGAAGCGTCCTTCGGGGAAGGGAGGAGGTGCGGGGGTGTTAAAAAGATACTTACAGCTTTTCCCAGTGCGTTTGAGCTGCGCCTGCCCGCTGGGCTGCGAGCTGGTGGCGGTCGGTGGTGATGCGCCGTACGGGGGTGCGGTCGGGGTGAGGCACCGTTTGTTGGCCTGCTTGCTTTTGTAAGTGAGTCTCTGGAGTTTGGAAAAGTAGTTCCTTTTCCTTTTATGCCCCCACGCTACAAACGGCCCATGGCAGAGGCAGGCCGCTTATAAATTGCCAAATCCTCTTAACGTAGGTTTGGTCTGGCATTTGCTCTCACGCTTTAAGGGGCAGTGGACTGGAGAACTGATAGTCATATTTCCCCTTTTCTGCCTTTGGTGAAGTTTTATGGCCGGTAGCTCTTCTTTCCCCCCATCCTGCTCTCCAGTAGTGCTCTGAGAGGAGGAAGGGGAGAGCTGAGGCTCCCTTTGCTCCCCTGTCCTCACATTCCCTTTGACCGTCTGTTGTAAAAGTGAGAAGGGGAATCAGAACCTCCCCGAAGCTGTTCTCCACTTTCCCCTAAATCTGTAAACTGCATAGCTTGCCCAAGGCAACACATGGTCAGATCATTCCCCTCTTCAACATGCCCTCTAAATTCAGCCTGCTTATTTCATGAAAAAAATATTTTAGTGATTCATTATTTAAATATTCCTTGAGTATCTTTTTTTTTTTTTCATCCTCTTCTGATAACTGCAATAGAGCTGCTGTTCATTAATGTTACCAGTCAAGATTTTCTCTGCATGTCAGAAAGATTAAACTCAATACCCAGTGGTGTTTGGCATTTCTTGGGCGTATTCAGGATTTGGTCCCATAAAATGATGTTTAGCTCATCAGGAGTGGTTGTAACAGACCATGAGATTAGAGTGCTGGATTTAGAGAAAGAGAGCAACTGTACTCAAGCGCTTAATTTTTACCACACACATCTTTGCTCCTGTTATTTAATAAATTGATTACTTAGATAACAATTACTATTTTCTCTTAAAATGAAGTTCTTTAATGATGCAATGTGGTGCTCAGTTGCTTTTTTGTTGTTTTAGGGTTGTTTTATAACCACTTATACATCCACATTTCACTACCATAGTTGAGTGATAATGCAGGAAAAGCCTGCGCTCATAAAACTAAACTGACTCTTCGTTAAAATGAGGTTTTACTGTGGTGTTGGGGCTGCAGCTCGTATTCACACCATATGTTCACATGCTGACTTCCCATTCTTTAATTTTTAATGTCTTGTACTTGGGCAATGATTCACTTTCCTGCATCTTCTTGATACAGGTTTTGCTCTCATTCTGTGGGATGCTGCTAATTCTTTAAAATGTTTGTCATTCTTTGTCTCTTAGATAGAAACTGGGAAATTAAATGAAGCATATTTCAGTGTCAAATCCTTTTTCTCCTTTTCTAGAATGCATGTTTTTCCAACTCTGTAAAACCAACATGGGCTTTGGCAGCAGTAAAATAGTGTACAGAATACAATTATTTGAAGAACAAGTAATCTTTGTGGCATAGTGTTGTGCTAAACAGTGTTAGACTGAGCTGAACTGGGTCCAGGGAAAGGATTGACTCCCTCCCTCTGTTGCTTCCTTCTCAATGTTCATTGTCCACTCTCCCCCCTGCATTATTTCTTCCTCTGAAACGGAGCCCAGTGCAGTAATGAGATGGTAGTGGGTGGAAGGAAGTCTCTACACAGGGTTGTTTGCATTGTCTTTGCAGTATGTGATGGTGATGACTTTACCATTATTTTGTCTATGCTGAAATGCTAATTTTCTAGGCTATGCTAAATTATTCAGCTGCTACTTCACTTATGTTGAAAATTGTTATTTTTAACTTTAAGAGGGATTGTATTTGTGCAAAAAACCCACTTAGGACCAGAATAACAGAAAATTATTTCAGCAACAGGAGTTTGTCAGCAACCTCTGTGGTCTGAAATTTCAGCATCTACTCACAAAATTCACATTCCTTGTACCAAATATTGGATAAAACAGGAGATTAAAGCAACAAACTTGTCACAAGATTTTTTAGTTTTGAGGCTAAGTATATTTAGTTTTCCTAATATGCTTAGTTTATTAGAAAATCAGTCTGCAATATAGAAGTGTGTAATTTAGGTTACACTCTAGTTTATTGAAAAGTTTAGCACTGGAAATTAATAAGCACTTAAACATGAAATGCAGATAGAAAATGAGAGATAAGGGAATTCGTGTCTGGGAACGAAAAATGTCCCACACAATTAGAGTAGACTCGAGAAGATTAGCTTGCTGGCCTAGCTCCCAAAATCCTCTTTATAATGCTGTTCATTGCATCCTGGACTTTAGTTAGCGTTGAAAACAACTTTAACAACAAGGGACCCCCTGAGCCCAGGCAGGGAAACAATGTGACTTTGGAAAGGTTATCTTCTTGTTCCATAGTGCCAACAAGAAAATGGAGCGGCCTTATCTAACTTTTAAAAATATTACTCTGTGTAGAGGGCTAGATGTATTGAAATGTAAAACTGGTGAAAGGTTGATTCTCTGAGGAGTGTCAAAAGCAGCACGTTTAAACATTAGCTGTACTGAAGCTGTTCCCAGTTAGTTTCTTTGTATATTAGGGTTTGGAATTAATTTAAAAATATGCCCTTGATTTACCTACTTATTATGCTATGCTTTAATGAATAAGTATTTCTCAAATGACTGCTAATAAAATTCATATATGTATGTTTTTCTGACAATCAGAACCATTTGAGTTGTTTTAAATTTCAAGTAAACATGGTGAAAATTCCTGTTTCTTTGGAGGCATTCCAAAGGACTCAACTTTCTCAGTTTTGAAGAATAAAGATATGCAAATAATGAAAAAGATGTTCACACAAGCTAGGTTCATCTAATAAAAAATCTTTTAGACAAAACTACTGTACCAGCTTAATAGAAATACTGGGTTTTGACAGGAAGTATACAAATATGTCAGCCACAGATTGTTATCAAGGACATATATAATGAAAAAATACACAGTCTCTTTTTAACTTTTAACTCTAATGAGTGTTATGCCTCCTCTTGTGGAGGCCAAGATGCAGAAATTATGGTTGTACTTTAAGAGAAAACTAGTTTTAGTTTGCCATTTTGCCTTTTCTCAAGTGAGCCCAAATAATAACCCTGCATTTTTGGAGCCAGGAACATGGTTAAAATTAATAGAAGAGGCAAAACATATGGTCACATATTAGTTAAAATGCTCTAGTGTTTGTTGCATGTGGTAAATGCTTTTCAGCACTTAGTGCAAGCTGTACAAGTCTTGTGTTGCTGAAGTATCCTACTGTGTAAATGTAGCCATCTTGAATCTAGTAAAACTTTATACCTAGATAATAAACAAGAATGTCACTGATACAGTACTTTGAATTTATGGAACTTTTCCGGTTTCCCAGCAATGCACACTATCAGCATGATAATTTATAATGGTTTGTGACAAATGTTGCTGAGCAAAGAGGTGTGTGGTTACATTCAGATCAGATGTCATTATCTAGGGAGCAATAAAAATTTCACAGACACTAGGTTAAAAACATTAAGAAAATGAATGTGAAGCTTCAGAAGAAAAGGGCTTAAGAAAGGTGGAGGGTTTGGTAGAGAAAGTCCAATAGTGGTTTCCTTACTGACAAATTATTGACTTTGTTGCCAGACTTGACTGTATTGTTTTACAAGGTTTTCATAGATATGCCACATGGCACTATTGTTTTATTGGCCATCACTTATAGATGTAGAGAATAAATATCATCATTGCTTAACACTTATGGATTATATACACAATGCGGTCAAATCACTCAGAATGGAAAAATTGCCCATTTTGGAAACCTTCACGTTGTAGAAGGAGAGATGTCATGGATAATTATTCTGTATATAGCATTTACCAGGGATTAGTTAGAGTGATGAGATTAGAGCTGTATAGAAGTTGCAGTCAGTTACAAAACACAGAGCAAAAAAATACCTGTTTGTTTATATAGAAGAAAATGGTTCCTCCAGATCCTTAAGTAAGGAAGAAAGCATAGGTATCCTACAGGGTGAACCTGTAGCCCCATGGAACTCCCACAGACCTTAATGATGTCAGAAATTCATCCATCCATTTTATATCTAAATAATGTCAATGGATTTATGCTGCAAATCTGTAGGTATAACAAACCGAGGCTGGTAAAATAAACAGGAGCGAGCCAAGTCACGGCTCAGCCGTTCTTTAGTTTCTGCAAACTTTAAGCTTTCATTTGCTTTTGTCTAAATCCTGGTTCCTATTCTTCCACACACCTTTGTGCAGGCTTTGTGCCTCTTGTTCATTCCTTTTGTGCAGGGGTGGTTCGAGCCCTTTGGGTTGAGCCGACGGGAGTAAGAGTGCACATGTCCTTGCTGCCCATCTGGAGAGCCACCCATGGGCACAGCTGGGACTTGCCTGTCCAAAGGGTCCTGCCATCAGCCACGCACAATAGCTGCTTCCTGACTGCCCCAAGGCGAATCTGTGGCCTGGCCAGTCCTGAACTGCCCCCATAAACAGTGCCAAGGACATCTCAGGTGTCAAGAGTGGTCTGGGCCCAGGGCCACCCCACTGCCTCCCTCAAAAATCTGTCCCTCAAAAGGTGTTTGGGGTTACCGACAGGTTATTTGGAAATACTAAGGGGTTGAAGGGGAGACCATCCTTCATTCTGTCCCTAAACCAAGGAACAAGTGGTTTTGGTGTAGTCTAGGATGAGTTGTTGCAGTGGATTTGGGGGCCATGTGGTATCTCATGTTTCTGGGCACACTTTGAGGGAATTTCTGTGCTTTATATAAAGCACACAAAATGCTTTCTCAGGGAGCATGCTGCTAGACCCAGACAGCCCTGCTGGTGACCACTGCTGTTTGGTACCCTCCGTAAGGCTGCAGTAAACTGTGCCAAGGAAAGGAATTAACCCAGAGCCTGGGCAGGATCAGGGAAGCAGAAAACACTTGTTCTGCTCCAAAATCTTTTCCTTAACTTAAAGATTCTGGATTATGAAAATATATACAGTGTTCTCTTTGCTACAGGATTCAGCATGTATTTGCACGCAAGTATCAGATGCAAGTATCTAAAGATAATGCTGTTATTTTATTGTGCTTTAGAGACTAAACAAGAGTTGAAACAAGTTGAAAATTATATTGTTTTTCTGATTATACACTGTAATAAAAAGATTCCTTTGTTGTTTATCCAAGCAGTTAAATCTTGTGAAAGTCTCTATTGTCAAACTGTTTAACAATTCCTTCTTTTAGAGTAGTGGTTTGAGCTTGAGTTTCCTCAGGAAAAGGTACTAGGAAACCCATGACCAAACTGCCTGGTCATAGCTAGAGAGTTTTTGCTGGCTTGTGTTCAGGGCTGAGGTGTTGAACTCTGTGTGTATGGGTGCATTCCCTGGCACAGTCTCTGTACAGTAGCATGCTAAAACTGTAAAACCAGTCACACGCAGGTGTTTCTATTAATCTGGACAGTTAAGTGAACTGTGAGGAGAATTCTGTCTAGATGTGCTACAACCAGATGCCCTCAGACAGGAAAAATTTGAGGGTCAAATGCAGCTTCCCTTAAGCCTAATCCTTCATCCTTTCTGTGGCCAGAGATAAACAAATTCAGAACAGAGGTCTGAATCCTTTCTGAATTGAATTGCCAGCATCACTGGCATTAGCCCCATGAAATTCACAATATGTTTTCAGTCAACCCACTGCTTTCTACCCTCTTCTCCTGTGCTAATCTAATTGAAACAAAAATCTATGTGTCTCCGAAAATTAGTTTCTTAATTATAGCTTATTGCAAGCTATAACATTGGATCATAATTTGATAATTATGACATATTTTTATACAGCTGATGCAAATGCAAATTCAATTATTTCCTTTTGTAGTATTTCCAACAAATGAAATTATATCTGAAAATTGGATATACATGCACTCACATGTATATGTCTAGACTTATATATCCCACAAAACTACTTGGATATAGGTATATGTGTTACAGGCACCTCTTTAGGGCTATGCCTATATACGTGTATTTATGTCTGTGCTATAGATTTCTTAGTTTATGTAGAAGTTCCTAAAGTAAATCTACTAATTAAAGTGCTAATACCCATCTTAAGGCTGATAATTAGGTATAAAGAGAAAAAGAGACAGGATTAGTGTTCAGATCATGTTCCAAATGCCTCTTAATTGGGTGTTTGTAATCAATCCTGATTGCAAGAGGCAGTGGTTTGGCAGAATAGAGAACGAAAAAGGCTTAGCCCTGCTATTTTCCTGTTAGTTGACTTGGCCATAGTATTTAGGTCAGGATCCAGTGTCAAACAAGGTAATTTTGTCAGCCTTAGCAATCCTCACAAAACGTAAAAAAGCTTCTCTAATGATATGTTTTCAAGCTAAAAACTCTCTCAAGCTAGGGAGCTATTTTTATCCAGAATCTTAAAAATTATTTTCAAGTGAACCACAGGAAAGACTTTGTTCTCCTGGCCTCTATCCACCACTGACTTCTGAAACCATGTCTGAGTTCACTGTGGGTCTTTCATTGCATTGACCTTGGCACTTTTCTCACCAAGCCACAGTTTTCCATCATAAAACCACACAGCTTGGTATAATGATTATGTCTTTATCCTGAGTAACCAAACAATTTTTTAAACAGGGTGACAGATTTCCCTCTTGCACTGTGGGAAGCAAGCACCTGGCCATTTCCAAATAGACTTTTAATTAACTTCCTGAAGGAGATTCGAGAGAAGTTTAATAAGTCACCTGCCAACTTTTTGGGAGCATAGGTCATTTGCTTTTCTGTAGGAATTCACAAAAAAGTGAGAATAACCCCCTTCCTAAGTCCCAGCCTTCCATGGAGGAGATTGATTTTCATGGGCACTATCAAAGGTTTTTAAAAACATAATCAAAAATCAAATTTCTGATTGTTTTTTACACATCAGGTACTGTGAAACTCTGTGATCCACAGAGCTAGTTAAGAACTGTGTGAGCTTTACAGTAATATATTTAAACAGGAATGGATTGTGCATATTTAGACTCATCTTGCATGTTAATACCATTACAAGCATTTTACGTAATGCTATAAAATGAAGAATTTAGATGGCTCAAAAGGACCATTGAGAAAATATCTCCATATGTGGAAGAGACACTCATTTAACGTGATGATTTCCTCCAGAAGAAACTATGCATATCCCAGAAGCACAATAACCAGCTGTTTTACAGGAGAAACTGGGCGTTTGTCTGCTGTCTTCCATGCTGACGTGGAGTTGCAGTGGCCACATGTCCCATGCCTCCCCTAAATACAGATGGGCTGAGCCTCACACTGAATGAGAGCCTGGGTTAATCCTTTGCTTACAGTCCCAGCAGCCTGGGTTCCATTAGACACTTGTGCTGTAGGTTGCTCTGTGTCACCATATGAAGACACAGCCATCAGAGCTGTGGGGTGGGACGGGGATTGGAGCACCCCACTGCAGGTAGGGGCACGCACTGACCTTGCAGCTCAGCCCTTTGCTGGGGCCACGTCCCACTGCTTTTCATCTTTGAAAAGAAGATAAAGGTGGTTCTTTTTCTTTACTTTTTTTTTTTTCTTTGAACAATCCTTATTAACTTGGAAGTTGGTAACCTAGAGAAAACTAGAGAGGTCTATTCACACTCGAGTGATTATTCTGCCTCAAGCTTTGAGAAATGCTCCCTCACAGCCAAAGTTTTGCTCATTCACATAAACAGTCATGCTGAAGTCAATTAAAACAACACACTCACTTTGTGCAGGACTAATAGCTAGGACATACATTTCTGGCACTACACAAATTAATAATTGCTTTTTAGAACAGTGGTTTCAGATGCTTGTAGAGTAATTTACAATACAGTGGAAGATTCACTTTCATACTTTTTTGTCTCCTCAATTCATAAATCACCACAAATAGGTTATCAGTTCTTCTCCAGCTCTTAGCTCTTAGTAGTGAAGGTCTGGGACAATTTACTAAGTGCATGAGTAAGAATCAAAGTTTGCCTTATTGTAGGATCTTGTGCCAATCTGTCATTAAGCCAGACAACTTCTACCGACTTTCTTCTAATGTATTCATCTGTAACAAGGGAAGCAGATCAGCAATTTAGAAAAGCTTTAGCTTGATCACCATGCAGAACTGTAGGCTATGCTGCCTATTTCCATAGCGATCACACCACTTTGCCAGATGCAAAATGAGAGGCTTACATCCCTCGTGCTAAAAACCCTTCTTAGAGGAAATCCTAGGCTGTCGCTTCGTTTGAGTAGCTTTAGCTAAGTCTAGAAAAATATGCAAAGGTAGCTCTTAAATAAAAACTCTCTTTTTTTTCTGTTTCACAGCCATGTCTATAATCTGTTTTGGAGACAGAGGCATAAGATGTATTAGCGTGGCAGGCATATGTTCTGATTGCTGAGTGTTTTTTGACATTCCCAGAAAACCCCTGAGACTTTGTGTCACAGTTCTATAAACTTTATCTATTTGTATATTCATATCTGGGCTTAAATCCAAAACTTCTTTGCATGCATTTAAAGCAGACAGTTTAGGTTCATCTCCTTGTGTTTCAGATGGCAAGCAGTTAAATCAGGTACATGTTTTAACCACTCCACATAGTCTTAACATTCTAATGCATTTCAAAAGCTTTCCAATGTGTTTTAATAGCACATAGACTATATACTGTAGGTATATAAAATACATACAGGAGCACATTGAGCTGTGAAGCAAGTGAAGACAGCTCACCGGTGCCAGTAGAGGTGCACCTGCTAACAGCTCAACACAAAATACCATAAGCATATCGTAATGTTCCTTGCTGGTTTCCATTTTCATTTATTCTTCACAGCTATACTACATGATGGCCTTCCAACAGTATAATAGTCATCTTTATCTCATTTCTCTGACATAGTTTTCAAGCTCCTTATTACTGTTGAACAGTGTAGCTAATAGTGCCCAAATTGCTTCTCATTCTTCTCATTATAGTATGCTATTATTCAAAAAACCAGTGCTCTTCATTCTTTCCCACACAAATAACTCTCTGCCAAACTAAACTTAAAACTTACTTCCAAGAGCCAGTCCCATGTTTCCCAGGCAATTAGACTCCTTCTACTGGCTGTTAAATTTATACTTTGGACATTTTTACACTTTTTAATTACTGTACCTGTGTACTCCTTGAGACTTGAATCTTTGTCTTCTAAGTCTAGTCTTCATGCACTGATTTTTGTACCAATTTAATGATTCCAATTAAGGTTTTGTTTGTGTGTAGTTAAAACAATTCAGCACACACTGGGGAACACACATATTCTATGTATAAAGATGTCTTATGTCAGTACTTTTGCAGAATAAGCCTTGCTAGTATCAGCAGTTTGTGGAAAGGACTGTGCACTGCTCTATCTATAATGGTTTCTAAACCAGTATAGCTATAGTGGCTGTAAAAACTTATATATAGACCTACTTCTCTGTGACATAACTACTCAAAAATGCTAGTAGAGGGGTTTGGGTACTGTGTTAGCTAAATTAATTAGATAACCTTACTGATTGCAAGTTGCAAAGTGCATCTATGCATGTATATATAGATATGCATATTGGGGGATTTAGTGACACATCAATTTTCTCCAGCTTTTATTCTTTGAACAAAACCTCAGCCAAAGTGTCTAACCTAAGCAGTTCCTCTGCCTGCTGTAACTTCTGCTTTCCAGGAAGGCTTTTTTTTTGAACTTACATTACCAGGCAGCTACATAAATTACTGTGGTGTGACCTTCAAGCACCTCGCTTACTCCATGGAAATTATCTGTATGCACATTCTCACCCTGTGATCTTCCATATGACATGCAGGATTCTTAGTTATTCCTCCCCCCACCCCTGAAATTACAAAGTAAAAACATGCTCATAGGTGTAATCACAGGTCAGCTGATGCTCTGAAATCAAACTCTGGGTGCTCTGAAAAGACACATCTGATTACTAGGTAACTTTTGCATGGCCCCATACACTCAGCATAGAAAATGAAATATATCTTTCCTTTCTGCATCACAGCTTCAGCTCTTTGTCATCTGAAAGATACCCCATCATTTTGATTTAAATATGTAAAGAAAGGAAGGTGGTTTTCATGGACTATATTCTTAATTTGTTTAAAGATCATTCTGTTGAAATTAGTGGAGCCCCAGTAATTTACATCAGCTGAGTGAGGAGCTGAGTCTGCATTTCTACAGTTCCCTAGAAATTCTCAGAAGAAAGGCCAGTACTGTAGCTGAACTCATGTTAATTCAGAGTGAAGTTTGGTTAAAGTTTTGCTGTTCAGCAAGACTGGACTTTAATACTTCTACAGAACGGATAGAAGCTCTTTAAAAGTAGGTGGAACAAAGTAATTCTGTCATGTGTACAAAATCTTTCTTTCCACTAACAGCTTTAAAGAAGTACACAGGATTGGGTGCTATGGTACTGCGGCTCTTTACAGTGGTAACTCTCTCCTACTGCTTGATCGTGGGACAGTCAATCATCATCTTTGTGTCTCAGTTTCCTTAAAGAGGGTAATATTTCTCTGGTTTTCAAATATGTGAGGATGTGGTTATTAGTGTTTGCAAAATCCTTGGAGACTGCTGGGTGGAAGTGTAGTGCAGTGTAATAGTTATTTGCCATTGTTTTGTATTGTTCATCTTCTAGCTGTTAATTCTTTTTAACAATATACTGCTATATAAGAATGCATGTGGCAATCTTTTGACTTTCGGAGAGTAGTGTTATCCAAACAAAAATAAAGAATGGGACACATGCTCACAAGAGACACATTATCCGTGATGAGAAAAATCTATAATAGACACGGCACTAACTCAAAACTGTGCACCAAACAGCATCCAAACGCAAGCAATTTCAGCTGTGTGCATATTGTCAGTGCAAAACCAGGCCATTCTGCAAATGCAGAGTCCCCCAAGGAGCAGTGAACCTAGCAGCAGCAACACTAATGGCTGTCTTCTCATGTGCAGCGAGGGAAAGCAGCACTTTAGAGCCGCCTTGGGCAGCTGTTAAGTTATTCATTCTTAACTTACTTCTTTCTATAAAGCTGTTACTGGGTGGAAGCAGATGACACAAAGATATGGACCTGTACTGTCTGCTGTGGGGGGAGCGTTCCCCATCCTGACACACAGGGTGAAATCCTGGCTTCCTTCAAGTCAATGACAAAATTTCGCCTCAGTATTGGTTGGACTGAAAAAAAATATTCTAGGTTTCAGAAAGCCCTTTTTTGAAGAGGACTTTTCTAGTGCCAGTGTCTCTCACAAGATTTTCTCAGTTTGGATGTTACTTTCCCTCCAATGCACACAGTTCATGTAGGGGAGCAAGTAGGCCCATGAGTTTTCAAATATGTTTGTACTGCTAGAACAATATGAATAAATAAATAAATAATCCCAAACAAACAAAACCAGAGGCAATCAAATGAAAAACACAATGATTTTCTGTTGTTAGAGTATATATCATGCGTGAGGTACTGTGCTAGGTCATCTACCTTGTTTCTTAACCTCCTTTCATAATATTTCAAGTTGGTTTATGGTTTGTTTGTTCCACCTGATGTCTGGTTCTTCCTTATTTCCTCTCAATAGCTGATGTGAAAATTCACACTCTCCTGAATAAGACACAGGAGTTTTCTTTCTCAATATTGCCCACTCCTAGTTTTGACATCACAAGTCAAGCCTCAAAAAATTGTGAAACTTTCTAAAAATCCCTGTATCAAAAAAATTACTATTGATTTCTATTTCATTTTTTATCTGGTATATTTTGAGGGATTTCCTCAGTGATAACAATAGCCAGAAATTTCTGCTACCCTAAATGAGGAGTTTAGCAATACCACGATATCGCACCTGATGCTTTAAAATCTGCAACCAAGTTTCATGATACTCATGCTAAAAAGAATGAAAAATTGTGTTTGATTCTTGCTAAAGTCCTAACTTCCTGATGCTGTTTCTGTTCTCAGTCACAGCCTTGAAGTTCCCACTCAAGGGATAGACTTACAGAAGAATAATAAAATCAAAAGGAAATGGAAGTATTAATTTATACTGATTTCACTGCATGGCTATGTTTCTTCACCCCTCACTGTGTGATCAAAACTTTCAGAAAGCAAAATTCATCCAAGAAAAAAACAAGAACACATCCTAAGAACCTCATCCTTTTCTCTGAGAACACATAAAATAGCATTAGGAGTCCTATTGTTATGGAGGCTACGTATTTGCTTGGCTTCAAAGCTAACTTACACCAATGAGACGTAACTTGATTAAATGCCAGTAAACACGAGGATGTGACTTTTGTCTCAGGAAGACCCTGATCTGCAAATTGCTGGCATGGTTGGGATAAATATTACACTGGCTGCTCCAGGGTCCTTACACTGTCCCATGGCTGTCCTCTGGCAATCCTGCTGGAGATAAACGAGGTGGACAGACACAGAAAATCTTGCTTATGGCACATCTTTTTATGTGTTGAGCAGGCTTATGTTTTTAGGGGACTGTTCTCATTCAGATATAACACAAAAATACAGGGCAAAGTAGCTAACACTGACATTAAGGGACCCATCCTGCACCTAACTATACCGTTCTCTTGTCTGCATGTTTCTAGTGAAGTCAGTGAAGTTGTGACTGACTACTTTGCATTTCCTTTATGGTTTGGATCCTTCTCTGCCACAGTTATAATAGTTGCAGGAGGTCTAATCTGATGTGCACAAGCTGAGAAGTGGACACATAGCTCTAAACTCAGGTGCTGTTATGAGGACAAAACTAATTTTTGAAACGTTTTTATAAACCGAAGGAAATGCTAATGTCTTTATTCTGTCATTACTTTACAACAATAATCCCAAACTGACCTGGGACCTATTACTCAGTGAGTACTGGCCCCTTGGAAAGTTTCAACTTGTCAAGTTTAGCCATTTTTTGAGTGCACAGAGGAAGTCATTAAGGCACATCAGACTGCTGATTGCTATTAAACTCTGCAGAGAGTTCTGTGCAAAAATCAATGTCATAACAGGGCTGTAAGAATCTAAGAGGTGGGAAAAGCATTTCTTTACCCTCTAGCAACTCAAAAATGGATTAATAGACTTTGTGAAACCTCAAAAAATAGCACCTATGAGCTAGGGGCCAAATGTAAACCTCTGTGACAAAATAATACAGCTCAGAAAGCTCCAAATGTGAAAATGGGTTTATAACAGAACTGTCTCTGCTGTAACCTCAGCTGTATGTTTCTGTACTGGAGAAATCTCACACATCTGCACATACGCACATGCACATGCTTATTTATTGTATCCCAAGGAACACCTTTTTTTTGCTGTATTGCCACTGAAGAACCTGGAGGAAAAACACTTTTTGAGTAAAGTATAATCTTATATAGCTTTTGCCAGGAAAGCACTACAAGAATTTTCCAGATGAGTTCCGTCTCAGCATCACCTAAAGTGTTGTTTAGATGACTGGCAGGTTTTGACTGTGGGGGAACTGCACTGAAAAATACAACACAGTTGTGACAATTGCTACCAGTTGAAGAGTTTTGTAGAAAAAATCTTTTTTGTGGGAAAAGCTAGCTGAAATCGTATTAGGAAGTTTTATTGTAAACATGTACGATATAAATCAGGCAAAGTCCATTGTCTGGCTGTGAGGCCAGTTGCCACAGAATGATTTACATTCTAACTGTCAAGTTCTCTTCCCCCAGAAAGGAAAGTGGAGGCATTCAGTTCAATTTTTGGCATGAATTTCATTAAATTTTTGATGATAAAATTACGAAGCATCTTTTCAATTTCATTTTTTACATTTTTTCTATGAAAAAATTTTACTTAGTTGTACTAAGTTTGTTTCACTCTATCATAGGAACATTTGTGTTGGAAGGGACCTCAGGAGATCACCTCATCCAACTTACTAATCAAAGAAATTGCATTTTATATAACATTAAAGCTAAAATGAAGCAATCCATGTAAACCAAAGAAGATCCAGTTATGGTGTTTCAGAACCTTTGTTTCACAGCCTATTCCAACCTTTCTGCTCAAGTAAATGCTGGTTTATCACCAGCTATGCTAATTAATTTTAACATTTAAATGTTATGTTGAAAAGTTTCTCTTCCGTTTTTCCTTTTTAAAATACGTGGAAGTACCATGTAGTGTTGATCCCACCCAGGAGGAGGGCTGAGGGGTAGGGCCACAAGCATGTCCCTACATGGTGGTTGCAAAGCCCCACTGGGTCATGGTCTGCCCCCTCGGTTAAGCCCAGAAAAGACTTTTTTAAAGAAAGAGCGTGAAGATGAGCCACCTCAGCATTAAGGCTCAGGGCAGGCAGTACTTAGCACCAAAACAGCCAGCTTTGGTCCTGGTGGAGGCAAGTTTTGCCCAAAGCTCACCAAGCCTGCAGCTGTTTCATAGTTTCCACCCTTCCTGAGGAGTCACCACTGTGCCTCCATCCATGGCAAGAGCATGCGGTTGTGGCTGCAGCCGGCATGGCAAACCCTCCCCGGGTATCTGGGCCCGAGACTGAGGTCTACAGAAAAGTATCAAAAATAGGCTTTCTGGTAAGGACTGTATTAAGCACAGTCAATGAAGAAACCCTTAACAAGTGAGTTGTTAAGGCCTGTTCTAGTCCATATGGTCTGGTCTGGCTGCAGCGAGGGGGCAGATTGTGGACCATTTCCCCAGCATGGTGCTGAGGAAAGAGGCTCCTATACTCTCATTAAAACAGGGAAAAATCCACTTTTCTTGCATGGATAATTTAGAAGTTATGAATCAGCCTGTTGTTTTTATTTCAGCAGAGTACAGAAAAGAGTTGTGTAAAATGAGGCTGCTGCCTGTCTGTCAGGCAGCTGTAGTTTTTTACTCTGCAGCCTCCTTTAATGTGCATTCTTGGCAAATTCTGAAGAGAAGCAGTCACAACTGTGCACTCAGACGTTAGAGCAGATCTCATACCCTAGTCATTGAGCCAAGGACTTCACTCATGCATCGTCCTATGTTTGATGGAGCCATTAAGTACCCTGACCCAGTAACCAGAAAACTGAATTGGTGTCTAAGTTAAAAGGCGCTCTAAAAATATGTTCTTGAATCATCTGTTTTTGAAAAGAGATTAATATTTCCTTGCAGTGTATCTACTTTTCCCAGGTGTTAAATAGACCATTTGCTGTCTGCTGGTCTTTAGGATTTTTTTTAAGTACATGTTAAAGGCTATTCCAGACTAGCTCTACAGGGTTTTAAGGCATGAGAGACAGTTACCTGCAGAAAAATGCCAATCTCTCTCAAATAATTAGCAATTATCTGTCAAAAAAGCTTCTGAGCCGACCACAGTAAGAAAAATACTTTTCATCTTCGGCTTTTTTTGCCTCCCTCCTTCCCCCTCCTCTTCGCCTCCCTCCCACCTTTCCCCTAGCATTTTCTGAGCAGCCTTTGCCAAAGGAAACACTGATGAAAGTAACTTTCAGTGGCTGAGCAGTTCCCTCTGACACCTCCTCCCTGTCCACCCCCGAGATTGCAGCAGACATCTGCCTTTGTACACACCATGTCAGCGTCCAGCACAGACATTTTATGTTCTTTGTTTCTCCAAAGTAAATAAGGGCAGCACAGCCAATGCAAACTGGCTGTAGACATCCCATTGCTAATAACGGAGCTACAGTGGTAATTGCTAATAATGATGCAGTGTTTCAGCATGGGAACAGTCTTCTAGCTGTAATGTGGATAGGGCCTCAATAAAGTGACACAGATGGTAGCATTATTTTATATTTCTTTGTAGTGGACGTTTAAATTTTACTGGGGGGAGGGGACGGACGGACGGGCATTCCTACATTTTGTTCCAATTATTTCTTTGATATTAGCTGCCCTGGTATGCTTGATCTGTGAACTGTGTCAGTGCCACCTAAGGAAATATCTAGAGGAGTCCACAAAGTGAGGAGAAGCAATTGTTTCCACTTAGCAAAGGAAGCACTTAGATGCTGTTTGACAGAATTGAGTTTGCCTCCTTTGGCAAGGATGACCCATTTTGATCACACGCAACAGCCAAACAACAGCCAATTTGCAGTAAATCAGACAGTAAACATTTCTGTAGCTGCTAGACTGATTCTGGAGTCATCTCTCATGAACCAGAGCTCCCACATCTGTACCTCAATTGTCCGGGAGTGCTTCATTGCCTCTTTGCAGGCTACAAACAGCAGGAACACATGCTCTGTGGGCCAGCTCCTGGGTTTCAGCTTCCTTTGATGCGTGCAAAGTACGTGCTCCTCTGGGAATGCCCGACATCCTCCGTGCTTACGTGCACAACCACTTCAGCACCCTGGTGAGTCAAAACCAGTGGAAGCACACACTGCTGCGTTGGCCTGACTGCAGCACGTTTCCTTTGAAAGGTGTTTGGAAAGCTGTGGCAGCATGTCAAAGATAAGAGAGGCAGGAATTGGTTGTATTTGCCAAGCGCCTGTCTTTGTTGGCTCTGTCCGCGAGAGCAGATACCCTTGCTTTTGAACTCTCCGAACTTGCTGCATGTTCATCCACAAAAATTGCTAGCTCACCCAGACCTGAAGCGTCAGGGCCAGTTGTCCTTCCTGCAAGATTAGGTCATATCATTATATCAAAGTCCTGTTATGCCCTTTTACACCACATGGATGCAACAACCAGCCAAGTTTCTAGTCCCAAGCACAGGTGTCGAGCAACTGCATGATACACACATGAAAAGTAAAGCCATAAACCAAAGTCGTAAGCAAAATTTCCTCTATCTCCAGCATTATACCTTTCTCACCCACCGTTATAGCTGCGTTTCCAATCTAAATTTCAGAAGAGTGTTGCTAATGTCTGAAAATATCCTGCCTGTCATTCCTTTGCAACTTTTTGTCTTCATCTGGCAATTCAAAACTGCTCTTAATAATGCCGTGTTAAACAGCTGGGAAAGAGTTACCTACCAGAGAGGCTTCTTCCTGGCAAAAGGACTGCAGCCCAGTATTAATTTACCTGTAGAGGGAACATGTAGCAGAAAGCATTGTTGGCATGTGGGTAGGAAATAAATGCAGGGTATTTGCTGCAGAGCTGCTGTGTAGCTGGTAGTCCAAGGCATGAGCAGGAGTGATAAGCAAGTGTCATTTAAAAATTATTATGAGAAAAATAGTGAGAAAGCATCGAAAGAGCACATAATTTCACCTAATTCATCCTTCCAAAAGCTAGATGTCTCCTCTAAACTGGATATATGGGCTTCTCCTGTGGCTTATGGAGGAAAAATAAATCCCACCTTAAGACTGATCACCAGGATAAATCATTCTTTCCAGGTGCCTTTATCTCTCTCCCCAGACTACCAAGGGAAAACTGGCTCAAAGTATCTCCCAGGGTTTTAGACAACTAGTGTAAGGTGAAATAAATTCCACACAAAATCCTAAGAAATATCTGCCCAAAGTGGGCAGGAAAGCTGGCAGACTTAGATAGCTGCTGGTGCTCATTCCCATCATGGCAGACGCAGAGCTAATTGCCATGGTTGGTACAGGATTGCCCACGTCAATGATGTGAAAAAAATCCTGCAAGTGTTTGGAATTTTTTTGTCATGTCACAGGCTTAATGTACAACAAGCTGTATAATTGGTTTACAAATAAAAATTCAAACAGAAAATGAGCACAAGAGTTGCATGTCCTGCTCGTATAAAAGTAAACATTTTTCTTCAAGAACTGAAACTGTTGTGTTAAAATATATCACATGTTGCTGTACTTAGTAGTGTCAAATTGTTTACTTAGGCAGTGTTACCTGCAGCTTCTGTGGCTTGGCTCGAAGCCTGTTTGCACGTCAGTGGGGCACGCTGACAGACCTGTGCTTGCTGGTCTGGAACATTCAATCACTCCCACACAGCACACACACCACAAGAGCCCACTGGTCAGCAGTTTGAGATCTTCTGCAGTAAAGATACTTGATAGGACACGGTGATATGAGCAACATCCCTGAAGTGGAAGAGAATGGAAAGGAAAATACCAGAGTCTAAGTGCACACAGCACAGACTGCCTAATTCCTCAAACGCAACTCGTTCACTTGAGCTTCCTCATTCTTCTCTCAGCACACACTTAGTCCTGTTTAACATATGCTTGAATCCTGCTTAATATAACGTAGGCAGCAGGTGCTTACAATTAGGCACACGCTTAGTAATGTGCCTGAATTAAGGCCCAAAATATTCCTGCTTCAACACACAAGCTGTTTCTGTTAAGATGGAGCTCTGCACGCTAAGATTTGTAATCAGTACAGACCACACCACATGGACAACAAAGCACTAGGAAATGTTTCTGTTCCGAAGGCTGTGCATGTGCATCCATTCGGGTCTCATCTCAAAACTTGCTTATTCAGGGTCAAAGCAATGACTGTCTTAGACTAAGTTATGAAGCCCAAATCCTGAAGTTCCTCTTGTTGCAAAACTCCCACAGACTTGAAACATACAAACTGGATGCAGTTCATGGACTCCTGGCAGATTGTCAGGGCAGTGTCCTTAAGTTTATGATATATTATTAAATTGTAGTAAATTTGTTACTGAACTGTACGGTGTTTCTGTAGTTTAAAATTCAGGAAAAATGGAGGACCTGCATTTTCTCTTACAATCTGATTTGTTGTCACTACCTTATGTAACTAAAATAGGGTGGACTGAAGCAGCAATAGGTTAAGCAACAATGACGCCAGTAATTTCTTTTTCTGAGGCTTTAGCCAGGCTAAGGACACAATGTTAATCTAGGGTTGTTTCTCTTTTTCCTTAAATAATATTTTTATTGAGCAAGAAGCGGATGTCAGAAAGGCCTTTTGATCAGCTAAAAACAACAGTGTCTCTAAGGGAATCTTTCCTGTTTATTGTATTCTGCTGCATTTGAAAAATGCTAGTCTACAGTAGAGCGAGACTCCTTAACATACAAGAAACAGGGCAAAACAGGATGAGGCCAAAATGGGAACTGTATATCACAGGAACTTGGAAGGACAGGAAGTTACAAAACAAGTAGAAATTCTTGATTAAAAGTATAATTGTACCAGCTTGTGCAAGAGGATAATGACTTTCAAATGTCAGGCTTTGTGCCTGTTCATAATGATAAAGCTATGAAACCATATGTACTGTTCTTAATTCCATTTCTCATGGCAAGTCATTTAGGATCCATAACTATTCTGTCCACTAAAATCTAAAGTATTTCCTCGGCATCATATTCAAACAGTAGATTAAAAGGAGTGCTAACTAGAGCAGTGCCAGCCAGGGCTGCTGCGCAGTAGTTTAAGTCATGTTGGAGATTCTGTTATAAGCCCCTACTTTCCAGGATTTAAATATCAGCTATAAAAATTCACTCCCAGGATAAAAGTCAGCCAGCGACTGCATATTTAAACCCATTTTTTTAAAACTAAAAAGGCAACATTTTTATAGTTTATAAGTTTTATGTATAAAAAAGAAGAAGCCCTTAAAATATTTTTTTGCGGTTCTGTGACTCAAAGTAAATTTACTTCAAAAATTAACTCAATAAAAAATTAACCCTTAAAGCAGTCAATGGTTTTGTTATTTCAGAAAATCAGTTATGATAGAGACACAAACAAGTTGCTAATTTTAAAACTAGTGCTACACAGTTGAGCTTGGTCCAGCTCTGGGTTGTGAGTGGAAAAATCCCATTTGCTTCAATGATAATCAGATCAAATGCTAACTTCCTCCTCAGGAAGTTGGAGTCTGGAAGAAAAACTATGAGCTCAGTTCGGCAATCACAATGCTTGGTAAAATTTTTCACCTATAGCGTTAGTAAAGTTGACTCCAAAGGGACCAAGGCAACACTGTGCTGGTGTCACCGTGGGAACTTCAGCCCTCCCCAGCATTTCGGTCAGTGTCAGTGCTTAGATCCCAGGCCGTGGGATGGTGTTGCTTCCAGACCAAAGCTGGTAATAACGTGTTTTATAATTATAGGCACATGACAAGAGGAAAGCTATAGGATAAATTGCCATTACCAGATGGTTCGATCAGTGTTTGGGGAGGAAGATGTTTGCAGAGAATTCTGCATCAGCTTCCGCGAGTTTTACCCAGCAGGTGATATTTATGGACTGTTTACCAGATTTTCACATATGGCATTCTAAAGAGGTTTGTAACTTTTTTACTCATCCATCCAGTTTATTTATTTTACAAAAATCTCACTACAAAGGTCAGCTATGTTCTGTCTGTCTCAGCAACTCCAGGGAAAAATGTTGAATGTAATCTCAGCACGAGGAAGTTACACAAGTATGCTTTTAAACATGGTAGACATGGATTTGTGTCTTGTTCTTATATATCTTAGACTGTGTGTCTCTTGGCTTTACACACCATTTAAATGACGGGTTAGCACCTCCTTCACATTCAAATGATACATTTGTGCTCTTTTGTGTGGAAATGTCTGTATATTTTCAACACTGTTTGGTTTATGTGAAAGCAGACATGAACAGACCAAGGAGACAAAGATTATGTCAAAGAGGCTGAATAATACTGAAGTGATCGTGATGCATCTGTTTTTCTTTTCAAAACCTTCAGAATAAACCCTTCTTTCCATTTCCATCTTTCAAGAAGTGGAAGGAAACTCATTTCCAACCCTTCCAGCTTGACACTCTGCTCTTGGTGTTGGGTTCCCATCTCCAAGCCTCCTCCTCTGCTCCAGCTGATTCAGGCATGGAGGCCAAACCCTATACCGACTTTCCCTCTTACCTGACAGCAAAACAATACCTTCTCTTTTTCTTATCACATCTTATCCATATAACTGAATAGATCTCATACTAAGTAATGAATTGCAGGTGAAATTCAAGTAATGCAAAAGCAGCTACTCTCATCTGGTTGTTTCATTTTGCAGGTGCAAAACATGCTTGCACACGGGAAAGCCAAAGATCAACCTTTGTAGTCACTGTAGCTGGGAGCTATTAGCACCTCAAAGTTATATTTACTGTAGGTCTTGGTTTAACCCGGCAGGTAGCTAAAAAAACACACAGCTGTTTGATCAGTCTTTCCCAACCCCGTGGAATGAGGTAGAGAACATGGAAAAAATAGTAAAATTTATGGGCTGGTGGTCTGAGCTAAAGGCAGTTTAATGAGACAGAAGCAGAAGAGGTAATAATAATAGTAATAACAATAACAATAATATACAAAACAAGTGATGTTCAACTCAACTGGTCTCCACCCGCCAACTGATACCCAGCCAAGTGCAGACCCTGGCCAAATTTGCCTCTAGTTTATATACTGAGCATCACACCATATGGGGTGGAGTATCTCTCTGCTCTGTTGGAGTTAGCTGTCCCAGTCTCCTCCCAGCTTCTTGTACCCCCAGCCTACTCACTGGTCGGGTGATGTGGGAAGCTGAAAAGTCCTTGGCTTAGTGTAAGAACTACACAGCAACAACCGAAACATTACGGTTATCAATATTTTTTTTACCTTAAATCCAAAACAGAGCATTGTACAACCTACTAGGAAACTGTTATAATCAAAACTGTAGAAGATCAGCTATAACAATTATAAAAATTCAACCAGTTGTTTAAATAGTTGAATCTCTTATTCACAGAAGCAATATGATAGAGGGCAACTATTATTTATGTGCTGTCTGATTTGTGATATATGTGTATAATCAATTACAAATTATGTGCTTTTCAAACATCTGCTGTAGTTTATTGTGAGTCTACTAGAGGATATCTAATATCCAGTAAGAAATGATGTGTAAGAAATCCATCACGTCTTTTCTGGCAGGAGTGCCAGGTAATTCAAACAGAGGCTGTCTATCTTCTTTGTTATATCGACCTTCTGGATTTGAGGATCTGAGGCTTTTTGCTGAACCATCATGAAAATACATTCATGATGTTTTCATGTCTGCCATAATAAGCCTGGTTTTAGACCAAAAGGAGAAGGCAGCTATACAGTATGTGAAAATTGGCACAGCTTTAAACAGGCATTAGTTCAAAGTCATGAAATAGTGCTCTTAGGAAAATAACAAAATCCATGTTTTCAAGTCCAAATCACAAAATTGTTGTTTTCATCAACTGGTAATATCACAAGCACTATTTCTTTTAGGAATACTACCCAGGAGTATAGATTCCCTTTGCTCTTAGGAGTCTGATATACAAGTTTTAGAAGCAGGATGTCTGGTTGCTCGTAGAATGTAGAGCGAGGTTTGTGATTTCTGGTCTCAATGTGAGTTTTGTCAAACCAACACAGTTTATGAATTCCGTATTCTTCACTGGAGGAAGAACACTTGAAACCACATTTCAGCTGCAAGGTATAAAAGCAGCTATTAAATATACCTACTATTACATGTTTATAGGTGAACTAGGAGAACTTGCCTTGGGCTAGACCTCAGTGGGTTAAATTGCCCCCACTTAAACTAATAGAGCCGTGTCAGTTTTCAATTTCAGTGGAGCTGGAGCAGCAGGACAGGACAGCATGCATGTCCTACAAGCAGGACCAGGAAAGCTCTGTGAGAGGGACCTGAACATATTTTCTATTTGCAAATTTCAAATTGCTCTTTAGGAGCTGAGATTCTCCAGTCAGTAACACCTTTTCTTCTCCTGACAGCAGCACCTGAGTGCTGCGATGCCCTCTGCTACCAAAGTCTGAAGAGCTTTGCAAAATGCCAGAGAGGACACTGTGATTGCAGAGTGTAGATTTTTTGGATTCCCTGTTGAGTAAGGTGACTGTCATAGTCCTGTGCCCAGAACAGCTGCTGCATGGCTCCCTTGGGACTCCTGGTCTCAAACATGTGGCAGAGTCTCATGGGTGCATTTTTCCTTTTTTATTTTCTTCTAAGACTGTAAAAAGTTCTGTTCTCTCTGTGAGAATTTGACTTATGTAGAGACAGTGGGATCAGGACTGCAGCTTACTCTGTTATACCTAATTAACCTTGGGAATTCATTTCCTCAACACAGAACTAGGCCAAGTATATAGGTAGCTTTACAAAGGAAAAGTAAGGATTTGCAATGAAGACATGGAATATCCACAATTACATTTCATATGATACAAAATAATTAAGGGATATAAGCCATAATTGTTCATGGCACAATCCAAGTTCTAACAGATGGGGATGAAATTTACCCATGGGAAACTGATTTTGTAATTGTAGAGGTGGGTGTTTTCCATTTACTTCTGTATTTATTTTAGATGTATGTTTATATTTGTATAAACATTAAGGAAAAGAATCGTTTCATAACCTCTGGGTATTTTTACCATTTCTATAAAATACAGAAGTAATTGCTGCATACTTCTTAAAGAATAAAAGGAAAAAAAAATTAAAACTCTTGTTTTTCCCCACCCACACATTTCTCTTCTCTTCATATATCCCAGCCCTCGCATTGCCCCTCCCTTTGCAAAAGCCTGGGAAAAGACTCACAAGCACATGTGAAAAATGATAGTTTCACATGGCTGTAGTAGGTTCACATCCTTATTATGTAAATGAGTGGTTTTGGTTTGGGCGTCTCTTTTGTGGTTTCTGTGCAGATGGTTAAATACTTAAAGATAGTGGGCCAAATAGTTCCTACCGGAATTTCACTGGCTTTGGCTAAACTACACCAGGAATCGAAATAGGCCATGGAACCAAAATCTACTTTTGCATATAATGAAACAGCAGCCAAATGGGTAATGGGATTGCTGCACAGTAGCAGAAAGGAAGAAGCAGCCATGAAGAGATTTTCCTTTGTCTGTTCAGTAATTAATGAAGTACCTGGTGAAAAACAGATCTGAGAAACCTCGCCTTGCTCCTGGGATCTGCATTTCCTCCAGCCAGGTAAGCACAGAGCTGTGTGTGCTGGAGACTGATTAATTAGCCCAGGCCAGTTGTAAAATCTTTAGGAAACAAGTGGTGTCTGTTTTCTTCTGCACAGGATGCCAAGAGATGTATTTAAAGTGTGAGAGTCAAAGGTCAGTTTGACATCACATACTCCGAGAAAGAGCCCTCACTTAGATCCCTGTTTCATGTTAGAAATACTGTCTGCAAGCTGTGAAGCTGTTGTACTTGATAAGAGAAGGAGTAGGATTAATCTGCAGCAAGGAAAATTCAGGTTCAATATTATGAAAAATGTTGTAACTGTGAGATTACTTAAGCAAAGTAGCGGGCTGTCAGGGGAGACAGTCAAGGCTGCAAGTGACACTTTTCTATCAGTGCTGGTTGGGAGAATAATTAATAAGCATTTCCCCGTGAAGGGGGAGTGGCACCCGGCTCCCCTAGAGGCCTCTGCCAAACCAAAGGAGCCGACGGATCTCACAGACACGCTGGGAGCTAATGCCTATGTACAGATAAAATAGAGCTCTCTGAAAGGACTTTTCCAGCCTCTGCTCAGCTTGTGTTATATATTCTAAATGTAAATTGAATGCAAATACTTTGAGCTGTTCGCCACAAAGCAGTTTACAATTTCCTACACTAAATCTGACCCACTGGAAATTTAAGGGCCCATAGTAAGAGTTCATATAACTCTTTAGAAGCTAATTGGGTTAGAACAGCAAAAAGGTCTTCTCCAATCTTTATGATTGCTCATATCCATTTCTTATTTATTTTCATAAATTTCTTGTTATAGTTTAGTATTTCTAAGTTTTCAAGTATTAACAAAGTTAATGAAGGTGTTAACATTGCATTCAGTGAAAAAATACATAAGCTAGATGCACGGCTCAAGTTCTAAACATTCTGCCATGGTTTCTTTATTCAAATTGTTTGGGCTTATCTGCTTGCACTGAACCAGTGATAATAAGGTATCTTTCTTTCTGTCTTTGCTCTAGAAAGACAAAATTTGTCATTTCCTACCATTATATCCAAGTGCAGCAAATTGCAAAACAAATGCATTACCTCTACATTATTTTGGGGATGCAGTGAGTGTTAAATTAATTTTCAAAATCAGATTACAGGAGGTTAAATCTCAGTCCCTAATTTGTGCCAACAAAATTGGCAAATCATCTCAACAAAGGGCCAAAGAATTACTGCCTTGATAATAACAGAAAATTTGAACTTGGCAGTTTTATAGATTGGCCTGTGTCTAAAAACTTTTAGTAAAGTTTGTTTTTCACTATCTCCAGTGGAGTGATGCTTCATAAAAGCAAACATTCATTTTGTCCACCAACAGGGACTTTGGCAAAGTAAAAGGAGGCATAGGCATCATGGTATTTATTCCATAGCTTTCTGTCTACTGCACCCTACAGAGCCACAACCCAGGGAACCAGAAGAAAGAGATCAAAAGGCTTTAAAAATGTCAGGCAACAGGATCTCATTTAAATTATTAGGTGAGATGCCCTCTTGGTTTTGACAATAACAAAACATATCACGTATCCTGTTTTCTTCTCTCCCTTTGTGCTGATTTTGACAGGCTGGTGCAAATTGCCTGTAGAAATTGTATTTCTGCTCTCCAGCATCACTTTGGACATCATTTGAAAACACGTTTTTGTAAAACAGTATAATATTCAAAGGTATTTGAATCATTTAAAAGCTGGAGGATTTGTAACAGATTCTTAAGCAGTATTGACTGAAATAAAAAATTTGACCAAAAAGCCCAAAAAGCTGCCTTATGTGAAGCTGATAAGTACTTGAGGTATATAACAAGGCTTATCTCTAATTCTGTTAAGTGATTCAGCTTTAAGAATTGTGCATTTCTAATTCACATACATATGCTGAAAGGGTTTTTTTGAGTTTCCAACAATTGTAATTGAAGCAATCATATAAGAAGAGGGATATTTTTTCTTGTTATTTGCGTTGGCTTTATTGCAGAAAGATAGATACAGTTCCAACCTGATGTCATACTGTGGAACATTAAAATCTTTCTCCCAAGCTCTGTGTACAACCTCTATGCTGCTAAATCCTTGTGCATCAGTAGTCTCACTGACGTCAGCAAAAGCAGGGCTGTGCAGTCTAACTCTTAAAATACATCGTGTACATATAAATTCTTCCTGCTGTCATTTTTATCTCAAGTTTTGTATGGTAGAGCATATGGCCTGAATATGAGACTGGCTGAATATTAAACTTCTCTAGTTTACTGAGTAATTCATGCTTCTAAATTGTATGAATAGGGGATAGTACTGATTTAATAGAGCACCAATCAGTCAAGACTTATGTGCTTAAAATGAAAGAAATACAAATATAAGGTCATCAATATACACATGATTAAAGATCACACTTAAAAGCAATTTTCACCATGCCTCTTAATCATGGATTTGTGTTTCTGTGTGTCTGTGTGTGTGAAGGGTGGGCTGAAATAAGGGAAAAGAAGGTCTCAGCACCATTCTGTGTTCATAACTTATGTCAATGCCTTTGGGATACTTTTACAGAATAACAGGGGTATTGCAGTTAAGGAAAACAGAATGGACGAATTTTAGATTTCAGTTAATATGAAACCATTTTCACTTACCTTATAGCAACTCCCTGATTTTCTTCTCACAAATATGTTGGCTAAATGCAGATGGTCAGGAAACTGCAAAATTGAAGCGAGCAGGACTCACATCCCTAAGGATTAAAGGCATGAGGAGACAAAATGAGTGTTGGAGAGGGGCAAACTTAAGTTCTGGGTGTAAAGGGCACTGGTCATACTGAATAAAAGGCATTTCACATTCAGAATGCCTCACCACAGTGAAGTGTTTGCTAATGTGCTTGCTTCCTCTCATGTTGCCCCAGGTATCTAAGGCAATTCCTACATGGCAAACGGAGGGAGAGTAATTTATAACGTGACAGACTCATGCTAAGGCTGGCAGGGAATATCGTTAACCTCACAAGTCTTGATGTGACTGAAGAGGCTCGAGATCTGTATGGGAGACAAGTCTGAAAATTAACAGCCTCATTAATCAAATCACAGTGTTTTGACAACTTCATGGTGTGTATGCAATCTATCCTGTGTACAATTTAGCTAAGACTTTTATGCAACGAGATTTTTTTGCAATAACTTTCTGTGAAAAGACTCTACCTCACAGCACAATTACTGGACTGTATGCTGATTGTTAAAGAGTGAAAAAGCATAGTAAGCTGAGATTCAAATAGAAAATCCTGCCAGGATTAAGAAGGAGGTAGCACATCTCCTTGTTTCAATTTTACTGACTGAAGTAATAATCACCATCATCACTTATTTGGAAAGTCTGGACGAAAGATGGCCAACCTCTCACATGTGAGCTCAGGTACAGGAAACACTCCTCTTCAAGGAATTTCTTATTTGAATCCATTTGCCCAATGTGTTTAGTCAAAAGTGAAAAAAGCGTGGATAACCTGTGGGCCACCCTGCCACGACACGGCAGAGTGTGCCCTTCAGGTAACCAGTTCTCCAAAGCAACAGGTCACTCAGGGTAATTCAAAGTAATTCTGAGTCCCACCAATGTCAAACAATCATTTTCTGCATAAATACAGACTGTGCCCCAAATCCTTTGTTTTTCAGGCTCCTTGTAAGTACCTATCTTAAGGCGCTTAGGGATACATGGTTACCTCTTCCGCACCTGGGGATTTATGCAGAAGGCTTATTAATACTTTTGAGTATTAATTGTGTAAATCCCTGCACATCTAGGCAAGGCTACATCACTGAGTATTTCTGGGTTTTAAAGAAATGTTATTGCTTGTTATAATGTGCTTAGTAGAACAAGGCTTGATGTAGTGACAAGAGTAGCCAAATGCTATATTTCACTATGAACGTTTTGAAATGGAGGCTCACAAAAAAATACATAGTATTTTAGGCCTATTTGCCCTTCTTTCTCATTGTCCCTCTTCGAAGGTGAAAATGTGAAATCAAAGCTAAAAAGGGTTAGAAGCAAGAATTCAGAACTGTCAAACTGAATATATGTATTTACAAAACGTATTGAATCACAAAATTAATGACAGTGTCCTTAGTACTGTAGCCATTTCAGTTCACCCAATGCCTTACAAACTCTTTCAGGGAAATATCAATATCTGATTTGCCACTCTGGAAAGCTGAGGCACAGGAAAGTTAGCTGACACTGGGCTTCACTGAATAGTGATGGCAGAGGAACAGGACCTGTGCTTTCAGCCTCCTGTCCAGTCTCTGCTCATTTTTTCCTGTCATCTCCTGTCTCCCTAAATGACCTAACTAAGCCCTATCCTACTGAGGGCCATCTAGGCCCACATTTGCAGCATGAAATCTCAACTCTCTCTCTAATCTCAAAGCTTTATGGCCCTGTTGACTACTGTGTGAACAGTACAGAGAGGTAACAAAACAGAAAGTATACAGCTGACTGAACAGGCAACCCCTGGGCAGCCCAATTCCGTTCCAATGCTACTGCCTTCCCAGCCAGTGGCTCTCAAGAAAGCAGAATAACTCCCAGCTTCTAACATGCCGCAGGTGGGACATTTGCATCTGCACTGCAGTCACAGATGTGACTGTGGCATCCATAGTGGTGCCAAATTCTTACCCAGCTAGTGGCAAAGCTGTGGTGGCATAGGATTTATTGTTCCTGGTGGGAATATTCAGCACTGAGCAGAGTCTATGACATTATTAGTACCTCAGCCAGTTAATAAAAATAGTTCAGACATGTGTCCCTGTGTTGTAATCACAGCTCCAAATGCAAGAATAGCGATTTTTGGTGGAGTTTATCGCTGCTCTGAGCAGCACCATTAACAAGCAATACTGTGACTTTCCCAGAGCACAGTGCTGCATAGAAACCTTACTCAGGTTCTTTCCAGCTGATATTTCCTTTTGTTGCTGGCATGAGACGTGTTTCCATGATCCTTATCCCTGTGGAGAAAAAAGAGCCAATCCTTCATCAGTTCCTCTATTATCCCTCGCTAGTTCTGATTTATATGAATTCCCAGGTGAAATTTTTACAGGGGGAAGGGGCTAAGGTTTGAAATATTTCTCAAAGTTGTCTGGCTGGAGTGGTTCCTATATTAGGCCTACAGCAATCATGCAAGGACAGAGAGCACTCTGTGGTATCTCTTTGAGGAGAAATGTTCAGTAATTGAGGAAAAGCTGAAATATGAGATGTTATATGCCAAATATGTGACAATTCAATTCAGTGGAGCTGTTTCAGGAATCTGTTCATCACAACATGTGTTGGTACAGTGAGTCAGGCAGGATTGTGCCTCTCCAATGGTCTGTTAGTCTCCTAAGATCACTTTGTTCAGAGAGAGAGAAAGAAGGACTGTGTTTACAGGGCCCGTGAGACCAAATTCAGGTTAAAGCTAATGAGGAATGTGTATGTTTAATTTGTTAAAGGGTTCTTCTGCATGTTGCAGGAAAGGGGGGGGCGGTTATTACCATTTCCCCCTTGTAATAAAAAACAGGATCCTGTATCTTGGAAATGTTTACAGTCTAACAAAATGAGGTTATGTTACGTTATAAAATTTTGAACGGGGACTACGCACTGACACCTAGGCTCAACAGCAGGGACTCCATGAGCTGTTTGGACAGGAATTTTTGTATTTTGAAATTATGAAAATAGTGTTTCAGTTTGAGAAAAAACAAGTACTTGTGTCACAAAGTTTGAGATTCTTCCAGCGACAGACCCTCCCCCTGCCAGGTACCAACACCTGGCTCAAAGCTGTGTAGGTTTTTGGGTTTTGGGGTATTTTAGCACTGAGAGAGCAAACCTGTATGTTTGCTTTTCATTACCACCCTACAAGGTGGCAGTGTGTGGCAGCACTGCTGCTGCAGGACAGCTGCAGAAGTGCACCATGGCCTGCAGGGCAGCACCCTGGGAGCTGCACCACAGCTTGGACACAGCACTGGGAGGGTTAGCAACAGAAGGATGGAGCTGCCAAAAGGAGTCCCTGAGTCCTTCTGTACGAGTCAGACATCTCTGTGAGCCAGCTCAGGAGGCTCTAAGTGAGGAAAGGGATGGGGTGTTATCTCATTTCCTTCCCAGACTTCCTACTACTGTTTTGGGCAATTTATACCTTTAAGAATGCATAAGGCAAACAAACCTTGTTCTCCCTAGTGTGTGAAAGCCTGTCTTTTGCATTATTAAACCATAAAGGAAAGCATGGCGTTATCTCACTCAGATTCTCTGCACGTGCAAGAGAATCCGGCCCAAATACATTTCACAGCTTGTCTGTCTGAGTTAGTGTGCTGCCTGCCATGAGTGAAGGAAAGAATCAATGCTTAATACCACAGAGTCTTTCATGGATTGCTCTTGTATGCTTATCACCAGTAACTAGACAAACAAAAGTAAAAGTATTTATAGATACCTACTGAAAGTGTAAACTAAACAAAAGACATCAATTCAGGATTTTATCCATTTAATTGCAGAGTAAGTGCTTTCATCAGCAGTGTAATGGTTTATTGCCTTTCGAGGCTTATTTATTGTAATTGATTAAAGAAGACTTAGAGCATCGCTCTCTTAGGGGTTACAAAAGGAGAGAAGTTGCACCAGCATTTATGTTTGCAATTCATTGGGTCACTTACAGGTCCCCTTGATCTATCAGGTAATACAGTATTACAGCTTCATTTCACACTGTCCATTTCCCTAAGTAGAAAGCAAAGACAGAAGTCTGACCCATGAAACGCAGAAGACAAATCAACATCATTATCCCATACTTTCTTGGACCCAGTAACAGCTCTTTCCCGAAAACTGTCTTTTTTTAGATCACAGCTGTCGAAGCAGCCTGTACAAGGATGGGAGAGTGGTTCTAGGAGAACATTACTGCTGACCTCAGAAGCAGCAACTTCTGTGTGAGTGTGTTACTCCTGACTTAGGTTTTGCACTGCCCTGATTTCAAAGACAGGGGTCATCTCACAGCCACGCAGTTCCAAACAAGATTTAGCCTCCACTGAGTATAGGTCCAAATGCTCAGCAGATTTAAGAGAGGGTATGTCTCAAGAAGTTGCACTGATGAGAGAGGAAAAGGAAGCGGAAAGAAGACAAACTTGGTCCCATTTAATGAATACTTCCTTGACATTTGTGCAGCTCCCGCTGGGGATTTGAGCTGGCACGCATGTATGCAGTGTGGTCCCAATTACTGAAACCATGCGCTGTGAATGTGCTTGTGTTGTGTGTGGATGTCCATTACCCTGCTTGCTTTCACAAGTAAGTACTAAGTACCAAAAGAAAATGAAGCAAAATTTTTTAGTAGACACATGTGAGTTGTGGTAGGTTTTCCACTTAATTTTCCATTTTAAATTAGCATAGGGCAATGCACCTCAGATGCAATGCCACTAAACTCTGTAGATTTATACCAGAGATGATGCTGATCTGTTGTTCACATTTTCCTTCCTGTAAGTCATTATCACATGCCTCTCTTTCTAAGAAAGACATTTTTATGAGAGGTGGATCACTGGGGTGGGTTTTTTGCATGGCTGGTTTGCCCCATGTTCAGGCTATAACAGTGCAGTTTCACTGGGTGCTGGGTCATATGGCTGACCTCAGCTAACGAGCTGTTTCTGTTTTTAGGCTACTGGGAATGTTTATTGGCCACTGTTTTCCTCCTTTCTAAACACATAGTTATTTCTCAAGACGCTTATAAATCATAAGGTCAAAAACCCCATAAAAACTGAGACATTCTCTGTGATACAGGATACAAATGAGCTAAACTCGCGCTTAGCAGCTTTTAACATCTATGGTATATTTTATCATAATATAAATACATTCATTTAAGTTACATATACTTTTTAGTTCAAAGATACACACAATAAAATGGCAATAAAGTTGCTCAATGGGACAAACTTTTATGTACTGATATTTCAAATTGTTGCAGTTTAACTGTGAGCTCTATTACAAAAGCAATGTACTGTAACTGTATGAAACTGAGTTTAGGAGAAATAGTGGTGTGTTTGCAGTAACTATTAAGTAATCATGTACTTTATAAGAAAGTGATGCTGAGGGTAATATTGAATTTCCTAGCGTGAATTTCAAGAGCAGATCTCAGAAAATGCTCTGCACTCATATGTTGGATTGACACACTGATGTGTGCAAAACCCAGCTACAGAAGATGCGTAAGTTGTCAATAGGAGTTTTATTTATAATGTCTCTACTGAAATTAGACAACAAGTTGATTGATAAGAGTTAGTAACAATTACTGTAGTTAAATTTGTGTGAAGGTTTTCACTCTGCCTCCCAGTTCTCATATGCTTCAGTCGGTTTGAAATGTACATCTTCCAGGCTGAAGGTTTCCCAGGCTGCCTCTCTGCTTGAGAATGAACTTTGGAAAGAAACATCTGAAATGATTCAGGTCTTTTTCTGTATAAAAAGTATAAAAAATATACACACAGAAACATAGACATATGTGCGTACACACGTTCCAAAAGAGATGAAGACAAACCGTGGGACTTTTTCAGGCAGCTTTTCAGACACACTTACTGAGATCAGAAGGCTGGAATTTGAAAGCACTGTCCTTGAGTAAATGTTCCTTGCACTGCTCTTAGGAAATATCGTTTAGATTTGACAAAGCCAGACTCCTTTAAAGTTGCCAACTATAAGGATTATTCCTAGTGCTTAAGGGTTGTTTGTTAAAGTGGCAATGTACACAACCAAATGATTTTGTGCTGAGATAACATGAGACATGCAGACGTGGTAAGTGGGTTGATCTCTGAACTACAAATGTTTCTTATTCAGCTTTGTGTGCCTCCTGTGCCAGAGAGCACTCCTAGATGCTGTGGCCAGGCACTTTGTCTTTGCAAGTTTGTAATATATGAAAGAATTAAGGAGAGATGGTTTTCATCCGTAAGTGTTAAAATAGTCTGCCAAAGGTCTTCTCAGCATTATGAGAATATTTACCTAATAATGCCACATATTTCACACACTTTAGGACTCTGTTTTCAATATAAAAAAGCCTTGAAAGTTTTGATCTCCCTTATGTAATTTAAACTCTTTTTTTTCCTTGATGATAGCTTAAAGGAAGTCTGCCCCTCCTTTCCCCATTAAAAATCCATGGGAAAAGCCCTAATACACGCACAGAATGAAACATTGAGAAGTCAAAAGTTTCAAAATGAAGCTGTATTTTTTTCCAATAACTCCACTTGTTTGTACATAGACCTAGTCCTGTGGCTATATAGGGGTTTGAGATACAATCTCAGCAAAAAATCGATCCACTCATTTACATGTGTCACATCTTCAGGCAAGGAGGACACAGAGCAGTCATTTACATCCGTACAGACTAGGTATGTGAAGACACTAATCCTACAGTGGATTTTTCACTTGGCCAAAGGTCTGCCCAAAGGCCATGTGATGCAGAAGTCACAACAAAGGGAACAACACTGAGAAATATTGAGTTCCAAGGGCCTAACACTGCATCCTTAATATTCTCTTAATATGGTTCCTAACTGGAAATAAATGAAAATGCCCATCACTTTACTGCATTTTCAGAGCTTCAGGACATGGTCACTATGGAGGAAAATTGCCATAACTTCTGTTCTAAAGCTGATATGTACGTCTGCAATTCCCTTTCTCCTTTAGCCTCTTTTAGTTTCATTAATTATAGGTACTGGTCAGAGAGGTTGTAGGCAGCCCACAAGGGACAAATATCTGAGTTTCAAAAGTGTGGAACTTATTTTATGTTCTGAACTTTCACAGTTTCTCTGGAAAGCTAACATCTACCAAATAATTTTAAAAGTCAAGTTCCTAAGGTTATGATTAATATACTACATAGATCCCAACAGGGTAATTACAAATTAATCAGCAGTTCAAAACTCCCAAATGGAGTACTAGAAGGTTGCCATCACTTTAAAACATTCCTTTTCTATTTTCATGGAAAGAAAAAGAAATCACAACAGACTCTGAACTTCATTTGATACAGCTCTTTCTCTGTTCTTTAGGCCTTCGAGGAAGCAAAACTGAAGCTTCTATAACTTACCAATTAGGGAGGCTTTTTAGTGAATGCTGACAGCACTAATCCAACCACAAATCATTAAGCTAGTTAGACAGTTGAAAAAAATATTTAATGGATATAGAGGCATACAGAAGTGTGAGTGTGTATATATGCATGGGTCTCTATATGCAGGTAATTTAGTTTAGTTCTTCTACAGAAATCACACAAACCTATTTGTGATTCTGTGTGAGATTTTGCAGCCCCTTCTTTCAGTCATTCTATGGCTCAGGAAAACTTCCAAGTTTCAAGCCTCTGTTAAGAAGCTTTATTTGAAACCCACAGAAGCCACTAGGAATCTTTCCATTATTTCAGGAGGTGCTCTTATATTTAAAACACAGTAACTGACTATCGAGGCTTTGTTCCTTGCTGTTTGCAAAATTTCTGTAAGACTGCTGGCTCTCAGTCTCTCTCTTCTGTCTCCACATATGTAAAATGAGAATGACAACTTTACCTCAGAGGAATGTTGCAAAGCTTCGCTTATAAACAGATTGGCATACTTGGATGAAGTTGCTCAACTAACGAGAGCTGTTCTGATTGATGGGCATCTCCTGGGAGGTCATAGAAACAAAAACAAAGCCATATAGTCAAGTTTTTGGGCATGTTGTGTTTTGTTGGTTTTTTTTTTTTTGGCTTGCAAGAGCCTACTCTTATGCAAGACGGCTGCTTGTGTCATCTTTTTTCCTCTCTTATCACCTAGAATATCTTTCCAAATCTAACCTTGTCAAATTAGTGGCTAAATACCAAACTAAGCCAAAGCATAACCCTCACACCTGAAATGTCCATGTGGAAGAATCTGAGGTACATGAGTAATAAGAAAATTAGTTTTTCAAAAGTGTAATTTTGTTCCAGTGAGACAGCTAAGCTGTCTCAATGTAGATAAGGTAACTACCAAACTACAAGTAAAAATTAGACTGCATTTCATTTTATGAAGAACACTGGAAAGTTGGCAAGTGGTAAGATTTTGCAGTGAAATAGGGAAGTGAACAAGTTGTAAATGACTCTAATATCTTCCAGATGGCATATTTTACTTGGGAACTGAGTTTAGAGTAATTAGAGGCATGTGAATTTCCTATAAATACTAAACTTCACCAGTTTGACACTAGAAGGCTCCTTCGTCTCTGAAGTCTTTAAACTGCTAAGTGTTTCTTTTTCCCCCACTTAAAGTGGAAGTCAAGCATTTGTAAATTTGTTTTATTTGACAGACAGAAACTTTTTCCATGAAAAGATAGCATTTTTCTATGCCAGAAAGTTATGAACTGAAGTTCCTCACTGAAGAGGTTTAAAATTGAATGTTTCTTCCCAGAAGAGATTTTCTTTTTTATATACGGGGATCATTATATTATAATTTATTACAGTATGTGGCAAGCAGTGAAATCAGTGGAATTCGCCCTAACTTCAAGATCAAATCTTTTCATTGGTAAAATGGTTTTTGCAGATAGAAGTGCTGAAGACCTTAGCAGATGAATTTTGCTTTTACTTCCCCTAGGACATTGCAATACTAAAATGGCAAAACCTGATCCATAACCTCTGATTCTTCTTCATTTTCTGCATGACATTGTTTCATACATTCCAAAAGTGAATCCTGGTGTTTTCATTTCTGCTGAAGTATTTTCCAGGTTTTATTTGGTATCAATAAAATAGAACTAAGTAAATACAAGGTAAAATATTCTGTCACCACTTGTACCTTCCTTAGCCATATATCAGTGTAAAGTGACTTAGATCCATAGACATAAAGGGGCTAATCTCATTTGCAGCAGCTAAAGATTTGTCTACGGTTCTCAGTGGAGCTGTATAGATAAAAGTGCAGATACAATCTTGCTCATTTAGTTCAGATCTTCAGTTCTGCCCGTTCCGGGTATTCAGAAGGCACGAGCCAAACAACCAGGAGCATATGATAAGATGAAGAACAATCATATTTTAAAATAGGGATTATTATTTTTATTACTTCTGGGCTTTGAAATTTTAGTGGTTAAGGTATGTTGCATTTCAGGCTCCTTTGTTCAGCAGAGAATTAAGAGCTTAATTTCAAAATGAAAGGGCAAATCCCTATGCATCCAATGATTCCAGAAACCAATGTAATAACAAAGCTGTTGCTAACATTAGCTGGAATCAAACTGTTACAGTGGGTAACTGTAGACCTTCATCGGTGTCTTTGTTGCATCTTTTCTCTTTTTCACTGCAGCATTATCTTGTACTAAAATAGACCCTCGGTAGTTCATTCTTAATGGAGACTCACTGTCAGTTAATGGCATTAGTAAATTACTGAACAGAGGCCAAATCCCAATGGCCTTATTCCCAGAAATCTGTTAGGTTGACAGGACCTTTGTATGAGTAACTTCAGTGAATTTTGGCCCTGGGTGAAGACCATAAAAACACCGGCTCACAAAAGCCCAATGGAAACAAAGGCCCCCCCAAACTGCCAGTAAATTACAAATCATTATTTGATTGCAAATTGTGTATTTAAATAGCCAGCACTTTAGAAAACCATGGGATTTAGGTGATATTTTCTCTCCCTCAGGAGGTTTCATCCCCACCATGGATCCACTACAAGCAAAACCAGTTTAAAAGCCTTCTGCCATGGGCACTGGCTCCCAGCTCCCCCTTTCTCACGGAGTTTGCAATGTCTGGCTGATCCTGATTCAACTGTATGTGTGTCCATATGCAGATCTGAGGAAAAAAGGGAGAAAGAGAGAAAGGGGTGGGGGAGGGGGGAGTGGAGAGAGATGGAAGAATGGAAAGAAAGGAAGAAAGAGAGAAACAAAGAAAGAAAGAAAGGTCACTTCACTCATCCTGTTAAAAACACGACCACACCAACAATTGACTTGGTAGGATGGAAAAAAGAATCTCCGTTGGGAAGACTGCATTGAGTGATGGGAGCAAGCAGTCAGGCAGGAATGCACCATGCAGGGCCCCATGGCACACTGGAAAGGGGCTAGGAAAGGAAAAAAAAACCTTCAGTTCCCATGCCACCTGGTGATCACAGAATACCTGTGCCCTGCTTAGACTTGTTGCAGACACAGCAGTCACGCAGGATCCTCCAAAGGCCACATGCTGCTTTGATCTCCATCAAGGTGTGTTTTGAGGCCCATATGTGAGCCACTTAATGCCCATTAGATGGGTCACCTTCCAGGAGGCCCTGGATAGGAGTCAGGCTCTATAGAGGAGGCTCAGATGGAGAGAAACCCAACAGATGCTGAGGTTCCAGGCAGAAAATCAGCCCATTTGGGGCTGTGCTTAATTTTTTATTTTTAACAACATGTACTTCTTGTTCTTGTTGCTAATAAACTGGGATTAAGGTTGGTGTCCCTCAAGTGCCTGCAGCTCTTAAGCCTTTAGCTCTAGGATACAGACTGCCTTATGCCACAAGCACTGCAGTAAATCCCACACCTCTAGCCCTCAGTAACTAATGGGGCACAAAACCACAGTGCAGAACAACTTGAAACTCTTTATTTAGATTTCCTTTTGCAATGCCTTCTGTTCAGCTAAAATGGAGTCCTGCGAGGAATGAAAAAAAATTCTTTATAAAATAAAGGCAAAAGAAAGATACATACTAAGAAGAAAATTATCATAATGAAAGATAGTCCCAGAATTAACCAGGGAAGATAATTTGTGTCATGGAGAAATTTAGCAGCTTGGTGAATGTGGAATCAGAGTGATAAAAGAAACAGAGACTTGGAATATTTTTTCATTCTAACAGGTGAATAGCCAAAGTACTCATAACAACCCTACAGATCATAGTAGAAAAATATGGCATACTCAGATGTGAGTTATAGTTGTATATGCTTCACTGATTGCTTCATAAAGTTAAATGCAGATATTTAGATTTCAGATGAGTTCTGCCTATTTCTTGGGAAGGCATTTTTTTAGGCAAAAGGTGTAAGATGTCACTGCCCTTTTCCTAGTAAAGGAAAACGTGTAGAAGCAGAGCATAGCTTGGCAGGGTGTCTGGCTTCAGCAGCAGGTGGGGCTTTCCAGCATTTTCGCTTTCCTTTCTGCAGTACAGTGTGCTACAGTCCATTTCAGAGGTCGTCAGTATGTTCAAAACTGAGCCCTGACATAAGCACTGTTATCACCTACTAGACACTGGAACTAGAAGATTCGCCAAAATCTGTATTCTGCAACTGTTTATATTTTTTGTTGCTCAGTGCTCACTTTATAGGTATTGCTTGGTCTTTTCCTTGAAAGCATAACTTGCACTGTCCCAAAAAGAATGCATTTTTCACAATTCCCTGAAGAATTTGTAGAGGAATTCTAAACTCCCTCATTTTTCCACTGGGAATCTGTCCCAGACATTGTTTTGCTGAACCGTAAAATTAGGACCAACTAGCAATGGTATGTTCAGGCACCAGCTGGGAGGAGTGGGAAGTGTGTGTGAGCTGTTGCACTACAGCCTCCCATCTGAAAGCCATGCACTGGCCTTGCACACCGCACAGGCTGCAAACAGGAATGGAACATCTGGAACGACCCAGACAAGCAAAAAGGGAATAGTTTTGGCATTGTGGCATAGAGGCTTCATATCTGCTGATTGTCCCCTCTTCTGGGCCGGCATCTCCTGTTTTCATACATGAACTTGTGCTCTAGTCTTTCACTTGAAACTATACTTCATGGTTAGCGCCATGTTTATATTTACATCTCTGTGCCATAAGCCCTAAAGGACTATAAAATTACGTTACATATTTGCCACACCATTGACAGCAGTAACTGAGTGAAGAATTGCCAAATGGGAAATCCAAATTTGCAAACTCAGTTTTCTGGGCTGTTTACCGAGTCTGTCTGGGCGCTGCAGAGGTGACGCATTCAGCCTTCTCTCAAGGGTGCCAATGTGCCAACTGCATCCCTGGCACAGCATCTTCCGACAAACTTATGGAGAAGAACTGCTACCAAGTCCAGAGGGAGACGCAAGCTGCTTTCTGAGCTTCCTTGGCAGCAACTCCGTTTCCAAGTTATGACTGTACTTTCTCCTTTTTGCCAGACCAGTTGTTTGTGATATGCTATGGTCTCTGGTAGGATTTTGAAAAGTGCAAAAATGACAGTGGGACATTGGTTTCCAAGTATAAACTAGTAAAATCCAAAGTAATTTCATTTCCCTAAGAAAAAAGTAATATAGATACTCATTTGCTGAAGCCCAGATATCATATGTTGCCACCAGTGTGAAAGAATCAAAATCCATTCATTAGCTGCCAAGTGAAAGACATCATCCTTAGAACATGAAGGTTGTAGGGTTCATCTCTAAAGCTTCCTCTTTTCAAATTGTACTTCTTACCTACTGTCTCACAGCTAAATTTTTGTCTGTCAGTAATTTTTCAAAGCAAAAGGAAAAAAAATTGAAAGAATCCTCCAATCTTCCACAGGGTTGCATGACCTATAACTTGCAAAATCCATTAGAAGACAGCCTTTTAGTAACCAAATTGTGTCATTTACAAATGCACAGCAGCCAGAAAGAGCAACATAAATTACAATTCTGTCACTATAAGGGACAATGGAAAGTGTGGGCAGGCTATTGCGATAAAGGAGGAAACCTAGGAGAGTTAGAATTTAATTTGAATGGGGGTTTTTGCCTAATTTACTTCATACAATAGCAAAATTGGTACCTACAGATCAGTTATTTTTTGGCTGTATGTGGAAAACTTAGTAAGACTATCTAAGATTGTTTATTTTTAAAGTGTAGAAGAATGAAAACACTGAATCCAAGCCTTTGGAATTTTTTAACTTCTTTATACACGAAGGAAAAAAGAATGTAAAATTTGCTTAGCATTTTTTCATACCATTTGAAAATTTATCTGCTGTTGAGGCTTGAGCAATGAATGGTGCCTAGGAAACTGGTGCAATGTCATCATGGGGAGAAGAGCAAACTGTCACTCAGATGCTGTGGGTTTATGCAGTTACTCTTTAACAAGGAGTTAATTGTTTGGAGAAAGGTTGTCTTGTCTAAAATTGTCAACATACATTTTTTTCCTAAACTCTAAAAATTACCAAAAAAAAACCCCACCCAAAACAAAAAAAAACCCTCAACAATTCTGAGATCTCTTTACAACTCTCCTCTCTAACTTTCAAATACTGTTTTACATATATCATAAAGAAATTATAGAGATAAGTCTTATTTTAAAAGCTGCCAGCTACTTGAAGTGTCTGTGAAATTATCTCAGAAATGCACATTTCCACTTTGTATTTCCACCAGTCTGCACTGGGACAGTGAAGCCAGTGAGCTGAGCAATTGCTACTAGAAAAATCAAATACATAGGAGGAAATGCAGTTAACACAATATTTCACATATGTTAATGCTTACAGTTCCATCAGTGTCAGCTTTATTTTCTACTTGATATACACCAAAGCTGGCACACAATTTTAACTGATGAGGTAATGTCATTTTTAATTTAAGGAGCCTTAAGCCGTCCACTTTAACTAGTGATATCATCTTTGCAGCTGTCTCATGGGACTTCATGTAAACATAAGTAATGTGCCCTGGATGGTTTGGAGCAGAGTTGTTAAAAATGACATTGGTCATCATGAAGACATTTTTTTTCCTTTGATCTCTTTAAGAATGTCAGACACACTTTATTGTCCTGTCATTTTTAGCTCTTCCTTGGATATTAATATGCTTGGAACATTTCAGTGAGCTTAACAGTAGAATATAAAGCTCTAAACAAATTAATGGCAACATTTTAATGTCGGTCATAGTAAGATAATGAAAAGTAAATAAGATTGTCTGGCTAACAGCAACTTGTTAAATGAAAGGGCAGCATGGCTGAGACACAGAGACGCAGGGGCAGGGGAAAGCCTTTTGCCGCCATCTGAAAGAGGCCCAGAGCACAACCCAGGCTCCAAATGCCACCACCTTCTAGGAGAAGATTAAGCGGATTCTACAGATTGAGTCTGCTCCTCCTTCCTGTCTGGGGTCAAGTGAAATCATCTGCTAATAAAACTTAAGAACAGACCTGTCTCTGCACCTGCAGCTTCAGCCTCCTGTGACTTTCATTCTCTTTTGTATTCTCCTGGCTGGTTCAGCACCACCAACCTGCTGGGCTCGCTCTCCTCAGCCCTTGGAAACCAAATCTGTCAGACCAGACTCCATATATTGGCATTTCTGGTGTCAGAGGAACCCTAATGTGTTGCTCACGGGCTAAGTTTTGCTACCAATCATTATTGCATTATTATATGCTTTTCCTTATACAGTCCTTAGGAATGAAGGAAGCAACCAGGGAGGATTTAGCCCAGCCTGTCTAGTAATCACATGCTGTACAAGTATGAATATTATAACATTCACTTCTTGATTCCAATACCTAAGCAAAGGTGATTTGTACTGAAACAATTTTTGTCTGAGAAAAGACAAGTGCTGCAACTGACTTGTGGATTTTGTGATTTGCTACAAACTATTTGTCCAGATAACAAGGAAAATAACAGATTTTTCTACCACTGATCTGCAACATGGCAGAGTTTCGAACAAAATCTAATGTTTAGGGATTTATTTATTATTCTGTGGACATATGTTTGGAGGACAGCATATGGAAATCAAAGTATTGTTCATAAAGAGCTCCAGCCAAAAAGACATTTTTGAATTCATAACAGAACTTCACAGTTTGAAAAGAATGCTATGCATTATGTATTGATAACAACACTACACAGACAAAGGAACACAATTTAATAATAAAGAATTGTGCTCATGAGATTTCCTTTTTTTTTTTTGTTAATTGGTTACTTTAGCTGACATTGTCTGCAAGCATAATGGACACCATTCTTCCTAATAGTTCCATGTTGCCAGATGATGTCTACAGACATAATGTAGTCCATTTTAATTATTTCATTTTGCTTACATCTTTCAGCATAATGCATTTTCCAAGCAAGCTAGCATTTTTCTTGATTATCTATGTTGTGTTATGGTTTCTAAATTAATTAGGTCTCCTTCTTTCCTGGAAGTTAAAAGTTTCTTCCTTCCATTTATCTACCAGGTATGATTATGTTGAAGTGATTGATGGAGATAATGCTGAAGGACGCTTATGGGGAAAGTACTGTGGAAAGATTGCTCCCCCTCCTTTAGTGTCTTCGGGACCATATCTTTTTATTAAATTTGTTTCCGACTATGAGACACATGGAGCAGGATTTTCTATCCGCTACGAAGTTTTCAAAAGAGGTGAGAAACGTTTCATTGTTGCACAGTTCTTAACCCATGATTTTTACTTGCATCAGAAAGTTCACCATAATTCTTTGGAATGGGGGGAATGCATGCAAATGCTTGAAAGAGAAAATCTTACTACCCTAGTCATTCCAAGGCGGGGCATGTATTCAGTGGGTGTAAATCATTATGAATCCAATGGCTCAGCTGCGTCTGAGGGTTGACTCCTCTGTGTGAAATATGATAGTTTTCATCAGCTGTTTGTTTCAACCATCTTAAAACCATTAGCTTTTTTCCTTTTTTTTTAAATAATAATTACTGTATGGTTTACAATGTTACTGCCTTAACAGCACTGTAACCTTCTGAGCCCCTGACTCATTTTGGTTAGTGTTTTGCTCTGCATTCCCAAGAGATGGCTGTGGGCTTGGAAAGGACCAGAGTACACATGGGCAGCAGATGATGTTGCTGTTGCTTTCACAAATCATGTTTGGGGCGTAAAGGAGAGATGAAGCTCACACTGCTTACAGGCATGACCTGCTCGATGCTCGTGCCAGGAGTTCTGTGCCGGTGAGCACAATTAGCTGAATGGGCCACAGAGAAAGCCTGGAGAAACAAAGAGCAAAAGATTAACCACACATATAGGCACTCCCTCTTTTATAACACTTTCTAAGTCAATAACTAGAAGGTCCGTAAGGTCATTTTTTTAGCATACATCTTCCCTATAGCTGGATTAATAGCAGGATTAGAAATTCAAGTATTCCATTCCTTGAGAATACAGGACCAAAACTCGTAATGTATAAAGAGAAAATAAGATTAATTATGTAGAAAAAAAAATTGACTTAGACATCAACCTTTATATTCACAAAAGCAGTTCAAACCTCAAAATTTCCAGTGCACATCACTCCCAGTCAGTATCCCATTTCCAGAACCAGTTCAAATCCCTTTTATGCGCCTAAACCAGAGCCAGATTTTCAGCTGTGTTCAGCACACACACACTTGATGGCAGCTGTACTCTTAATGAGGATAAGCACAGTAGTGAAGTCTCTTTTCTATCGCTATTGCTTCTCTGCACAGTGCTAATTGGGGCCACAGACCTCTTGTTCACCATCTTCCCTGTCTGTAAATCCACTCTTGACTCCCAGAAATTCTTTTGCTGACCTTCAAGGTCACATGTTTTGAAAGAATTCAGCATCCAAATGACACCAAGCTTTCCTGAAAAAATATCTCTATTTGTTTTGGTGTCCTTAGGAGGGTAAACTCTTGAAACCGTGTTCTGATGTTTCTCATTGCTTATATATGCACTACCATCTTTCGTAAATAAGAAGGCTGAAACACAAGATGAAGTGAAAGACTGACCTGTGAAACAATCTATTTTAGTAACAGCATTTTCAAGTAAAAAAGGTTTTATTTATTTTCTAATAGGGTAGTGGCAACTCAGAGCTCTGACAGGAACACTGTTTATTTCCTTGTGTGGTCATTTACATCTCTCAAAGATACACATTTACAATGTTAAGATGGCATTATGAATGTGATTTTACACACAGAGAAGTCAGGAAACTCGAAATTATGGCTCCCAGAGCAACTTTAGCTCAAGTTCATTCAGCACAAACTGTATATTAAGGCAGGAAAGTTATCACCACACACAGCGTTAGAAAATGCCATGTGTAGACAAAGAATACAAGTTATCGTTGCTGTGGGAACACAGCCCTTTTTTACTTCTGAATAAATGTGTATACATTATTCCAATTTTGTATTTTAATATCTGTACCAAATAAAGCTGGCCAGTTCACCCCGTTGTGCAGGTGAAGCTCAGCTGCTCACACCAGACAAGTATGTTTTGTTTAGCATATTCACAACTTGGCTCATCATTTCCCAGGTATGAGAAGTGTGATCCCAAGCCAAGGGTCCCATGGTGCTGAGCTGAAGGCTGAGCTTCATTCCTGCACACAGTATATTTTTGCCCATTATTCATATGAGAGTAGCCCTAGTTTTTGAAAAGAAAACACTGCATTATGCTACCTGTGTTCTAAGCTGAATGCTTAAAATTATGCAAGCCATGGAAATTGCAAAGGAGAGACAGCACACGTAATGACTGTGATAAAGGAAGTATGGGCTTTGAGAACAGGAACTGTCTTCACTTCTCATTCAGCTCCTTAGCCAGAAAGACGCTGAAGAAATGGAATGCAGGATTAAAAGATGAAAGCCATTTGGCCCAATGTTTAGTCCATGTGAAATATCATTTTGGCTTCAGCAGACAGCCTATCTTAGGATGGGTGAGTGACTTATTCACTAGAAAAGGACCCACACTGTTCACCGTCAGCATTCCTAACTTTAGTCAACTAAGTTTATGGTGTAAACTGAAAGAAAAGAAAGTGTCAACCAAGAAGGCGAATGATTTTCTGGCTTGGTGACACCCACAGATAGCAGATGAAGTTATCTCCAATGTCATCTCTTTCTTTGCTCTCTCTGTTGCCTCCTCTCTTTCTTTCCTTCAGCTTAAATTTCTTATTTTATTTCATACACACACACACATATAGTTTCTCCACCTCAGAAGTATCTATTTTGTCAGTCTCTGCTGCAACCTCTTCTGCCATGCAGATTGCCCCGTGGAGTTTCTCGTAGCCTTGGTGTTGATTTAATTCCTGCAGCTGCTTCACAATGTCCATAAAGGGTCAAAATCTGTGGAGGGCATTTTAGTGAGGCAGCTCCTGTGAAACAGTTTCCGTTTCTTGCACCAGATTGACTCAAACATGTTTAAAATAAAGCAAGCTGGTACTGAGATACCATGTGTGAGTGTAAGGAGCCTGACGATTGTGCACTCTCAGAGCCAGGATCTGGCTGTATTTAATAAAGCAATAATGATCCTGGCTTACATTTTATATTGCATCTTTTATTGGATTCCAAGAGAAGTACAGAGCACTTTATACTATGAATGGCATAGCAAAGCTATTTTATCCTGGAACAGCAGCTACTGGTGGGAGTGAGGAGCAACACCAGAATATAACCCTCCCATACATGACAAGAAGACAAGGGAATGACAGGGAGAGAAGAGAAATACCCGACTAATGTGTGAGGGGGTGATTTAATTATAGGCAAAATGTAATTTCCCAAATTGGAATGGGTCAGGTTACATGGGCATCAATATCCACATCTTCCAAAATATGCCATGAAGTGTTCTGAATATTGATGTGATAGCTCAAGCATTTCCTATCAGTATCCGCTGACGGACAAAAATACCTGAACTGACTAAATTCATTCAGACCTCTCTCTTGCATGCTGAATTTAGCTGGGAGGTGGCCAAATCTGTGGGGGGTAATATTTTTGGCACATTCACAAGGAAAACATTTTCTACAGTGAAATAAGAGTATTCATATATGCAACAAGCCAGACTGTTTTCCTTCAATGATCTGTGTTAAGCATTGGAAATCCTCTAAGGCTCCTGACTACAGTTTGTAGGCATCCTCACCCAAATTAAAACCTCACACACATCATCCTCCAGCACAGACCTTCCTGTTGCAAGCAAACTGTGCTCTCCGTTCCTTCCTCTCTACTCCGTGTCTGAAGACCTTCATCTGAGTCATCCTACTCGGACTGCCCAGGTCAGCTGCTATCCATCAATGCTCCAAGTCCTGTAAATCGCTCTCCATTAAATTTGGAGTGTCAAAAGGCAGAGAGGGGTACCTGTGCTGACCTTGTAGGAAGATGTGTGGGCAGTGCCTGCAGCTGACTTTCGAGCATACCAGCAGGTGTAGGATCCACAGAGAGGATTCCTGAGGGACTTAAATAAAGGACAAACGCAATCTGTTAACAAGAGGGAGACTCAGTTTGTCCCTATATTCACAAAGGCAAATCCAGTGACCTGGCCTTTTATACCCTTACATCCTTACCGCCACTTTCCTGCTCCACCAAGGGCGCTGTTTGGAGCATCCCATTATGCCATGGAAGGGATATCAGGGAAAGCTGGTGTGTCAACATTGACATTAGGTGACTCCTGGCAAGACTGCCTGTAATCACACAGTTTATCATGCCAGCACTAGCAGCAACATTTTACTGGTGCACCTGTGTCAACACCACTCAGAATGAGTCACTCACCCTCCGTACATGTACGAATTACCTTTCACATTTAGTTTGTCAAGGAGGCATAGGTCACATCTGGCAGAGGTACTGAGTCAGTGCTCCAGGAATCTGAAACCACTACTCCCTCTACTGAATTCACTCACACGCTTTTGTAAAAAATTCTATTTCACCAATAAAAGCCTGTCAGCCATAAGATTTAAAGATTTGAGCTTGAAGGGGCTATAATTATTTCTCTAGGGCTCTGTCGAGATTTCTGCAGCTTACACTTTCATTGTTCCCACATGACTTTGTATTTGTCATAATTTTTTCTAGAGCTGGTACAAGTTTTCATATTGTTCCATACAAATTGAAAATTGAAGATCAGACAGTATATGTGAATTGGGCTTTAAAACCTGACTATCAATAATAGGAACAAGCTGGCTGAATGATTAATGCAGCGATTAAAATGAGGTGTTTCATTGAAAAGCCACCTTTGCTGCTGCAGAGACAATACAGCCTAATTTGTTTCCAGCTAACTGCTTTGCTTAGGAACACAGCGTTAACCCAGTTGATTTTTCTCCCTCTCCTGCAGGACCTGAATGTTCCAGAAACTTTACTTCCTCAAGTGGAGTGATAAAGTCCCCTGGATTCCCGGAAAAATATCCCAACAGCCTTGAATGCACTTATATTATCTTCGCACCAAAGATGTCAGAGATTATACTGGAATTTGAAAGCTTTGAGCTAGAACCTGATTCAAATACTCCAGGGGGAGCATTCTGTCGCTATGACCGATTGGAAATCTGGGATGGATTCCCTGATGGTAAGAGAAAAATGGACTGTGATATGCATAACCATTACTATGTGGTGGCCTGCAAGGCATATTCCCATTTTTTTAAATGCCATACTAGAAAGGTCCTTGCTTGATTTATGTGAAGGGAGTTGAATTAAAGAGAAATTGGGAAAATGTTCTGTAAATTCATTCAGTAAAGCATATCACAGTGTGAATGATTTATTTTTTTTTATGAAATATGCTCTATCTTGAACAGTTGGCTTGGTGGAAACCTCTGTGTTCAGTCAGCGGGTATAGGTGATGAACCTCCTACACTAAAACAAAGTAAATGTAAGCCTTATAATGGGTCCCCAAATTTTCACAGCTAACAAGTAAGTGTAGTCCAGACATTTCCAACAAATTGCAGAAATTGGACTTCAGGTACTGACCCTCTGACTTGTGAAGGAACTACATCACAGACCAGCTGTCAAAGCAGAGAATTTCTTTGCCAGAGAAAACGTGGTGTCCATACAGTTGAAATCATGGTGACTAAATGATTAACCAGGTCAGTAAGCAGTCACTGAGTTATTCATTCAGGTGGCTTCGGTGACTGGGCACTGCAGGGTTCCTCCATTACAGTGCTCTCTCTTCCAGCAGTATAAGCAAATCCAAAGGTTTTATCTTAATTTGTTAATTTATAATCTCCGATTAGCTGGGCACATGTGTCAGGGTGGGTGTGCGGGGTGTACCCTTCTGGAATGCCTCTGCCATCTCAGTAATTTTCCACTTAGTTGTTGACCACACTTGACCTTGTGCACATTCACTAAGTGCATAGCTAGATATCAGCTAAGCCTATAGAGCCAGAGAGCTCTCATTTCACCCTCTGCCCAGTCTCACACCCCCGTTTTACTCTGAGACCGACAAACAAAGTAGCTGCATGATTTCTCTGTGTTTTTCATGTACAGCACTGGGTTCTCAAGATTCAAGTTGGTCAGGCAGCTGTGTACCAATTCTCCAAGGACCCAGCGCAATAGGCTGCAGCCTCAGCTAAAAGGGACTGTTCAAGCTGAATGCCTAACCTTTAGGGTGCCCAAATGCCTATATGAACTGTGCAAACAGCTATGAAAAACTAATTATTTGTGATGCCTTTTTCACTGGTTCTACATATGGCATAAGCTGATGAAGAGAAACATCTTGGAGCTGTCCTTTCTCTTCTTAATTTTGTAATTTGTAGTAAAATTCAGAGACTGAAGATTTTTGTTGTTTATGTTGGACACTAATTACAACTATTTCAGTTTTCCACTACTATGATAAGGCTTATTAATAGATTTTTTTCTTTTATGAACAGCAGCGGCAGTTTCTACAAACTGCTAATCCTACATTAATATTTCATCTAAATGAAAACGTGTACCTTAAGTAATATATTATAAGAAAACATTTAAACTTGCTTGTTTTCCTAGATAAATGCCCAACATAATTTTGCTTAAAGCTTTCATTGGTGCTGCAGTAAATAATTATGGGTTTTTTCATGTATATTTGGGGGTTTTTACTCTTTGTTTTATGCTTAATGGATTTATCATGGCTCTTCTCAATCCACTCCAATAAACAGTGAAGAAAGACCCATAAAACAGCTAGAAGACTATTTAGTATTTAATGTCTCAGTTAGGAAGACATTATTGTAACAGTACAATAATGATATCTTGAACATTTAATAATAGATTTATTTGTATAGAGGCCAAATCTGTTCAAACTGAATTTCTGCAGAACTTGCACTTAAACTGACATATGAAAAGCTGATCCAATCAGTCAATTTATGTGTCATATGACCAAAAAGAAATGCATTATTGCCAATGTAGAGAGTTTCAAAGAGGTAATTTCCTGGTTAGAAAAAGTAGCTGAGCAGTACTGAAAAGCAATTAAAAAAAGGCATTGTCAGCCTTCCAATTCCCTCACAAACTGTCCAAACCCAAGATGATCCTAGCATCCAAAAAGGGTGTTTACATGTTTGTAAATATTCAATTTGAATTTGTGGGTTGTGAAAAAAATGTTTTCTTTGATCCAAACTGTTGGAGGTTGCTGCAGTTGCAGGGAAATGTTTGCTGCATCATTTCACTGTAGGACAATTCTTAGCCAACAGTCAGTCTCTCCTGTTCAACTTAACACTACAGGGAAGAGAGAATGTGGTTGCTTCTCTATAAATGCATCATAGGACAAATCCCTGGGAGGGAGAAGGACCATTTGAACTGAAGAGCAAAGCTGACACAGGAAACCACTGGTACAGCCTGGCCATAAACTGAAGATAGAAATTAAGTTTCTAGATGTCAAAAACACAGTATCTGGATAATCTTGGGGGAGGTGGGGAGGGAGAGGGAAGAGAAAGGAGAAAGGAAGGCAAAATAAATCTAATTTGCATCCACGTGGAAGTAGTAAATTTCTACACTGTGGAAAATTAGACAGAATGGTTGCCCCTGGTGAAGGGAGGCTCACCCAAGGTAAGTCTTTCAGCTGTTTGTCCATTTTGCTTCAGCCCATCAAAAAATATTCTGAAGCTGCATCTACACTATTAACTGAAACAGGGACAAGGCATGGTTGCGTGCACTTCTTAATTGCCGGCATACTCCCTTGCACAGTTTTAGCACACATCAGTTTGCACTTTCCCAAGAAATTCCTAAGCATGATTTGGAGGACAGGGAAAGCCAGGGGTCATTCCCAACAGGCATGCTGGACATGGCCTTCTAGTTTCAGAGGGAAGAGCCCCATAGAGGCAAACTGTGTCACACTTAGTCTGGTCCCAGGACCAGTCCCTGGCCACTGGCTGCAGGTTCAGGGAATGTTCCCTTGCCTGCTCTGTTTAATGATATGAACAGCATCCCACTCTGATCTGTCTCAGACATCTGCTTTAGGACAAACTTAATGGACCTCTGGAGGTTCTTGTCCCATGGACTGTACTGGGAGCTATGAATCAGTAAGTTGGACGTAAACTTAAGATACCTGAGTTAAAGCAGATGAATCCCAGCATCAGTGGAAAATGTTGAATTTATCAGCTACAGTCACTAGAGATCAGCAGGAGATGAATTTCCTGGTTTATACAACTGTGAAAAGAAAAAGGGGGGCAAAAAATAAGAGAAATGTTCTCTTAAATTTTCACAATGATGTTTAAAAGGATATGTCAAAGTCGGTATGCTTCCATTTACATTTTGCTTTTACGTAATTGCCGTTTTACTGATGGAAAACAATTTTCTGTTAGACAATTTGACAGCAACTGTAACAGTCATTCAAAAAGACGTTAATCCTGAAATGCTCTGTCACAATCATGGAATCCTCAGCCTACCTGGTTGTCCTTTTAGTGGATTGAAGCTGGCAAGTGCGGAGTACTTGCGTCTTGATTCTGCAAAATATGTGCTTATCTTTGAAGCATGTGAGCAGTCAGAATGCCTTCAAAAGGAATTCACCAAGGACACTTACAGGACTGAAGTTAAACAGTGGTGTAAGCGTTTTGCCTGTTCAAGAGGGAAATGGTAGGCATTCAGGAATGCTTCAAAACTGGCATTTTGTTTCTGTGTAGCCGCATGCCGAGGGCACATTGCAAATATTGCAGAAACGGGACTGTGGTTTGAAGAAGATAATAGGTGGATTTAGAGCAGGAGAGTGAATAGATCTCAGAATAGAAATATGTAATTATGCATTAACAAACTAGGCACCAAAAATATCTTAGCCCAAGGCATAGATATACCTCAGACACCCTCTGCTGAGAACAGTCCATTGATGACTTTGAAGAATAACCCACTCAAAACAAGGACTAACTTAAGTGATGAACTGCACATATTCATCATGCAGTCCTCTTTGAAGCTCTATAAACTGTCTGCTAGGGCTCAAAAGTAATTTAGAGGAGTTTACATATGGTTTGAGAACCACAGCCTGAGCATTGCTTCTTCGGTCAATACCACAGAGCTGCTACTGAATGACAGAGCGAAGCAAAATGCTTTACTGCAGTCATTAACATCAGTGCAAATGAAGATTTCTATTAATCTAAGTGTGTTTCTCCTCTGTTGTGGTTGCTTTCTACACTCTTGTGAGAAGCTCTTAAGATATAAGGGCATGCACGAGCTCAGTGTAGTTGACTACTGGACTGTGAGGGTGGAATTAATTTTTCAGTTGTTTCCTCTGTTGTGTGCAAGTATTTTGTCAATAAAAATCACACTGCTGTGAAAGTACTGTCCACAACACAACAGCATACTTATAAAAGGCAGCTTTAAAATTCAGTAGATGGCTAGTTAATGTTTAAATATTTTAGAAGTATGATATACCTTTTTTCCTTTCTTCTGTTTTGTTGGGGTTTGTTTAATTGTATTCCAAAAGCTATCATTTCAACTAGATGGACAAATGTGCATTTCAGTAAGTCTCAGAATTTCTTTGCCCCGAAAGGCAAATAGTAGAAAAGTAGAATTGCTAAGAATAAGATTTCTGTTTAGTCTTAAACCACCAGCCACATTCTGTATATTCCACACTCAGATCTGTAGATCTTCAAACATATTAAGACTAATCATGGATTTATTCAAGTTCTACAATTAGATTCTGCATTTTGGGAAGTGCTTGCAAAACAAGTGTCTTAGTTGTCCTTCCATCTTTTAACCTGAAAGTTTCTCAGTTTTCCACTGTATTGTACTATGCCAGTGGAAAGATGAGCCAAGCTCCCAGAAACAGCTACAGCATGGGCAGTCAAATTAAGTAGCTGGAATGCCTTTCTTCTGCAGGTGGTGTAGAAGTGTCCTTGAGTGAGGACATTTCCAAGTGACTCGTATTTGGAGTAGAACTTCCTGGGGAATTCTGACATAGCAACATGATGGTCTACAGGTAGAAGCTGCGAAGAGCTTCTAGGCCTAAGGACTTTTCAGCACCTGCTGCCCTAAAATTCCCATTTGGAACTGTATATGGTCTATTATGAAATCCCATTTCGGTTCTTAAGGAATTGTCAAGAGGATGGTAAAAAAAAGCAGTGGCTTAGTCTGCCTAATCAGACAGCAGTATCACCCCCTGAATGACTGCTCAGGTGGTGTACCCTGCACAGCATTTATTTGATGTGATAACACCCAAAATATTTGATAATTAATTGTAATTCAAAGGGTTTCAAGACTTGAATGGGAAAAAAAAAAGGAGAACTTTGTGTTAGCTATTTATGGAAGAAGAACAAGAATCTCTATTTCATCCAGTTGTACTCAGATCGATATCGTATTAGCTCAGCAGGCTCAGGTTTACATGTTGTGCAGAAAATTCAATACCTCTTTGTGTAACATTCCGAAAATTTTTGGCTCTTGCATCTACATAGCTAGCAAAGGGAATAGCACTGTGATAGCAGGGCCAATCTGTTGAAGACTCAATGCAGAATCACTAAATATGTCTTAAAAATTATAAACCAGTGAGTCATGGGAAGTCTTAAAGCCTGTCTGCTTTAGACAAAGTTCTCTTCTGTTTGTCATTTCAAAGAGGCTTCCCTACAGGAAATGGGAAGAGGGAGGCTCAGAGTACCGTAACATGGTGGCCTTATCCTCCTTATTTTCTTGCTGTTGCGAGCAACAGCAGCAGCTATGATGTTGAAAGCCATCATGGGAAGGAGCAGGATCAGAGTTGTTTGCATACAGAAAATGCAAAAGAAAGCAAAAACAAATACAAAACCAAAAACCTCCAGCAACTGGAATGAGAGCATTATTTTGTGTTTTCTAAAAGGCACTAATAGCAACAGTCTAATTTCTCTCTCTAAATAATAAAACTGTGAAGCTTTACTGATTTCTAGGATGAGGAAGAATTCAACTCATATCCTCTATAGGGTGTTTCATTCTATCAGTGCTGCATTAAACAACCTTGGTGGAAAAAGACTGAATTGGCAGGTATTTTAAATGTCATGGGATTGCCAAGGCAACTGAAGACTAGCTGTGGCCAGAACACAGATAGAAAATCACATGTTGGCAGCAAGAGCTGTAACATCTGAGCTTCCTCTTTCTGGCAACTCTAGGGCCTTACAGAAATGTGTAGCTTACATAATAAAGTTCTTCCAAGCTGGAACTGTTTTACTTGTTGTAAAATGCCAATAAATGAGTAGAAAATTATGTTAGCTGTAGATTTTCTTTGAACTGTGAATAATTAGGATATATAAACATTTTATATTTTAAACTGAAAGTGTAATGGACTTTCTAGAGACATGACAAGGTGTTAATTTAAGCCTGGAAAGCCAGTGGTGTAAGCATTAGAACGACGCCTCATGATTATTTTCATGATTGACTCCATGGGTGGGTTTTAGCATTATCTTTTTTTATTGTTTGTAAGCACAGATGTACCACCATTCAACAGCCTAGGGACCTATCTGTAGGGAACGCTCAAGTGCTAGAAGACCACATATGTTGGTTGTGAATTGAGTAGCTTAATTAAGGAAAAAGATTATCTCGCTGCACAGGAAACCCTGAAAAATATCAGAGTTGGGTTTATACATTATTAACACTTAGAGAGATCATGTATGTGTGTATGTGTGTATTCTGTGACATGGAGATATACTTAGGAAATCCTTGCTCTTTTAAAGGGATTAAGATTTTACTCTTAAATTCTTTTTAGAGTGTTCTTTAATATTGAGCATATGGGTAAAAGATCTATGAGGGTGTGCCGAAAGCCTAAATAGGGGGGATCAAGAGTCATTGGCCGTAGCCTCAATATGAATCCAGAAATGTTTTTCAAAGCTCGCTGTAAAATTAACAGGTTATCTGCAGTATTGGGCATAAAACCTGGCAGGCAGTATTTGAACTCCTCAGAACACCCTGTATACTGGGTGGGGCAAATCAGGCTATTCAGTTGTTCTTGTCATAAATAGGTGCTTCAATCACACTTTGGAAAATACTTGTGGTGTTTTGTACATGCAATTTTGTGCATCACTGCCCTCTCTGCACACTTTAAAGGACACTTTTTGAAATCCTGGTTCTTTACATTTTCAGAGGTTCATGGAGTGCTATCTGGAGCATTTTAGAAGTAAGACTGCTAGGGTAGGATGAACAGTTTACTGTTCACTGCTAAGTTATTGATGACATTGTCATTTTGAACTGTTGCAGAGGTTCACTGTTTCTGGCTGAGAGACTCTCTTTGGGAGGGTATTGTAGTGGCATCTATTGTTATAGTAGGACTGGTAGTTTACTATTGTATCCTGTCTCTTTGCAGTTGGCCCACACATAGGGCGTTATTGCGGGCAGAACAACCCAGGACGTGTCCGGTCTTCAACAGGGATTCTTTCAATGGTATTTTACACTGACAGTGCCATAGCAAAGGAGGGATTCTCAGCAAACTACAGCGTGTCGCAGAGCAGTGTGTCAGAAGGTCAGTATTTATCTATCCTGCAGAGCTTCTTGGAAACTACTCTCTGTTATGTCTTCTTGCACACCAGGTGTTGCCTGAAGCTTTAAAGAAACCTTAAATAAATAAGATGGTGGGGAAGGATTGGTTCTGCTTTCCTTTTTTCTTTTTTTTAAAGAACAGCTGCCCTTTGAAAAGCAGCACAAGAACCAGAATTCTCCTTGCAGTTTTATTCCACAGTATTGCCAGGAAGTGGGGGTCATTATTGTGAAAAACTGTGCTGACCACGGGAAAGCAGGAATGCAGAGCAATTGAACACTTGCATTAAAACAGTGAAACACGGACAATGAATGCATTATCCAAAGCCTTCTTTTATTACTTGGAATAGGCTTTGGTGATCGATTTCTTGAATAAAAAGAGCCCATTTAATATATGTGCTCTTGTTAAACCATTTCATAAGCTATCTAAGCTTTGTTCTCTGACTCATATTTTTTCCCCAGTTACCTGATTTTCATGCTTACCCTCTGGACAGAGAATGAAACAAAGTGAGGGAGACACAGGAAAAAAAACAGGCTGTGTTACACCACATCCTTGCAGATTTTCTTGCTCTCCTCAGTGATAAATCATACACTTTAAATCAAACTCTCTCTCTTCTTTCTGTGTCTTACCGAGTTTCAAGCAGACTCACCCATATTTAATCTACTTGTTTAGTCAAAGAAGGAACAAAAGAAAAATGAGTAAACTGAAATAATCTCCATAATTCACCAGCTCTCTTTCACTCCTTACCTCTTTAACATCTTTCTTTCTAACATGCATAGCCAGGAAGAGGGAACAGGACACACCCAGCCTCTGTGGATGGGAAGCATCCTTCTCCATCTGTCTCAGACTGTACTTTCAACTAGTTTGGTTGCTCCCTATGGTGCTGCTCCTATCCCTTCATTAGGTAACACAGGCAACTTGGGTCCCCATGTCCCTCTCCTCCACAGCCGTCCTCCTGGGCTGTAGATGCATCATCACACTGAAATCAGAATTAATAGTATCTGCTACACTGGGATGTCTTCAGCTCTTAAGCACAGGACAATAGAACAGAAGTCAGTGTGTGTAAAAACTCTTTTGGATGATAAGAGGACACATTTCATATGCTGTAGACTTAAGACAGAGTGAATGGTCTCACTTAATTTCAGCTACCCTTGCTCTTTGTGTCATCAGCACAGAGAGGGTCACCTCCAGAGGACAGCTCAATCTGCTTATCTCAGACATGTGAGGTGTCCCTAGGAGGTACTTGTCCCTCTCAGTAGACTACAGGGAAAGCCAACATGTCTACATCAAACTGGACACTTCCCTTTTACATATTTTAATATGACTCCTACCTATCATGTTTTGCATTCTTTACAGTGGCTTATGGCTCTCCTTCAGATTTCAAGCAGAAGTTAATTTACTTTGAGACTTACCCTAATGTAGTTCAGCTCCAGTACTTCACCCAAGGCTCCCAATACACTGAAGCAGCACAGATTTGGGGAAAAGGGTCATATGTTGTGGAAAATGCAGCTGACAGCAAGTTTGATAATTCAGTTGTGGGTCACCCTAAGTACAACTCCTATAAAATAACCTTTGTAGCATTTCTGAATGTAAATTTTTGGATCCCTGGTAAAAGATTTAAACACTTTTTTACAGAATATTTTAATTTTAATTTAAAAATAGGAAATTTGGGGGTTTAAATCTCATTTTTCCAACTCATAGATGTTGAAACCTTCAACTCGGCACCCACCCCTCTATTAGAGAAACATCAGCTCCAGAGAAGGTGTGATAAAAAGGAGTGTATATCCAGATGTCAGGGCCTCCACTTCACACACTGGTATTTTACCTTAAATTTCTAATAAAAGAATGAATTATATTTCTATAATGTGAATAGGCACATGGTTTTTTCTCCTACCCCACTTCTGACATGAGGGGCACATGAGCACCTGGGTGTGAGGATCTGTCTAAAGCCATCAGCCTCTCTTGCTTTAGTAGAGGTTGCAGCCTTCATATTTGAAGACTGAGAGAAGAATTGAGTCTCCATGCCCTACTAGCCTTTGAATTCACTATAGTGATTAGGATGTCAATTGATTCTAAATTATCTAGGTAATTTTTGTGTCAACAAAAAGAGATTGAATGAAGATGATCAACTTGTTTAAAATACACCACGTTACGGAAGAGTTGGTAATTCCCTTAGGTCAATAATCTTCTGGCCTGAATTCAAATTCTGTTGATCTGTTTCGCTCCAGTGTCTGGGATCCAAAGAGAATGGCTAAAATTTTAATAATATTTTTTAAGCATTTTATACTTTTTGTATGGAAGTAAATAGTTTTAAAATCAAATTATTTCATACAGTCATCTAGTTTGTCCTTCCTGAGTTTGTGCATAATTATTGGGTGAACATACATTGTTTTATGTTATGAATCCACAGAAGTGTTCGTGCTAGCCTAGAATAGAGAATTCTATTGTCCTATATTGAAATGGCTAAAATGCTGGGCTAAAAATATTTGTGTAGCATTATTAATGCAGGAATTGCCATGGCAACTCAAATGACAGTATTAAGAATGACACCATAAGCCCAATACTGCCTCACTTAAAGTTGCTAAAGTATTCGAAGTCACATAAAAATAAATTATTTAGATATTCATATTCAAAGCAGGGAAATGTTCTTATTATTCGAAGTCTAAATCAAAAAACTGACCATAATAATGATGGTAATTTATTTTTCTTCAGATTTCCAGTGCATGGAACCACTAGGTATGGAGTCAGGAGAAATTCACTCTGATCAAATCACTGTCTCCTCCCAGTACAGCGCTATCTGGTCTTCAGAAAGGTCCCGGCTAAATTACCCTGAGAATGGATGGACCCCAGGGGAAGATTCTATCAGAGAATGGATACAGGTAAAAAGATAATGTTTTAAAGATATTATTAACAATACTCTGTGGAGTTCATTGAATGTGGAGAACGCAAAAGAAAGGAAAAAAATAACACAGTAAAGTACTTCTACATAATTTAAGAATCATTGCAAGTGAATATCTCATATTCCCTATTAGACACATAAAAAAAGACTTATTCTCAGAGGTATAGAAAAAGAAAAGGTCAGGAAGATTAATTCTTCTGTTTCCCACATCTATTGTTTTTTCAGTCTTCTGGGCACAAATAAAAGAGATTTTGGTTTAGTGGAAAAGTCAATATTAGTTTAACATGCACTTAAAGTGGAATGTCCCAGTAAGCTGAGCATGTGCTATGTCTCTAGCTGATTACAGTTAAGCATTAATACAACATAGTGTTTTCATGCACTCAGATTTCACCTCAGAAGACCTATGTCTCTTCTAGAATATGGTACACATGGAATGAGTTCAATGGTCTCTGTCTAGTGGCTATTCTTCCACATCCTTAAACACAACATTCATTAGCAAGATGAGCTGCTTTGGCTTTGCTCTGTTAATACAGGAGAAATCCTGCAAACATTTGTTGCCATGAAGAGGCTCCTTGAATTCAGTCAGTCTGTTTGGGCTTGTTTTTTGCTATGTTTTATCAGGTCCATAGCTTAATGCTCCATGATTCCTGAACAATTTAAGACTTTAATCATATGAATTACTGTATAAAAAGACAATAATATAATAACAGGCAAGCATCAACATCATTATATGAAAAAACCCACTGGTTTGCCTCAACTGTACATTGCCTTACACTGCTGAGCTGAAACCTAGATTCTATTTCTGTTGGCAAAATCTAAGAGAAAGGCTTGAGCATATTAGATCTATATTACTAATATTTAAAACTTTTTCATAGATTTTAAACATTCCTCCTGCTTCTGTTGTTTTCTATAGGAAATTACTAACTGACATATAAAAACAATGCCTTGTTAGCCTTCCATACGAATGTTCACACTGGTGTTTCCTGTGAGGTTTGCTGTCTGCAAGAAAGCTTAAAAACATGTTGAGTAGCAGTTAGTAAAGGGAAGAAAGAAGGGGAAATCTTTAATTTCTGATCCTTGGCACACAGCGGGACTCTCAGGTGTCCTGCCTGGGGGCCCCTATGCATCCTGAGGTCCTGGCAACGTGGTGATCGCATACAATGGACCTAATCAGACTTCAGAGTGGCAAAAAAAATAAATCTGTTTATCTTTTTCATTACTGAGGAATAAACACCAAAATCTCCCCAACCTTATCTAAGTGCTAGGCTTGCTATTAATCATTGCCACTTGCAATCCATGGAATGCTCATAGAAAATGGAATGCATTAGAATCAAATTCCATGTGTTTCATCTGGTCAAAGGGCCGCCACTTTTTCTTTGTTTCCTTCTTTTCTGCTGTCACTTGCACATTTATGACTGGATAATCAAAGCAAGAGAGCTAGTCAAATCTCATTCATGTGTTCTGTGTGCTTATTAACCTTATTAAGTTATGATAACTACATACCTATATATATAGCTTAATCCTTTCACTTACAACTAGATCGTTCTGAGAAAAAGCTTCAAAGGACTTTTTTTAACCATTAACTTCTCTAATAACAGACACAACAGAATTCAGGATACTTCAGGGTTTATGCTTCAAACAGCTCAGGGTTCCTCAGTCCTCCTGCCCATGAATTTGTCAGCCTCTTTTGCTTCCTGTCATAAACCAGAGTGCTCAGGGGCTGAAACAACCACTGAGTAGAATTTTTAGCAGCTTTATGCTGCCTCCAGCTATCAGATCAGCCAAGAAGTTGGTGGTCATTTGCATGCAATCTAGCCCTTGGGCATCTCCTTCACTAAAGGCTACTGTTAGTAGTTTCTACCACTCAACTTCTGCAGCAGAAGCAACCAAGCTAGTTCAGAGATTGTGAAAAGACAGGGGATGCTGTACTCAAAGTACAATAGTTTAACTCATCTTTGGCTCTGATGTTTATTTGTTGTGGTTTCATTGATAATTCAAACTTCCACTTGTGTTCTAAATGCTTTCCTGTTAACTGACAATGTTGAGATTGGTGCTGAGGGCTTCAAACCATCAGGAACTTCAACAGCAGGATTCTTGTGCATGTAAACTGCCATCTTCTACGAAGTCTTGATGCCACTGGCAGTAAGTGCATGTTGCAAGTTTGTGTCTGGATAAAACATTGAGATCCCCTGTTTCCTCTGTACAACTATCCTCGGGAACAGATGTTCATCTCCATAAGAGCTTACAGAAAAACAACCAAGGACATGTAACTGATAAAATACTCTGAAATTACCCATAGGAAAAAAGTTGTAACATTTTATAAAAGGAGGAAGGCACGTGTATGTGAAGGACTGAGGTCACTCTGTTCTGCTTTGTTGTGCATGTTATTGTAAACTAGTCATTTGTGTGAACTATTTGCTTTTGTGCAGTACAGCATAAATGAATTTTTGCTGCACAGAGCAAGAACTCTAGCAAATATTCCACAGGAAAAAAAAAAAAAAGCTGAAGCATACAGCAATGCTGAACTTAGAACTTTTAAAGTGAAAATTTCTGCCTACATGTCCTTGTCTGAACGACAAAGACTGTGTGTATCAGTTAATCATTAATTTTTTTTCACAATTGCTGGTTTCTATACCTGCACACGCACTGCAGCTGGTTAAATAGTGATGTCTGCCTTTAAACTGATAAAATGCAAGTAAGGCATACATATGAGCTATGTACAGTCATACATTGGCAAAACAGCTTGAAAAAACAGCTCCAAAACTAATTTCCTCAGTGTATCATTTTTTTGTGTAAGGGAAATATTATAGTTCTCCTTTCGCTTCCTTTTGCCTCTCCCTTCAAGGTTAATGTTTTTGTTAAGACAAAAGAAACAGAAAACTTCAGTTGAGTATCAGCCAAAGGAGATTGGTATCTTCAGAGGACGTCTAGAGGGCATGTGATATCATTGTCCCCTTTGAGGTGTTGAAGTCTTTTGGACCATTTCGCTGAAAATAATTAAGAAAATAATGTTGGCTTGTTGTTAGTAGTGGATTTGCATGAATTCCATCTGTGGACCTGAAACTCATTCTTTGGTGGAAAACCTGGGTTGCTCCTTTGTGGCTGACAGGTACAAATTAGCAAGTCCATCTGAGTCCACCTGCTTACAGGGATCCACTAAATGAAAGTTGCCTTTCCATTTCTTTTCTCAGTTGTTTGGATATAAATGTCAAAGCTTAGATTTAAAATTTTCATGGCACAGTCACACTATAAGTCTGCACAGTACTTTCTCCGTTTTATTTTTGCCCTCAAACACACTTTTGAAAATTGCTGGTCTAACTTGAGATTTGGAGTGATACCTTAATCAGAAACAGAGTCACTCCAGATTGAATTTCTTCTGTAAAAACACGTTAATAAAGTCTGTGGATTTTCCAATATGAATGGAATAAAAATATGCATGAGGCAAAGGCTGCCAAAAATAAGCATGAAGGTAGTTTATTGTCATATGGGATGTTATTAACATCTCAACCTTAAGCTCAGCCTACTTGTTTATTGCACTTATGATTCACACACTTGACTGCCCTTCAGTTTGAAACAGCATAATTTAAAATAAAAAATAAAAACAGCCCTTTAATTTAATCAAGAGCAGGGAACTGCCATTGCAATATAAGTCATTGTCCCTCATTAACGTATCCTTTCACAGGAAAAATAGTATAGTGTTTCCATTTATGTAATCTGAACAACAAACATGTTAATAGGTATCAATTACCAGCCAGTTTCAGTACTTAGAACCTGTAAGAAGGCCCATGCGAGGGTTTGACATCTGGTTTTAGTGAAATTGTTCCTGTCTGTGGTATTTAAAATTTAAAGAACTCCTGTTATTGTGCAATTGGGAATCCTAGGGGAGTACAATGTTAATGAAATCCATAACGTGCAGGGATTTTATGATTGCATTTTCAAGGCATTCCTTCTAAAGGGACAACTGATGTCTGCCATGGCAGAAGTAATTGTGTTTTTACAGAGTAGATTTAATGTTCGCATTTAAGAACATCAGTTATGTTTACACTCATCTGAAAAAATAACATGCAAAATCTCTATATTTAGGGAACTTTGCATCTTATTTCTGAATCCTTCGAGTAGGAGCCCTGGGGCATTGTGCCTGGCAAACCCTTGCCCCTCAGGGATGCCCTGGTAGGTTGTGGCCATCAGCCCCCAGGGCAGCACAGGAGTCAGGGGAGCTCCAGGAGAGGTGTCTCAGCTAAAGACACTTGAAACCCATGTGTGTGCGGTTTTGAGAGGAGACTGATTGCCTATTACCAGGGTCACTGGGAACCTCTGCTACCATCAATCCTCATAATGGTGTGGGTTTTCAAACCCACAAGGAGCAACACCTTCCGGGTGCTTTTACTGCAGGATCTGTATGTTTTCTATCAAAATGTTTCTTCTAATGCATATAACACAAATCTTTACACTCCCACGAGGCTGGATGATAGTTTCTGGGTGGCACAATTTTCCTCTTACCGTGTAATATTGAGCAAGACCTCCAGCTTGCCCACAGAGCAAAGCATGTTTGTTAATAACACAAGATCTTCAGTTCATATTATGTCTGGGCTTGGACAAACCCATAAATCCAGCTTTAAGAATCACAGTATCAGATCAAAACTTTGCAGCCATAAACCAAAAAGCACTACTCTGGTATAAACACACTCTGCCAGTTCAAATTTGTTCAAAAAGGTTAACAGGGGGTTAACATAAATAGACATTATGCTCTGAATTCGGTACTATCTGTCATTCTGCAGCTGACATAAGGCCATACACTAAGATGAACTCCTTATTGTGTGTTCTGGCTAATTTGACATAAATGGCTAATCCAGCCCTAATTTATACTGCTGGGGTTTGCAGTGGGGCACAGACCTGGTATCACATGTAAACATCCAGACTCAGAGGTTGGCATGAGCAGCATGTTTTGTCTGCCTCCCTCTGGCTTCTGCCTGCCAGTCTTCATGTCATCACACATCCCTTTGGCACCTTCAGCTCCTGCAGAGTAATTCTAGTCCTCTAGAGCAGTAAGCCCTACGAATACCAGCTGATCTGGTGCAAAATTCTCCCTCTGCATCTTGCAGCATTTAGGGGTCTGAAGAGAGGCCAGAGAGGTAAGAATAGGTCTCAAAAAACAACCTGGGAGATCCCCCTTGCCTTCACTGATTGAAATATCAGTTGTTTATTTAACACTAACTCTCCCTCCTGTGGAAGGAAAATATACTCCCATTGATTTAAAACATTTCTATGTATACACTACTTCACCAGAACTGAGAGGAAACTCTGAGCTGGAATTTTTCTTCCACATTTGTCTTCATTCCTTTACATTTTAACCTGCATTCCTCATTATTTGCTCCTTTGTAAGCAAAACCCAGGAGCAAACATCACTGATATATACTGATATATAGATTAATACAGATTTATTCCCATATCACCTCTGAAAATAATCACAGTTCATCATTTGGTGTCTTGACGTTTCATCTGTGTCGTAGCTTATTTCCTTATCAGGTATTCACTTAAAAATACAGGCAGTATTTATAGATGCTGTTGAACAGCATGTTTGTTTAATTAGCAGGTTTATTCTTACATCAGGCAGCTGTTTAGGCTGACTTTACCAAGCTAGCTTATCTAAATATTTCACATGAAAGCTCAAGGAAGTGCAAGTCAACAATGCCTGTTATTTTTATTATGATTTCTGTTGCTTTTGGAGTTTGATAGTGAAGTGCATCCTATTACTGCATAGAATAACATGAAAACTGTGAAATCTCAGCCTCCCAGTTCTCCTGGCCTTTGAAGGACTGCCTGAGAGCTGGAGTTCAGAGGCTTTGTGGTGGGGCTTGAGCATCATTAGGGAGCACACTGACATGAAAGCACAAAAACTGTCAGTCCTTTGTCTTCTCTACCGATTTAGAATACAAGTCATTAGAATACAAGTATTTGGTTCATGTCATTTTACAGTTCATAACTGCACTCCAGAAATCACAAAAAGCAGAGTTAGCTTTGTGTGGAAAAGCGTTACAGTTATCTTAACGGTCTTAACATGCTTTGCACATGGGCAAAGAATGACAAAAGAATATTCCCTTCTGGAAATCACAGCCAGTACAGACTGTGACACAGCACAGAACCGAGGTTAATTGACCCAGCAGGATACATTCGTACCTTTATTTACTGTGACATGGGAATAAATGGTAGAGTTTCACAAAGGCAAGTACTGAAATTAGACAAGAGGGAGAAGGAGAAATAAAAGGGCCTTACAAAGTATGAAGGTTTTTTGATTATTCAAAGTGCTTTAAGAGCTATTTTAGTACCAGAAAGTTCCCAGCCATAGATTTATCACTCTGGGGAGGCTGAAGAGATGCTCAGAGAACTGTGCAAAACCATTGGCAGCCTTATTGCTCCAGAAGTGCAGGTGCAAAATGCAGTTTAGAATAAAATCCTCTCTACCTCCCTCTGACATGTTTCAGCATCAGCCCTAATACAGAGGGGAGTCCTGTGTGGCTTCAAGCAATCCTGCATGCAACATATGGAGGAGCAGCAGCAGCAGAGCCCCTCCGAGCTTCCACTACCAGCCTAATCATTATAATAGTTTCAGTTCTTTCAGGGGATACATTATGCAGAGATCTGAGTAGTTTGTATATAGCTCTGTAATTACCTATGCATCCACTTCCCAGTCCAGCCCTACATCCCCTCAACTGCTGCAAGACAGATGGCCCTTTAGAGCTGAGATAGCGAGTTAAAAATGTGTCCAGCAAAAACACTGATTCAGCAACTACTAAAATAATTTTGTGGATTTATATCACTTTCACTAGTTGGTTCCAGAAGGTAAAGAAATTAAAATCTTTAAGTCGAAACTAAAACTAGTTTTAAACTAACCACCACAGTCTAGGGGGGTTTTGTTTTGTTTTTTAAATCACGGCTTGTACTTTTACTTACTTTCACAGAAATTAGAGCCACTTTAAAAAAGTCTGTACAAAATTATTCTTCTTTCTTTTTTGTTTTTGTTTTTATTTTTATTTATTCATTAGGTTCACATTTGACTTGACTCAGAACATTTGTTATACTTTGCTGGTTTTCAAGCTGCCACCATGCCAAGAGAGCCAGTTGTTTGTGCCATTCTGTTTGGTATGGGAGCTCTCTCCCATATGGCTTGCAGACCCCGTGGGGTCTGAGACAGGCTTGCCCACCCATCTACCAGGCACTGCAGCACATCTGCTCCACCGCAGCCAGAACCTTCTGCAGATGTGAAGGAAGGTGTCTCAGAAGGAGATTTTTCTGATCCTAGCAGAAATAAATTAATCTACAAGACTAAGCAGGTGTCAAACTGAGGATGAGGCAAAGCTCAAGGCTAGAAGTGAAGTGACTGAGGCCTTGGGTAGGAGCACAGAGCTGAGGTGTGTTATAATAAGCAGAGTTATTACTGAGCTAAAGGTCTCTGTTCTCACGGGGCTGACCCTGGGCTGGAGATGATAGGTGTACTGCTGAGTGCTTTGCAGAGACGATTATGCATTTTTATTCACTCTTTCCACACCTGCACAGTAGTATGAAGCTGTAGAGTTCATGAGTCCTATGGGCCCTTCCCCATCCCAGCATCCATGCTCCAGATTTTCCGTTGCTGAGCTATTATTTGCCTCCCCTGTCTTTGTGTCATCCAGCCTTTCCGTCCCAGTTTAATTCTGCTCTACCCATTAGGTGACATTTTCACAGCAGTAGCAAAATAGGTAAAGTGGAAGGATAAAAGAGATTTCTTCCAACTGGTAAATACCTGCCCTTCAGAAAGCAATTTGTCTACTTTTTAAAAAAGTATATTTCAAAAAGGAAACACTTCATTTTGGCTTTGACTCTGATGTTTTTACTCAAGATTTTTAAAAAAGTCTTTAAAACGGCATTGGAATAAATTCCAAAGCTGACTGACAAACAAAACCTACTAGCAGAGAAAATACAGTTGACCAAACATTAATCTGAGGTTTGGTTCTTCTGTTTTCAGCAATAACTGGCTTCTCATCAGAGAAGCACTGTTTACACATAACTTCCACCAACCAGCTGTAACTGTGTAGTCTGGTCTTTCTCTTCATTGCAGCCTTTTGTGTTGAACACTTCAGAAAAAAATCATTTCTTGATCTCCTGAAGCTGATGAAAAGATCAATTTGCCCTATCACATATAAAACCAGGGTGTATTTTAACTGGTCAAATTTAGGTTATAGGTTATTGTAGTAAAGACTGAAGTGTCTTTCAGCTTTAACAGACCCAGGACCGGGTTCTTCCATTGCAAATCCTACCAACTTCAAGCTATTGGCTGATGTGTTAACATAGTACAGAATAATTTTTGAATGCTCTTATCAGGCCTTAAAAATTAACTGTCCACAGGAGTGCTCCTCCCCTTTCATGATATGCTTAACTCAGAAAATACACCCTTGTGTTTATTTTTAAAAGCTGCAGCGCTTAAAAATCAATAGCTTGTTCTTTACATAGCTGGAGATAGAGTAACTTTTAGATAGGCACAGTGAGGGTACACAAACCAGGCATCATTAGCTGGCCAAAGAAACTCTGAAAATGAAATCCCTGTGGCTGGAGTTTGAGTGTGTTTTGCTAAGTGAAGGGCAGAGCTGGGGACAGACAATTACCCTGGTTTGCTTTAGCACCTGAGGGAAGTTGTCTTGGTAGTCACTGGCCTGTGCCATCCCTTCTACTGTTCCCCTTCCTCCACCAGCACAGGACAAGAGCACCACTCTCAGCAGCAGGACTTCCAAATCACACCTTCAGAAGTATTTCATCTACCTGTGTGCATTTCCTCAGAGCTATGAGGGACATACCAAAGTGGAATAATCTTTGCATGTGCAGCCTGTCACTCATTTTTCACCATACACTTACACTACCCTCACCACATCATCTAACTGCAGCTACCTGACGTTTTTCTAGAAGGTAGCAGAAACTCATATTTTGAAAAAGCAGTGACTTGCTTGGTGACCCAGTAGTAAATTAAAATCATCATATACAATGTGTATGAAATAGAAAATCGAATTTTGGTGCAACAAAACTGACAGTTCCATTTAACAGAGAATAAATGAATGCAGGCTCCTGTGGATGAATGACTGATTTAAAGAGACTGTGACGATTTTCCAAGAGGAGAAAGCTGATCACAAGAAAATACATACATTTCTATGTGACACAGGTTATACGCCTACTCCAATTGCCAGTGAAATTAGGCTTAAAAAGCATTATATCATAGACACTGGCATTTTTTCCTGATTTTACTGTAATTTTTTGTAGAAAACCCAAAGTCTGAACTTTCAAAAATATCTGAGTGTAGTAAATTCCAGATATTTCAGTGGAACTGGCTCTGAACACAGAGATTGCGCTGTCAGATCTGTCTACACCATCAAGGTGTGCTGTCTGAGACAGCAGAGGTTTAATTTTCCGTAGTGTATCATCCCTCCCTTAACAGCTTCCTAACCATTAGCACAGGTATGCTGTGAAACAGGAAGAAGCAGAAGTTATTACTTCGTGTTTACACATGTAATATTGTACTTATGTTCAAAATACCAAAATTATAAATCAAGCCCTTCTTCCTGCACCCTCTGATTCTAACAGTACAGCAGCTGGCAAAAAAAAAAAATCTACAAAAGAACTTAATAGGCAAAATTCAGTGTTTTCCATGCAAACCCTGGTTATTCACATGTGAAGAAGTCTGATAGAGAAGCCTTGGATTACTTGTTTCCCATTTGGGCATTAGTTGCTCAGTACACTTAGGGGAAAGAAAGTCCTACAATTATGCCCTTTTCTCAGAAAAGAGAAGTTCTGCAAGTATTGCTATAGAGTTTCCCTTTTCTATAGTTTCTAACATGAACCGGGGAAGGTCACATTCAAACTGCACTAAATAGTTGTCTTCATTCCAGATCACAGGATTAAGCTCAGGTTTAAAATTAAATGTAAATTACAAATAAGTATTCAGAAAACGTTAATTAAAAGTATTACGTTCCTGACTCATTTATTGCTCAGCAAGGGTTCCTAAGTATCTTAGCTGGAGAAAGGGGCCATTCACATTCCCCCTTTTTTTTTTGACCAAGTCATTGTACATGTCTTAGGTTATCCATTTGCAAGTTAATGTAGTGCCGAAGCAAAGGTTTTCATTTTAAAGAAGTAATATTTCACAGCAAGATATGTTCCTGAAAGATGTAAAACAATCTTTTTCTAAAGCACTGGAGTTAATCAGCCTTTCTTCGCTGCTACAGAGAGGGTTTGAATGGCATAGGATGCTGATTGCTTAGATCCCAGAGTCTATAGAAAACCCAATACGATTACATTTTCCTCCCTTTGTTATCAGAGTTTATTGTATCTTGGTGTTCAGGATTTAAGTAGTTTTCAAGTAAGAAAAATAAATTAAGAAAAAGGTATTTTCTGAGTCTTCTGAATAACAATTGTGTTATATCAGAGCGTCACATGAATGCAAAAGGTGGAGCTTGCAAATGAATAACATAAGGATCGTTCCCTATCACTGCATGTGCACTGGATGCATTTCACACAACAGAAAGAGCCCCTTTCAGGGGAGCATTGCATTGCCTTTGCTTGTAAACTAAGCTTCTTCGGTGACCCCCTCTACAAGTATCACACAGAGCTCGTGTAGCAGTGTCAGTGCTGCTCCCGGCCCATTTGCAGTATTTCTCTTTCACATTTGATCTTTATAGTTTCCATACTGGAGCAATTTTGTTTGCTGAATTCTGGAAATGTCTCCAGTTAAAATGCTAGTGTATTAACCTGCTGTACTGAGTCTCTTTTGTTTCTCTTTACCAGAGTGCTGCTTGCCAATTTTTACGACTACAGCAGATTTTACTATTCAAACAGAACCAGATGGAACACCAGTTCAAAGAACATGTCAGAATTAAATATTTCTTTTTTAATTAGTTGCTTCTGATTTATGCAAAAAAAATTAACATAAGAGTGGGAGAATGTGCCATGAATCCAGATGCAACACAGCCCACACAAGCATTATCTTTTCTCTGTCAGAGACACAGAGGCTTTCTCTTTCATTATTTTCTTGTCTTTTCTTTTTTCCTTTCAGTTTCTGGATTTCAGTTTTCTAATGTTTTCTGCATCTTTTCCTTCTTGGACCAGATCCATAATGATGACTGAGGTTATGCTATGTTCATCATTCATACTTTTTCATCGTTATCTTGAATTCTCTCTCATAGAAACTGGTGGATCTGCTTCTAAAAGAAGTTATTGTACACAATACTGCAATCCCAGCATCACTAGCTCAACGTGATAGCATTCTTTGACTCTAATCCTTCTTTTTAGTTGAGGGAATCTTTACACTTATGGTTTTTTCTGCTGCAGAAAAGGATTTAAGCAGAAGGTCAAGATTGTGAGCAATATATATTTCAAATGCTAGAGAAAGTTCGTTTCCCTTTTGCTGCCAAGAATTCCTGTTTCTTTGGCATGAATGTTTGCTCATCTCTTCTTTCATGCTTCCCCATTTTTGCCAAGTCACATAACCATCAGTTCAGTAAAACATGCTGACTAGGGGCAGTTGTTAGGCACAGACTAGAAGTTAGGCGTGTGATTAGCTGCTTTCCCTTTTGGGGCTCTCAGGATGTTGCTGTCAAGGTCAATGAGAAAGACTTCAGTGACTCAGGAGAGATCTTAATAACAGCAATGTTTTCTCCCCACTTTCTTCATGGAGCTGCCACGAGTATCACTGAGAATTTTGCACAAAGATCTGAGGTAGTTTACAGGCTTAACTTTTTTTGGTTAAACCCAGGATGAATATTTACACCCTGCCATTAATCAAAGAATTTTGCTCTTGTAGTAACTACTCATTTCAAGGATGAGGATTTTTGGAAGTAATTTTCCGACCAAATTAATTAAACTATTTTGAGAATTTCTACTGTAGCCTGTGCCGTTCTTACTTAGCATTATAATCTAATAAGTAAAGGAATTAAGTCTTATTTGTATATACCTCTTGAGGAAGCATGATTGGTCAAATAAAAAGCAATACTTAATAAAAAAAGATCAACTCTTGCTTAATTAAATATTTGACAGAAGAACAGTGAAGCATCACAATAGTTAATCTGACTCAGAGCACTGTATGCTATCTAGGGAAATGACACGGTTCTCTAAAAATATTTACTTTGGTATGTTGTGTCAAGTGATGGATTGTACAGCTTTTCAAGCCACAAGAGATGCCCACAACAAAAAGCTTCCTGTTGTTAATCAAACTCCAGCACTCGGTCCTTTATTTTCTCAGGCTGTTGAACAGAACTACAGTAGGAGTGTTGAAAGCTGGCAAAACTGCTCCCTTGCTGCAGTTCCCTCAATGACTGTATTTTATTTAGCAAGGCAGATTTTCATCCTGAAAATAAGGTCTTCCATACTTGGGCATGGTTATGTATGACGACAGGAAGCAGCAATATTAATTTCAAGCCGTGTATGTCGTGGGTAGTTCTTTATCCAGCAGTTTGCTAAGATTTGCTACATGATTCATTGTGCAGAGCTAAATGTTATTTTTTTCCTTCTCTTTAACTGGTCTCTAATAAAATGAGATGGCATATGCCATCCCTTGCATATCTATGTCTTAAAAATGTGTCACCCAGTAACATTTTTTGGAGACAGTAAGACAGCAATAAAAATATTTCTCCTGCATGCTAAAAGATATTGCAGAATAAATAGAGAGGAAGTAATTCATATGTAGCTAGTGCTTTGCAGTATGCTCTTGCAGGAAAGAAATTAATTTCAAGAATAGGAACAACAGAGGCTTTTTTTACATGAACATTTCTCTCCTGGAAAAAAAGAAAAAAACAAACCACACTTGAGATTCTCCTCATTTCTTGTAAGTTAAGGACCCATTCCTATAGGCAGTTCTACTCCTGCACTTGTGCTTACAAATAAAGACAGTCACACTGCAGCACAAACAATTACCAAAGGCTGGGTTTTTTGAGAAGACCCTAAGGCATCATTTTCCAAGAGATCTATGCTTTTTAATCAGAATGAAAGTGATCAAAATCTGAAAAAAGAACTAGCAACATACTGCAGTTAGTCAAAGCTGAAAACTCTGGTCATGGTAATAAAATGGCAATATTTCAGGTTTGGAGACATCTGCCTATCTCAGATCACAGCCATACAGCTTACAAAATGGCTTGTATTCTCTAAATAAATACCAGATGTTTGTTTATCATATGTGCAGAAAGTTAAATGTCAAATAATTGCAGGGAAATGGATTTGATCTTCATCTTCAAAAGTGCCACACTTCATCACCACCTCTCTCCACAGTCATTTTAACGTGAAACACAAGTTCTTGAAACAAAAAGGACAAGAAGGCCAAAACAAAAAGATAGTTATTAAAGATTTGTTACTGTCTATTACTGTAGTTGGAGGAGCCTGGATCTGAGAAAATGGGTAGCCTCTGGTCATGTTAAAATTCGGACCTTCTTTGGAAGGTCCAGGCAGTAAGCCTCCAAAATGCAAACCAGTTCCTATCTGTTTGGTGACACAGCTGTTTCACAGCTACTACCCCCACACTGATTCCTCTGGAAACCATGGAGAAGAGCTGTGTCTTACCACAGCCACACTTTGCTACCTTCAGGTTCCAAAGGTTAATAGCAGTAGATATGGTTAAATTTCAACTCTGAGCAGTCCCCGTGACATTTAGAATATGTGTTTTATGGACAAGTTTTACATTTTATAGAAAGCAAAGTTTCAAAAGACATTGAAACAAACAAACAAAAAAAAAAAAAACCAAAAAAAACAAAATACAGCACCAAGTGATTAATGAGAGTGAGCTTAACAGCCCAAGAAAATGTGTCATGCAGTTTCCAAAGTAGTCTTTTTTGTCACCTTACTTAGAGAGGAAGATTGATACATTTAGAGCTTGACTTGCAAACACACTTAGGAACAACAGAGGGGTGCTCAGTGTTGCAATTCTGTTTTCATGCACTGGAGAGGAGTGGTGCCTCTCCGTAGGCCACTGCAGAGAACCATCAAAGGGAGGAAAATGCCTCAAGCCCTGCCTCTCTCCTGGACCTTTTCACTGACACAGAACTGAAAACTCCAAGAGACCCTTCTGCTTCTCTGCTGCTTAGCCTCACCTTTCTTGTTTGCACTGCTCCTTACTCACAAAATAACACCGATGGAGAAATATTATTCTCTTTTTCTCTATCAGTTTGTGAACAAACAGCCCCTGGCATGTGTCAGGTCTGGGGTTAACGCTTCCTTTTGCAAGGGGTTTAAAGCTGTGCTGAACACTACAGCTGTCAGACTCCAGGCATTCCAGGAGAGGACTTCTGCTAACACAGTTCCAGTTTTCAAGAAGCACATAAAGATTTCCTGATCCAGAGACAGCACATCTATGTGGAGAGGAGTTCTCCCTAGCAAGAAGGGAGGCATCCCTCCTCCAGTACTGTGTCTCACTGTAGTTTCTGTCTTATGTCAGTTACTGGGCTCAGGAGTGTTAATGATGTTGCCTTTCCTTCCTTACTTGTAGGCAATACATTAAGGTCCTCTCAGAATCTCTCTCTCTCCCCCAGTGAGAGAATGCTGCTATCTTTTAGACATGAAGGTAGATATCTGTATCCCTGGTGTGTTTAGGACTGAGTCCTGGACAGTGAGATTGATGCTGTAGGATATTCAGTGCCCAGGAGTTAAGAAGGTGTATTGAATCCCAAAATTTGGGACTAAGCAGAATTTGGGCACCTGAAGTTTTGTAATGGGACAAGCCTGAGACACCTGAAGGGTCAGTGGCTGGTAGCAATTGTTAGCTCAGGCATCAAGTAATCAAACCTTTCCCTAAGCTGTCAATGTTAAATTTTAACTCAGCTTCAAATACCTAGAACTCTTGTAATAGGCCATTGCTTGACTTTATTCACAATGAAGTACTTACTGTATATTAAAAAGCCCCTACTAGAATAATTTCAAATCAGTTGGAATGGTACAGGCTTGGGACCCTAATCATTTCAAAACTGAAGAGCTGTTTCAAATTGTAAGAGAAGCAGATCATTTAAATAACTTAACTCTGCACTCCCTCAGACTTCCAGATTTTCAAGTGCACTTCAGCCTGGAAGTGAATGTGGTATTGGACATAACTCAGTGCAGCACACTTTACAATCAGCAGAGTACAGTTTGGAGAGCATTTGAAGTTAAGCTGAGATTGCTCAGCGCAATGATGCCCAGATTCCCCCATTAACTTTCAGATTGCAACAATCTAACATCTGAGACTCTCCAGTTGCTTTAAATCACTTGATTGTTTTTGTAAGGCGGTGCTGGGATTTTTTTTTTTTAAGGCTGCCTTTTTTTAATCACACAAAATGTTGCAGTATTTCACCCCCAAAGACAAGGGCTGAAATGTTACATATAGACTTTACCAGCCTTAAAAACTGGGGCAGTGGATTTGCCCTGAAAGCCAGTTCTATCTGTCACACACAAAGCTGCTATTCTTGTGTTGGAGGACTCCAAAATGCCTTGTATATGACATGGGCATTGAGAGAGCAGACATTCTGTCCTCAATAGCACTTCCTTCAGCCTTTTGGGAGAGAATGCAGAGCATGTTGATTTAACTGCCCCAGTGCCTTTGGATGTATGACATACATCCAGGAAAAAGGATGCCTGTAGGACACAGGACACATATATTCTGCCTCCTGCATACTTTGGAAATAATGAAAAAGCCTGAGACATTCGTGGGGCAATTTACTTGATAAGGGCTAATTCAACCTGTTATTATCCTACTGAACTCTGGCCAAGTGAAGTTTAGGGGGATAAATTACTCTGATTAATATTTTGTGAATAGTGTCATTTTATCATGAAATTAAATGGCTTACTTTGGGAAACAAAGAGAAGATTCTAGCTGTAGAAAAATAGGGTGAAGAATTTGATTTTAAAGGGTTTGTTGTTACAGCTAAAAGAAGGGCTGTACGGAAGTGACAGGAGTTTCAAGCTGTGGTCACCAACCTGACTGGGAGAAAGTTTTATGTCTAGTTTCAGCCATTTGGCAACTGGACTTGTGCACTGAGACAGATTTCTTGTGCCAGCAGAATAACTTGAATAGCTGTATTCCTGTACCCCACATCATACTCCCAAATATACTGATATTTCTTTGATGCCTTATGATCAACTAGGGGAGGAAAAAATCTAGATGGCAAATAACAGGGGAGAGAGCAAGATTAGCCTAAATCACTCATCCATTTGTAAAGGAGAAAGAGAGAGAAAAAGAGTGAAAACCTCTAATGAGTATTTGTGTGCACACCATGCCATTTATTTCTCCAGCAAGTTCAAAATGACATTATTTTCTAACGATAGAAGTCCACTACATTTGACAGTTGGAACAGAATTATTGCACTTGTGCTAATGTTTCTTTCTGTTTTCTTCAAATACATCATACAATAAAAGCAACTAATCTGCCTTTTTCCGAACAAAATCATCCAGTGATTTGTAATTATCTTGTGACTAACTAATACATCATGGGAGTCTTTTCTTCTCTTCTACTTGCAGGCAACAATTTCCTGAGTTTTGGCAGAATTCTTGTTATCATTCCCTAAATACACATCTTTGACACTGTACTATTAAATTTCATCTGATTTCTAATACTGCAATCCTTAGGGTCATTCAGTTCTCACTGCATGAGCCTCTTCTGTATTGACAAGGCCTTGCAGATTTGTGTCCTTAGCAAATTTCATTAGCATCTAAGCAAGGTGGTTAATGAAAGTATTAAGTAAGCTTTTTCACCAGACTGGTCCTTGGGGAACTTTCTTTAGTAACTTCTCTGCAGTCTGTTGATTCCCACTCGCACTGATGGGGTCTCTGGTTACTCCCTCACAGAGAAAAGAGAATTCTCTGGCATGTGAATAACCCTTCTGGCTAATTAGGCAAATTTTCCCATCCTCTGTGATGACGCTGTTTACAAAACAGGCGATTATGTCTATGTTATTATCAACAATATTTTGCAATTTCCTTGATACAAAATCCTTATTATGTTTGTAAAGCATCGTGGGGTGGAGGGTGTGCCATTTCTGCGCTATTGTTATGCTCTGAACTGATTATCCTCACATCCCAAATTATTCTCTACCCCAGGTAGACCTAGGCCTTCTCCGCTTTGTTTCTGGAATTGGGACCCAAGGAGCCATCTCAAAAGAAACAAAGAAAGAATATTACCTGAAAACATATCGTGTAGATGTCAGCTCCAATGGAGAGGACTGGATTACACTGAAGGAGGGAAACAAACCTGTTGTAAGTATTTTTTGGAGGTTTTATTGCTCTTCAGCCAAGAAATAGCCTGTTTAGTTGCTATCAGCTGTTTATAAAAGAGAAGTATCACAGGTTTAGTCAAGTTGCTCAGGGTTAACGCTTTGCCAAATCCAAAGCCAGCTATTGTCTCAATAGTGATGGGCCACAGAAGTTGCTTATGCAAAGCCTAGAGCAGCTGAAAATGGTACAAGGTTCACCCTAATTTGAGTGATTTGTTTCTTTTTCCTGGAGTGTTCTGCTCTTTCCCAGCTTGCCAGAGATCTTCTGTGTGACCTTGAGAAAAACATTATGCAGAACCTTTCAAAAAATGTGTTGCTCTGTTATCTACAGCGAAGCTGTGGATACGCAACATATCAGCGCCTCAGCTCCCTGTGCATGGCCGTGCTGTCTTGCAGGAGCACTGGCAAGTGATTACTGGTTTATTAGACTTCCAAGTACCTCAGTGATAGGGGTCATGCAGGCAGATGATGAGACACATCTTTCCATCCTTATAGATTTTTATCACCTTGCCATTTATCAGGAGATTTGCTCTCTGTGACCTCCCAATGAAACAGCTTTAGACACTTGTAAGAAAATCTTCATTATCCGCTACCGTGAGCATAAAGCTTATTACTGAGAAGTCAGTTCTACTCCAGCTCTCACATGAATAACCCCACTGAGACTGCGCCTCCCTTCCCACCTCGCTCAGGATGTGCCTGGAAGCAGCATCCCCAGAGGCTGCCAGGGGCTGATGCAACTGGAAAGGTTTTGTGGTACCTCCCTTCAGAACAGTTTTTTTGCGACTCTTCTGTGTCTTCACAGAAGAGCTGCACAATATCAAATATCAGTGTAACCCTATCTAGCTTTAAATATTTGGATACTGGTTTGTCCCTGACTCATCTGTAAATGCTATGCCAAGTCCACGTTTATCTAATCAAAATGGTAGCAGTACTTAACACATACATTTTTCTTCTTTGCAGCACTTTGTAAAACAATTAAAAAAATGAATACTGAAAGCTTCTCTTTGGCAGGTATTATCCTAGTTTTACAGGAACTTCAGAAGGTCAAATGCCACAATGTGGGCACTGTATAATGATATATAAAGATACAATAACTGACTTGCCCAAAGTCACAAGAGGAGCCAGCACTGTGGCTGGTATGAGACACATGGTTTCCTGGCTCTGCATTCTGTAAGCTGAACAACTGCTTCTTTCAAAACCAGACTGTGCATGATTTTCATTACCAGCTTCAATTTGTAAACTCTTCAAGAGTACATTTTACATGAGTTTCTCTTGCACATGCTGTCCTTAATTAATGAGAACACTTCCTAAACCTGTGTCACTTGTCTAAAAGGTTTATAAAAAATCAGGTTTCTAAAATGGCAATATTTTGCTGCTGATCGAGACAAGAAAAAACCGTGCACCATTCTCTCTCCAGTATTTTATTTCCCATTAAAAGTTCACAGCTACAGATCTCTTCAAGGCAGCCTCACTCCAGTATTTCACTAACACCTATAGGAAGCTGTGCACTTTTGAGAAAAAACTCATTTTCTCTGTCAGATGCAAACTTTGAGAAAACTACAGGAGGTCCACACAGAGAAAAGCTTTGCTGAAAAGGAATGTAGTTCCATTTAAAATCTCTTACTAGATATTAAATCACTTGAGATGTAACTGAGCCTGATGGGTTGACAGCTGTGTGCTGTTGGCCACCTATCCAAATTAGTGCAGTTACAGTAAGTTACAAACAGGAAAGTAGACAGTGTGTGTAAGAAATGGGACAAATGTCCCATAAAAGGAGAGGGGTTTGTATCCATGGAAAACAACAGGAAATCGGTCTTCCCTACGTGAGGAAGAAGCAGGAAGCTGAATCACCTTCTTTGGACTAGAACATTGCAAGGTTTCAGCTCTGCTAGGAAGGAGCAAGTCTGCAGGTTCCTCAACATGAAAGCACAGCCCAATCCTGTCCCTTCTTGTGGAAGTTTCATTGTTCATCTAATTTGACTGCCAGCCTCAGGGGATGCAGGGAAAATCTGAAAGCCTGTTATGTAGATTTTAAATAGACTTCCATCTCAGTATGCAAGGAGAAAAAAAAAAGTCTGAGTACTTGTTGAAAAGGATTTGAAAACAGGAGGTTAACAAAGCAAGGTTTGTATGATATCCTCTGCAAAACTTTTAAGCCCAAGGACAACAAAATAATGTGTTTTTATCCTGACTCCATATAGGATTTTTGTGTGGTCTAATTGAAATCCAAACCTTCAGTTTGAGCCTGAGGTTCTGTAGCTTTTTGTATCGTTCTACAAGTGTACTAGAAATAAAACTGCCCTAATGGGGCATTGAGGGATTCTTCCAGGACACAGAAGTCTTTGGGTGACATAGACCAGTGTATATCTTTCCTACATATAGATCTGGGAATTAGGAACATCTTTTTCAGTATCACTGAACACCTTCCATTTTCATTTTTCCTCCCCAAGAAAAGCTAATCTGTCTGCAAAAATTCTGTGAGGAGATTAATGAAAGAATTTCCCATGCAATTCTTCTGTCTCAGCCACCACAAAATAACCCTGGTTAGACTTTATATCATAAACATGTGTAAAACACAGAATTGTAAACACCATTTAAGAGAAAGTCTAACATATATATACTTTTTGTTCCCACACAAAGGTGTTTCAAGGGAATACCAATCCCACTGATGTTGTTTACAGACCTTTTGCCAAACCAGTTTTAACCCGGTTTGTGCGAATTAGACCTGTGTCTTGGGAAAATGGAGTTTCACTGAGATTTGAAGTCTATGGCTGCAAGATAACAGGTAGGTCTTGGGAAGGATTATAAAATAAAGAGAATTTATTGTGCTTATGCTGTGGGATTTATTTTTCTGAGTGAAATGCGTGTTCACGATTTCTGGTGTGGTCTGAATCTAGAAATGTTAAAAAAAAAAAATAAAAAAAGGAAACACCGCAACCCAAACATTTAGTGTTATCTGAATGTTGTTCTGACATTATCTTTTAGGTTTAATTACTTTCCTTCCTTTTTCCTTGCGTGGACCTGTAATTGCTTTACAGGTCCATGCAAATACCTGAGATACATGGATATTTTGCAAATTCCCTTCTTATTTTTCCTTCCTAACCCCCCCGTCCCTCTCTCTCATGCTTGCTATTCATAGGTAATTCTCAGCAGGTTTCCCAAGGAGCACACATACATGACTAGATATAAAAGCATTGTGAAGTGCAAACACTTAGATCTGAAACCTATGCAAGCTACAGTATTTATAGTCAAGTTCTCAATAATGACCAGTATTGGAATGTCATTCCTTTACATCACAGTTACCTATGAAAATTTTTTTTAGAAATCTTTTTTTTTCATAGTTTTACATTTCCTATACTTCCTACAAAATGGAGGTGCTTTTATATGTAAAGTAAAAATACAGGTTATAGATGAAAGAAAATGTTAAGAACTTAATATATTTTACAAAGCTAATTTTTCTAGAACATTTTTTAGCACATAACATAATTCATTGGCAGTAATTTTTAATACTTCTAGGATTTTTTTTTTTCCTTTAAGGTGTATATTTAGTCTTGAAAATGTTTCTTAGGACTGATTTTCCTACAGCAGGAAAATAAGATTACTAATTACTTTGTTAGAGAATTCCAGGTCATTCTATGAAATCTTTTCAGATTAGATGAAGATAATGTCAGCAGGACTACTCTTACATTCTATATTGGAAATCTTCATTCCTTGTTAGCAGGTACTTCTAATTTACTTTAATCTAGGATCATAAAAGAAGCAGCTATTTGGCTTCTGTTTCATCTGACAAAGTCTGAGAGACCAAGGAAATACAACAGGATAATCTCCCATGCAGCAGTAACTTATATTTTACAGAATGTATGAAGATTTCCATTTCCAATGCCACCAAAATAAAGTAATCTGCAACCAGGCTTTGGCTGATTTTGGAAGTTTTCTCTAGGGAAAGATTCACAAATTCAAATGACCCTGTGCTCTTTGCCTTAGCAAGAAGAATAGAAAACAAGAATAGAATAGGATTTTCTTATCCTTTTGGTTCCCACCAAGCCAAAAATACTTGTGGTATTTTGGTACTTCCTGCCAAAACTAGGATGTGCAAGTTCGAACAAATGAAAATTATATACAAATCCAGATAGATTCTTTTGGATATAAGAAATAAATAAGTAATTACTTATGATAGTTGAATTAACTGATGTGTCCTGTTTCTGGTTTTGTGCTTGTTCAGATTAACTATTTAATTTATTTGGGTTTTTTTTTTCTCTGTAGATTATCCTTGCTCTGGGATGCTGGGTATGGTGTCTGGGCTCATTCCTGACTCTCAGATTACTGCGTCTACTCAAGTGGATAGAAACTGGATCCCAGAAAATGCTCGGCTCATAACAAGCCGTTCAGGTTGGGCGCTGCCACCAACTACTCACCCATATACAAATGAATGGCTTCAAATAGACCTTGGTGAAGAAAAAATAGTGAGGGGCATAATTGTCCAGGGAGGCAAGCACCGAGAAAACAAAGTGTTCATGAAAAAATTCAAAATTGGCTACAGCAACAATGGATCAGATTGGAAAATGATCATGGATTCCACCAAGAAAAAGATAAAGGTAAGGAGAAAAACTCTGCACTAAAGAAAAGTTGCATTAAAACAAAAAAATAGTTTACATAACATTTCTATGCCTCTATTTCTGGACTTAGAAAAGGCACACAGCTGAGATGAAGCCAAGCAGGGGAGCTCCAAGGGCAGCAACCCTGAAGGGATGCTATGGGAGCCATCCCGTGAGGGCAAGAGCTGGCCTTGGGACATTTGCATCTCTCTGGCAGCAAAGGTTTTGCTTATTCAACAGCTAGTTCAGGCTTGATTCCTGACAACTTGGTGCTTCTGTGGCCCCCAGGTTACTGCACAATCCCATGCAATGGGATTTAAAAGTCTACTCTAAAAAACTAAACTCCACGCAAAAACCGAAAGTGAACAAATTTATTTGAGACACTGAATTACTTTTCTTTTGATCTATTTTTGTCAGAGCTGCAGAATAATGTTGGGGTTATTTAACTCAGTGGGGTACCTGTTGTATTTCTGGACTGCCTATAGATTCTGTGAGAATTTCACAGGCTCTTTGTCATGATCTGATCCAAGTCCCTCCAAAAGAAAGTGATGAAGTTTTTGACAAGTTATCCCATCCCAAGTGAAAAGTACTATTGTATTGTCACAGGTGAAGCATCTTTGCGATTGCTTGGGAATAAAGGGCAGCTGGTTCATAGGCTCAAGCAGAAACTGAAAGACATTTACAGGGGAGGACCAAATGAATTGCTGGGTTACGTGCCAAGGAAAATGAGTGTGGCCCAGAAAAGCTTCTGGGAATGTATCTGTTTTGATTTGCCTTTGCGTGTATGTGTTTCAGGACCTAAACTGCACTGTGTTTAGCTTGTTTATACCAAATCCCATTTTCATCTTTCATCCCATTTTGTTATCATTGCTCACAAAGTGTATTTTTGCTTCAAAAGGCCCAACTCATTTTTTATTCTTGCTACACAGTTCCTTGAAGAAATGAGTAGGGGCGCTGGTGCTATAGTACTGGGATGACCAGGGAATTTCATACCAAAATGTGCCCTCAAAAGGCAAATCATTGTGGTGCTTGGCAGATGGAAATCCTGAGAGTTGCTTCATATCTCATCTGTGTTGGTTTGAAAATTAGATATAAAAGTTGTTTTGCTATATAGACTCATCCATCGGGCAAACCTGTGTTTCTTTAAAGGAAAAGCTGAGTGGGCCCATGGTTGTAGCTTTTCCAGGCACATTTGGTAAATATTGGACTTCATTCTCTCCTGTTTTAATCGCACTGAATATGTCTGCATTTTCTCACTTTTCATCATTTGTTTGGGGGATTAAAACTAAACGAATTCAGCCTTTGCAGTCATCTCCTTTCTCTTGTTACCATGAGTTTTGACTTCATCATAAAGTGTGAAGGGAGTGTAAATCAACAATGGGATATAACCATTTTCGTTCTAAAATAGATGTTGTTTTGACATGTACTTCTACACTGTGGCTCAACGAGGGAAAAAAATAATGCCATATGCTTTCAAAGCAGCGCGCCGTCTGCTGCATGGCTTTCTGTTTTCTAATACAGGCACTTGCCATCATTGTCAGAAGTTAGAGTTTGACAAGAAAACTAGTGTGCTAACTAGTGCACTGAGCCCATCCTCGGCTTTCATCACTACCATAAATTAACTTTCAAGATTAATGGAATGGAGAGGGCTGGAATTCAAATCTCTTGTGGCGTAATTATAATCCTTCCTCAAAATTCAAGATATTTAACAAACTTTCTTTCGAAGCACAAGTTTTCTTTAAAGAGAATCAGATAAATTCCATGATTTGCGAGTCTGATGGATTTAAAATGTTAATACTGGAATGCAGTATTTTTAAATGTAAGTAGAGCTGGATGGGACAGCATGCTATAATGAGTCACAGCAGGAACATGGATTAAAAACAGCCCTGTTATATGAAATGAAACACGTCGTTTCACTTGGTTAAAGTCATGACTTTCAATAAACAAACAACTGCATTTTAGGAAAAGAAAGAGCAGTGACAGGCTAAACAACAATAGAATATGTCCAAAGAGTGAAACATCACCTTGTTTCTCAGTACGATCTTGTCATTCATGCCTGCACCTCCTTTCACAAGGACTACCATAACTCCTTCCTCTTTGGCTGACCCAATTTCAGCAATTTTTGAATGTGCAAAATGTTTCCCCTGTAGCCTAGCTCAAGCACTCAAAGGCATGAAAAACGCAAATCCCCAAACCACCATGCAGAACTCCATTTTCATGTCATACTTGTTTCCTCCTTCCACTTTTTCTAGGGACAGGGTTGGTTGGTTTTGGTGTGGTTTTTTGTTTTTACACTTCCTCTCATCACTTTGAAAGAAACTTCAGAACATCCTGACATTTGGAACATCCTTTTAACATTTTTCTGTCATGTTTACTTTGATTTTAAAATATGTAAGGCAGAATTTTTTTCCTCTCACCAGTTTAGCTTCTGTTTTGTTTAACAATTATTTATTATAACTTATTTTTGTAGGAAAGCAATTTGTGTCATAGCCTGTATAAAAGACACTCACAAAGTGAAGTTTTGCTGTATACTTTCTCTCCTCTCCCACAAAGAATATCAGTATGTGTTTTAAATGAACAGTCAAAATTGAATCACAGGCAGCTATGCACTACAAAGGACAATGATTCAATATAATTCTAGATGCCGATTGAATTCTAATGTCTATGTGTCAGTACTCGAGTAGTGATTTCTTTTATAAATCAGTTTTCATTATTATATGTTGCTATTAAGACTACTATTAAAAAGAGAGCAAGGATTCCTCAGATACATGTGTCTGTCTACTTTGTACACATAAAATGGCATTCACTCTTTCTCATATGGTAGGTAGCTTTTCTGATCATTTGCACTATATTGTTATTCAAATATAATAATGTGCAATTCCATGTCAATTAGATCTGACAGGCCCTCTACACGTGGATTCTTGACAACTGTCTTCCAAGCACTGACAATATACTGGGTCAACCAATGCCCCTTGAAGGCACCTGGGAGGTGCAGTTTCCCTGGGAAGTAGGAGAAGCAGCATTATGTTGTAAATTACTTTAGTTGTCATAGTTTACCATCACTATTGGCTTTTGCCATTGGCACTCTATAACCAATGCCAGGGTAAAAACAAGCCAGGCTTTTAGGACTGCACTGAACATACAAGTAACAGTCAGGTTTACCTGTGCTGATTTTGTGCTTTGGGAAATACAGCCAGCTTTTTTCTATGGCATCTGTTTTCACCGACCCAGATCAGTAGAAGGAGTTCATTGCAGGCTTGGGTTTTTTCTCATCCGAAATGAAGAGCAACTGATAGTTTCTTCCTGAAGAAGGCTTCAGGTTTCACAGCTATAAGTTAGAAGTTTCTTCTAGTGGTGCTTCTAACCCCAAATTTGAACTGCAGTTCAAAGAAGATGTTTTTTAGTGTGTTGCCATTTTACTAATTCATAGAAAAGGATGAGAACATTTTACTTTTACTTCATAGTTACATGCATTTTCATATTTTGTACTTTGGAGTCTTCTGTACCTGATATTCTGAAGACCTTTTGTACTGTAAAATAGAGTAAAAATAACTGCTTTTGCCTATCTTGGGTTAGAAAGTTTTCATGCCAAGGACTGTCTCTTTGTTCAGTTAATTCTTTCTAGGGATTGATCATATTCCTGGAGGTACCTGAGGTGTTGCTATAAGTAAAAATTATAACGTGTTCTATATGCAAAAGATCACTGACAAGAGAAGCTGAAGGTATCAATCAAATGCCATTGAGATTGCATTCTGTCTGAAGAACCCAGATTGTAACTCAGAGAAGAGATTTTTGTCTGAAATGTACATTTGCTGACCTGCCTTGCCCCTTGGATTATATCGCAGATTTGTCAGGAAACAGCTTTCTTCTTTGCTTCTTTTTATTCTTCTTCAATAGCGGGCTCACTGGAAGAACTCTTGCAGCTACTGCTCCTGAAGTTTAATTTATGCCTTTTGAAATAACTACAACTTGTGAAACTCTGTCACTGGGGGAAATCAGATTGAAATTTTCTCTTGAATAGTTGGATTATTATTGTAACCACTTAAAAGGTGACAGGATCTTCACCTCAGCCATTTTTTTCCCTGAGAAGTGTTGGAAATGTCACCCAGTTAAACACCAGATCAGAGTGTCATTTAAAAACATGTCTCATTAAACACTCAGCTCTTGTTATGACCCTCATGGATTGGTTGCTACTTTATGAAAAATGAAATGCATTACTTTTCTGAGAAGCTTTAACAATATATTTTCCACTCTCATTTAGGACAGGAATGCCTGACACTTATTAATCAGTTAGAATCTGTCCTACTGCTCACCTAATTCAAAGACTGGAGAATGAAGGAAAAGGGATGAATGTTGAAAATAGCTTTTGCTTTTTTTTTTTTCTTTTAAGAAGTACTATTTGTCATGCTTTGCAGACTTTTGAAGGCAACACCAACTATGACACGCCTGAACTGCGGACTTTTGAACCTGTATCGACAAGATTCATCCGTGTCTACCCTGAGAGAGCCACACACGGGGGACTGGGGCTGCGAATGGAGCTGCTGGGCTGTGAACTCGAAGGTAATTGCTCTGCTAGAGATGAATGCACTTTATTATTTTCATAAATACATTCTCTATTTGGTCTACTGCAGAAGACTGCTGTGTCTGCATAGGCAGCATGTTGGACTCTCGCTTCCATGGCTGCCATTAGTGCTGTTTCTTGGCCTAATCACTTCCTTCTCTGCAGAGATTTGAATATGCCCAAGGCACAAGTATTATTCTTTTTTTTTCCCATTCCTCTGTTGAATCACGGTTATATTCTCCACATGATTTTCCATTCCCTTAAGCAGTTTTATGATTATACTTTTGAGAATCATAGAGCTATTAGAGAATAAAGACAGGAACTTAAATTTTATGTTACCACGATGCAACCCTGTAAGAGATGTTTTCTGGGAATGCACAGGGAGCTTTGCACTAAATATAGCAATTATGTCCCTGTATCCTTCAAAGGACCTGAAAGTGACACCAGAAACTGTGGTGGGCAAAGATCACTTGGCTAGACAGTGTCTGTGCTGTTCCTTTTTGGGGGTAAAGGGGACCTCTTTGTTCCTTACCAAACTTCAGTTTTGCAAGCGTATATAGGAGATGAAAGACCAGGAAAAGCAAAGTTTAGACAATTATCCTTGGACCGTGACATGAAGTCAGCTTTGATTCTTGTTATATAAACAATAATTATTTACCTTCATAGATAACTACAGACAACACTATGTGAATTTCACAATTTTGTCTGGTGGGTGATGGTACAGTGGTGAGGCTTATAAACTACCCAGCTTAACAACACACTGAATAGCAAACCATGTTATTTGGGGTTTCATATGACACCTCATACAGAAGTAGCGGAACAGGCTCCCAAGATGAATGGAAGCAACTGCTCTGCCTCCATTCCTTTCTCACCATTTCTCTCCCAAGGGGGAAGTGTGGGAGGCATTTGCTGTGAGAACTGAGGAGTTCTGTGTTGTTTTTTTTCTAGTGAAGGCCAGATTGAATAAGTATGCTTTTACTTGGCCCGGAAAGTGGAGAGGTTGGAAATACTTCTTAGTTCCTGCAGGAAGTCCTCATTTCCTGTGGGAATACTTAGTTCCTGCAGACTATTGTGCTACTTGCTCAGGAAAAAAGAAAACCCAGCACCTGCCTTATGTAAACTAACAACCTGTGGGCAAAGTCCTTCAGCCACAGGGCTCCTGTGGCCACCTAGACATCAAGAAGTGAGTCTATAGACCACCTTACAAGAGCACATTGCTCAGTGAAATGGAGACTGCTTTTAGGCAAACTGCAAAAGAAAGTACAAATTTTTTTCCCTGGGACATTTTTTTGCATTTGTCTTTCTTCTATGGTGTACTTTTGATGCATGCTCACCTGTAGGTCACTCATGTGACCTCACAAGTGAGGTCAATTCTCATTTACCCATGGGAGAAGCATAATAAGAAAACTTTGTTGTACAACTGTATCTTAAGGAGGGAGCTGAATGAAGATAAGTCACCTGAGCAAGAAAAGAGATGAGAAAAGAAGCATGGAGGTTAGCATAGGGAGGAGTAGAAATCAGCTCTCCAGCACTAATGAGGAAGGGCAAGTTTTGTGTGCTTGAAGCATTCCAGAGGGGCATATATGGAATGATGGCAGAAATGTGGGCAAGCTTGAGGCTATACAGGGACAGAAGGATCAAGGTAAGAAACTTAACTGGATGCAGAAAGGTAGAGGGACCCCCTCGAGGGTTTTTTATAGTAATATGAGGAAAAAATGTTCTGCATAATTCATAATAGGTACAGAACTGTTTCTTTAACTAGGGGTAGACTAAGGTCTGAGTCTTAAAGAGGCATGTTTCATCCCAGGATATAGCTGCTTCAAAAACTACCACCTCTCCTGACATTTTCAGGCCAAAAAGTCACTGTATGTGATCTTGTGTGGCCAGCAGGAGCTGGGGACAGTAGAAAGGAAAAGCAGAATCTGCAAAAGACATGCATTATTGCACAGCTTACAGTGAGTGAAAAAGATTGCTAATGAAAATAACAGTAGGTGAGAACAAACAAAAGCCTGGATCACATTCCGAGGGTGCTTATCTTGAGTCAGGGAACTATACGTGCGGCATAAAACATAAACACAACACCAAGTTTCTGTATTCCGATTTTCCAGATGTGGTATGCTTTGCAGATACTGGGCTATAGATGTGTTTTCTGACATCTTACACAAATCTGAAGCTTTAACTGTACTAACAAAATTCAGACTTTTACTGGTTAGGCAGCAGCTATCGGAAAGTCATCACCAGTGAGAAGCAGGCAGGTGGCTGGGAGGGATGACTGACATCACCAATGTCTTATTTATTTATAACTTCAACATAAAACAAAAGAAACTCCTTCCAGGTCTCCTCATTGAGCACAGGGTGATTCTACATCACACTGCCTTCCTATCACTGTTACCAGGACTCTGCTCAGACGTTTCCTCTCTTACATGTGTTCTGCAGAGAGGTTTCTTCAGCAATGTGGTGGGTGTTGGAGAATTACCAGCTGGAGCCTGTGCCCCTCCTGCTCCTCTACACAGGCCCACTGAGAGGCACTTTGGCCAGCAATAAAATTATAGGATTTCTACCCTCCACACAACCCCCAAGGACTCTCATTCTGCCTTGCCAGGCTTTCACTATTCTCTGATAGGAGCAATAAACACCCATCAACCAGTGAATAGGCAATCCAGGGCTTTGCTATCCCCTGATCTCAGATACATCAGAGTGCCTTAGTGCAGGAGTCAGAACAGATATTCCCTGTTCCAAAGAAATACTAACTAACCTGCAAGATAGAGTTGCTTCAGTCCTCAGATACAACAACTGAAGACAGCATATGGTGTTCATGGAGACGTTACTGCCAATTGCATGCTGGTTCTCCAGCACATGTTTTAACTGAGTGACTGAATTTTGTTTCAGCTCCTACCGCTGTCCCGACCGTTTCTGAAGGCAAGCCCGTGGATGAGTGTGATGATGACCAGGCGAACTGTCACAGTGGCACAGGTGATGACTACCAACTGACAGGTGCAGAAACCATCCTCATTCCATTGCAGCTTCATTGTAGCTCATATCCATCAGCAGCTAAATGTTTGCACTGATTTAATCACTCAACATTAATGGACATTGGTATGCGGTTCGTATTGTCAGTGCTGCCAAAACATGGGCATCTGCCTTTTACACATGACAATACTTTTGATTGTTTTCTCAGCTATGTAATTTTTGAAGCAAATAATTGTGACTAGATGGAAGAGAGGGCAATTTTTGCAGCAGGAATTGTGTTTAATCAAATGTCCTAATCAAACTCTCTCTTATTAAGAGAAAAGCTGGACAAACCTTTTGGGGTTTATTGTCTGAGATTAAAGAACTCTAAATATTGTTTAGATTTACATATTCGCTCCCTACCTAAAATTTAGTATAGGACTCAAATCTCATCCCCAAACCTTTCCCAGAGAGAAACAAAACACATTTGTTTCATCAAAGCATGCTTACAACATACTCACACTGCCAGAAGTATTTCCATGAGCTTCTGCACCAACAATGTATTACAGACACAGAGGGGCTAATGTTCTCCAAGCTGCCATCACTAGCAGAAAAACAGGAGGGGAAGACATAACATAGTCTGCATCTGGAACAGATGAAGCTTGCTAGGTTTCATATCCTCACACTTTTGCACAGAACCACTAGTCTTTCTAGAGAGCTGACACTGCACCTCTATGCTTTTGATCTCCTCTTGGAGGTCACTTGTTTCGCAAATCTCTGGATCTGTTTGATGAGATCTGTACATCTACATTAATTGAGTTTATTTTTAGATGCAGCAACATGAGTTATTTCATCACTGCTCCCTGATGGGTTTATCTAATAAATGTTTATTGCTTCTTATATCCATGATATAAAATAGTATTAAAATCTGGCAATAGCTGTCCCAGAGGACATTGGGAAAGCTTAGGTAAGAGATTGGCTTTTCGGACAGAGCCAAGTAGAACATCAGGCAGCAGATACTAATGAAAGTGCAGTTTCAGCATCAAACCGTTTCTGAGTTTTGCCAATGTCTCCTGTAATTGCATGTTGCAAATCATAAATTGAAAAAACAAGTCCTGAGTGGAAAAGACAGTGCACGGTCACTGTCACTGCTTTTCAAATCAGTGTTCCAGCTGAATCTTATTCCCTTTGAAAACAGCCATGTGGGGAGACTGATAAAATAGTCTGTACTGTGTTTAAGGTAACTCAGAAATCTTTCGATGTTTAAACATTGTAATTTATTTATCTTTTGGAAAAGAAAGAGCCAGGTCAGGAAACACTGGGGCTTCCTGCAAAGCCCTACATAGTCTGGCAAAGCCAAATAGGTAGAGACATACTACACATACATGGAGTCTGTGTGAGGGGAGAGAGAGAGAGATCTATTCAAGCACCTTCTGTGGTCACTCATAGTCTCTGCACTTCAAGGAGCTCAGGAATGTGTCGAACATGTCTCTTAGGGAAAGCTCATTGAGTAGAAGAAAAACCTTAAGCCAGTTTTTGCAGGTTGTGCTTATGGAGCAGTTTATAATCTCTAAGACGAGCGAACAACCATTGGCTTTTCTGAGCACCAAGTCTTTTGGAGAACTGAACCTATTTTAGTACTAATATTGAAAATTACTACATTGCAGTTATACAAAGGTGCAGACACTTTAGTATGATTTATTGTTACAACACCTAGAAACCCCAGGCAGTGCATGCCCAGTTGTTCTGGACACTGGAGAAACACTGCATTGTACCTCTGAAGTTACTTAAAACACTAAAATGCACAGAACTGATTTAACCAATAAATCAATTGTAAACTTGCTTTTCTTCTGCCAAAATGCACAGACGGCAAGTATGTAAGTCTTGTGGCCTGTTAAGGATATCAGGGCAGTGCAGAGGGGATTTCATTGGTGCCTTACCCCCTTTTATCCTTTCCCAATGCGAGTGTGGCGCCCGCGTTCTCGCGGGTACGACTGTTAGAGTCGCTTTCGTGACAGCACTTGCACATATGTGAGTATCACAATGAAGCCTTCCTTGCAATTAACTGTAATTGTGCTGTAGGCCAGATTCCTTCCTGCTCTATTTGGACCCCATACAGAGCTACTCTATTTGCGTGGCTTATAGCATTTCCCATCAGATTATTCTCACAAACATAAAGCTGATACAGCTTGGGCATTCATTCTTATTGCAAGTCATCATAGTCATCCTTTCTATAATGCATTAAGCACTTGCTTGCTGGAGAAAAGAGGAGCCATTGACTGGTAATCAGCACCCCACTGCGCATTTATAATTGTGCTAATTTCCTTTTTGTTTCCTTTATCAATAATATGAGGCTTGCTTTAAAAAGTCAAGTATTTTAAAAATAACAATTAGTGAGCTTAGGAGAGGGCCGTGATCCCACTCACCTCTTGTTTATCTGCGTGAACAAAAGGGCAAAGGGGAGTTCTTTAATTCCTCCTCTGCTTTGAGACCTGACTTAGGTTAGATCCTAAAGTCAGGCAATTCCCATGTCCTCTTGTGAGCTGGTCTCACAACACAGCCATGAAACAACCTATGAAACAACTGGGGAGGAACCAGTATGGCAGGGGCTGGAGGACCTCACGTCCCTGATATGAGAAACAATATGTCATGAGTAAATGCACACAGTAATGACTCCTAGGAGGTACCATAAAGATCAGTTGCTGAATTCCTGTGTCCTTTGGAGCAAATCTGTGTCTATAAACCAAGGACAGACACAAGGACATGGTGAGGATTACTTGGTTGGAGTTTGCAAGGACTCCAGAGATATACAGGTTTACTTAATGAAGAATTCTCGTGTTCCTTTTTGATAAAGGAAACCAGACCTTTGATGTCATATTTTCATGCTTAAGCTCATATACTCAGTTACCTACATGTCTAATAAAAATGGCAATATTTCAGATTTATATATAGGATACCCCTAATGACTGCTGTGTCCTTTGCTGTGTCCCATGTATCATGATATACATAATTTCTTTTCCAGGTGGGACTACAGTGCTGAATACAGAAAAGCCAACAGTAATTGACAATACATTACAACCAGGTAAAAAAGAATTCTTTTTTCTTATTAAACCCATAATAAATTCCATACCCAAATTTCATGCCAGAGACAAAATAATGAATTGCAGCACTTCCTGACTTCCCATTCCTTAAAAGTCTCTGAAGTAAAGAAGCATCTGGTCTCTTAGCTCTGTACAGTAAATATTTTATTCCTTTCATCCACATGTAGACATAGCAGAGAACAAGATTTCCTTCTGCATCAGCAAATGCCAAATGCTGACAAAATTAAACTAACTTAATCACACAGTGCACTGTTTTAATGTGGCATGTCAGTGACACAAAGTGTATTTGCAAACTCCGGGAAAACAAAAACAGATCCACCCAGGCCCACTCACTATTTATATCCATGGTTGTACAAAACTAAGACAAGTAAAGTTTGCCAGTTTTCTCCACCAGGGAGCTGGCAGTTTTACAATATTGTTTTCTAGCAAGTTTTCTCAAAATAAACTGCTACCATGAACTTGAAAAGGGAAAACCAAGTTGTCACTTGAGGCGAGTCCTTTTTACTTAATACTATAACTAGCAGCTTTTAAATTCCTTATTTTCCTGCTTCCACAGCTTTCATACCATTTTTTTAATATTCTTTACAATTTACTGGAACTGGGGGAGAGGATAGATTTGGGTAGAAAAGCCAAACTCAAAAAACTATGAGCACCAGTTAAAAATCCTTTGCAATAATAACTGTGGAGCCGCAGAGGTCAGTTTTCAGTTACTCCCATTTCCTCCATTAAAGCACAGTCAGGCACAGTCTTGCAAATGATTTATTAACAGGGTGGGTGTTTATCATTGTTTCCTCAACCATGTGACAACAATCCACTCTTGCTTCAAGTGAAAGAAAGGGACTAATAATGCAAAAGTTTCCTACAGGACAGTGATGGTGTCGACCTGATTAAGAGACAGAGCTGACTTAGCTAAGATGTTGTTCCCACTCTCGGCCTCTGCATTCAGATATTGCAGAGACCAATGCTTTTACTCTCCTCAAAATTTGTCTCCAGGGTTATCCAGTCAGCTTACTCAGCATACACTATTTCTAGCTCTACCCTGCTTTATGAGCAGAGGGGGACTGTGGTGCAGTGAGAAGCACAACAGCGAACTGCCCCACCCTCATGGGACACCTCCCCACCCTGCTCTTCCACAGTCAGCCTTGCTGAAGGGCTGGAGGGCTGCTGCTGATCCCACAGATTGGAAAGGGGTGGGGGATGCTAGGGAAAGGATTTTGTGCAACGGATTTGAAGTAAACCACTCTATTTTGTGTGTCTGACATTATCTTTTAGGTTTCTGTTTTGTTGAAATTAAGGATTTCTTTACAGGATTTTTTGAAAGTATCTTCTAGCATTTAAGCAAATTGTAAATTTAGAAAGTGCCTCTGTGCAATACAGTTTCGCTCCCTGCTCTCTAGTGCCAGCTGAGTTTGCAGGTTGTGTTTAATCCCCTTGGCTTGGGTGGGACTCTCTTGGCTGTTACTGCCAGAGATTAAGATACACTCATTTCTCTCCTTACTTCCCTCCTGCACCACCTTTGCTTACTCCATGATGTGCCAAGATTTTTCTCTTTTAAAGGAGTTTCTGGGGCTCTGTTCAAAGTATGCCAAAGTTACTTCCCTGCATTGTTCTGCTAGGAACCATTTCCTTCCAGGGAATAAGGGACGAGTTCACATCCCAAACTCCAGGCTCCCACATGGCAGCACATTACAAAGATCATAGATAGAGATCAGTCAGACGCTAATAAATAAGAATAAGGTTTCCAGAATCTCCAGTTTAAGACATAAAGGTTTCCAGCTGCCTCATAATCCCTCACTGAAAACCAGCCAAAAAACTTCCAAAAAGGGGCAGACAGAAATTTCCCTCAACATGGGGAAACCCCTCCTGGCATGGGGGTGGTGTAAACATTTCCTTCTGCTGAAGGGGCATGGCTGGACCTGGCTGACACGATGGAGCACATTGGAGTGAGGGCCACGCAGCTGGGAGAGAGTCTGCTGTGTCAGCTACAAATAATGTAGTTTAAACTGCCCTTGAAGTTACAGGGCTGCTCAGGGGGCCCCTGGCCCTCAGCTGCCTGAGGATAAGTGCGCTCATTCAGCTATTCTCAAGCTGAACAAGGTATGAATTTAACATATCAAGGACTGAACCTTCAGCTTTGGCCTTAATTCCTTCTAAGGCCCGGTTTATCTTAAGATGCTAATGCACCGTGAGGTAAATGATGAACTACAAGCCAAAGAGCTATTCCAGATCGGTTGCAGTTTGCAGGCTCCAGTGGGTAACCCTGGACGAGCTACACGGCACCAGTGCTGGCCACAGCAGCTCGTGCCACAGTGAGGAGGGACAGAGACTGCCCAGCCCCCTCGGCAGCAGCACCTGCCATGGCACAGGTACTTTGCAATAGGTGCCAACACCATGTATCGCTGTCCTACTGCCTGCATTCAAGCCTGCAAATACCCCTAATCTTGTTATCCCAGACTAACATGCTTGCTTGTGTCAAAGCCTGAGATTATCCCATTCCAACCAGCTTTCATACACTATGGAAACAGTTAAGGGCAAACAGCTGGAAAGCCTCCATATATAAACAAGCTTTCCATGAAGGCAACTTTTACAGTTCATTTGAAGGGGATTGAATTGAAAGAAAATAAAAAATTATTGTGATTTCAAACTGCTAAAAGTGTTTCAAGGTTTGAATTTTATTTTTTTTTAAGAGAGGATCTACTTTCCTCCTCAAACTTAAAAACATAACTTTAACAAATCTGTCTGTCAAGGTATATATCTTTCAGATCTCAGCCTGAAGTCTTGCTAACTTGTAGTCTTTTTGAACACATCTTTTTCAGTTCTAAAGGACTATTTGAAATGCTTGTCTCCTAGCTATTTACATACAGAACAAGCTGTTCATTTACGGTATGTGCTCTCAGTGTGTAAGTCGAGTCCTCTGTAAAGCAGACTATTACAAGAAGCAGAGTACCTTGGTTTTTGCACATGTAACAGCTATGTCAGAAAAATATAACTAAGAAATCTAGAGTTAAAATCTATGCTAAGAAATAACTTAAAGATAAAACAGGTCTTATGGTCGGGAAACGTTGCATCAGTAAAGGGGTATTAAAGCAGTTATCATTTACTATCATTTAAGGTAATTCTGTGCCAGCATAAGTGGTATAAAAAGGTGAAACGCAAATATAAGTCAAACCACATATACTACTTTGAAGTGGTCCAAATTATGTTTATGATTTCCTATTTTAATGTTGATTTACCCTTTGGCAAGAGCATCTTATAAGAGAACTTTCATAGCATTTTTAATGCCATCTTGCTCCTTCTTGCCTCTTGCAGGAGCAGTTATAAAAATATGTCAAAGTCCATGGGGCACAAAAGATTGATGAACTTGCAAGAAACTCACTCAACTAGATTTTCAAATTGCTTTCTTGTTCATGTGCAGTAATGGTCCCAGCTGTGAGCAAGATGTGGTCAAGAAGTACAGCTGTTGGTTATTTTTTGAGAGGATAAATCTGTTTTAATTCAGTATCGCGTACCCTACATTTTGAAAAAGGCATATGGGGTTTCGTCACACCTCCCGCTCAGATTCTCATCTGAGCTGCTGCTATTTGATAATAGCTGGTTTTGTTCATCCTCTCAATACACACAAACCAAGAGATCAATCACCTATCGGCAGGAGAATTATCCTAGCAGGGGAATGGGCCAGTGCTGCAGAGGGAGCAGAACAAATGCTACTTGTCCCCAGTTTCCTTCCTTCCACCAAAGCTGCCAAGCTGTAGTTCAAGGACAAAGAGCACAGATTGCCTGTAGCTTGCTGTGAGCTACTGTATCAGCCCCCTGAGACCTTTAATAGAAGTGTTGAACTAGTCTGTCTTTTGCTGGGGCAGATCCATTGTCCATTCTGAACCTTAATGAACCTGTCCTGATGCTACAAGTGTCCTTTATTAATTGGCTAGCAGCTCTATCTTTCTTTTTATGTGTCCCCGGGAGAAGGATTGGAAGAGACATCAGAATAGGCAATAAGAGATGGCATGTTTAAGGAGCCCATAAAATAAGAGAGCTCTGAAATGGCTTGTCTTTGACCTTCAATCCCACTGCTGTGATTGTCTAAGGAATATATTAACGCAATCTCTTTTCAAAAAACAATAGGAATCTAGCAAGGAACAGCTAACTGAGAGCAGGTTACCGGTCAAATTCTTCTTGGTTTCAGTGGAAACTTCTGCATGGAAAACAGGTTCATTTTTATGCGACACCATGCTGTCTCTGAGTCTGAAGCCAAGGAACACAGGCATGGCCAAAGCATATCAGACTTAGGCTCTTTGCCAATTTCCTGGACTATATATTTCAAATGAAAGTGTAAGAAACTATTTATTAGATGGGGCTGTGAAATTTAGCTCTGCTGTGAAACTCTCCTTCTAATCCCAATGTTCAGAGCCGTCCTCAGAGCATAAAGCGAAAGGCTTTTGTCACTTCCTGCACTTAAAATTAACAATTAAATTCTGGATATTTTTCTTATTCATTTCAGTACCCAGTTCTCTTTGAATTGTGTTCAGCCTTAGCAGCATTTGAGGGAGCAAGTACTGCTCACATCATGTGAGAATTTTTTTCCTTTGATCCACATTGAACTTAAATGGGTATCTCACACTTCTTAGGCTATGAAATGGAGAAAACAGAATATTGTATTCTTTTTTCTCTGGATTCTTCACTCATTTACATACTTCTCTTGTGTATTCTGCTATTTATTTTTATTCAGAGTTGAACAATACTAGTGCTTTCAATCTGTTTGTGCTATGTGCTCATTTATGCTGTGTGATATCTTCAGATGAATGTGATCTATCTACCACTGTTCTCCTTTCCTGTGGTTTGAATACCACACAGGCTATCACTAGCTTTGCATGATATAATCCTCTGGGATTAATAAGATTAATTTTGTCTTACGTTTTCTAAAACCTTTTCTAAAGTTCTGTCTCATGGCTCTGATGTCAAAGCCATGCAATATAGCTCTCCCTAGGCCTCCTTGACAATGAAAGGCTATTTTTCATGATCTTAAAACCGTTTAATTCATTGCTATGTCATTCTATTTCTTTAAAAACTCCCCTTGATTTTCGGATGTCCCCTTTTGGGCAAATGTCTTTGATCTTCGCCTCATTGTCTAGAAAAAAACCCTCATATACTGAAGAAAGAGACATAATGGATTGCCTTTCTGCACTCATGTGCTTAGGCTGAGCTCTGCATCTTCAGTGTTTTGAGCCCAAAGAGAGATTATTCACCACAATCTGCCTCTTTCCTAGAAGGGGCTATGGTGCTCCAGGAAACATCTTTTCTCCACATTGAATTCCTGTGCCAGACATTATCTGTTAATTCATTTGTTCCCAGCTGGGATGCTGCATTCGTGACAATGTGGAGTAGTCCCCTCTGGAGGCCAGCGGGAGAGAGGGGGCAGGCAGGAGAGATGGGGAGGATGAGAGGAAGGAGTGAAGAAGGAGGGCTCGGTGCAGAGAGAGCCCCAGCACAGCTAAGGCACTGACAGGCAGAGGACAGGGCGCAGGAACTGCCTTGCTCAGACGTCTCTGCTGACAGAATGAAGTTTTCTAGGGGCAGGAGGAGAGAGGGCACAGTGGCTGCAATGCAGGAATCCAGTGAGTTGAGTTAAAACTATGTCTGGGAGCAAGAACCTGCCAAACAAGGACACAGCAGGCAGGGAGAGAATGATAGATGAACGCTTTTTATATCCATTCTGTCTCAACCTACTCACCTGAGGTTTTCTCTGTCTTGATAAAATGATTATTCTAGTTTAATTTCCATTAAAATCTGGGTTGTGAGTTCAAAAGCCTTCTCAGTCTTCCCTGGCAGCTCACTACATGGAGCAGGTCTTTGCTTCTTCAGACTGGAAGAGCTCCACCTCAAAGGTCTGGCCAACCACAGGTCTCAACACACTTCCCATATTTCTCCTTATTTTCCCACAATAAACAAACTCATTCTACAGCTTGCATTATGTTTCCTGGCTTTTTTTATTAATAATGGGCAAGACACACAATTCTTCCCCCAGAGCTGATATTGATGGGAGCACAGAGTCCTTTGTTCTTAGTTCATACTTGCACAAAGCATCATATTAAAGTAAACCAAAATTATTCCTTTAATAAGGCGTGAGTCATGCCTGAGAAAAGGCTCCAAGATTTGGTCACATTGCTGTGGGAAGGGTATTGCTCTACTGGGATTTGTCATTGCTCAAGGTGAGATAAAAGTTCACGCCAATGCATTGGGAAGCAAAAGCTCAAAAGATTTCAAACTGCTTCTGAAAATAAAAAATTCAAGGGATTTATGTGCTATCTTCATATAATCTTTCCATTTAAATTCCAAGTTCTACTGAAGAAAATTAGCTACTATGTATTAAACCTTTAGGCAGAATTGAAAAGGAGCTGAAGACAAGATATGATCTCATCCTGACCATAATTCCAGACTTCCCTTGTTTTATGCAGAGCTTGTTTTGAAGCTTATTTTGAGTTCATTTGGCAATCAGCCACATTTGTCCCTTTTCCCTCTCAATTTGTCCATTTCAATGCTGCCATCTTGTGGGCCTACTTAACCATCTGGAAGATGCTGAATGAATTCCTTACTGAAGCCACGTAGATTTCACCCGAAATTCTTTCCTTGCCGAGGACATTCCACTAATGTCTCTGTCTTGTCTAATTTTTGTACAAATCTCATTGCAAGTTGTTGCAAAATGTTGCACTGTTACAGAGCAAAGAAATACCAGAAAGTATATCTGATAGGTAAGCCAGATCTTTTTTTGTGAGTCATGTATATTACAACATGGTTAGCAGCTAATGTGGCCAAATCAGAGTAATCAATCTAAACCACAAAAAAAATCCCAAAATATGGGTCACAAAGAGACAGGAAACAATCACATCATTTACAAAAAATAGTAGGTTTTCATCTGGTTCCTTGGAGGCATGCTCTTGCTATGGCTTCTCAGAGTTTAAGGAGGAATGGTTCCGTGAATGGTCAATTGTATGCATGTGTTTTGAAGTGCAAAATTAATCATCACATATTGCTCCCCTTTTCCCTCTTTCTTTGCAGAGCTACCACTATACAATTTCAACTGTGCCTTTGGCTGGGGATCCCAAAAGACTTTGTGCCACTGGGAGCATGACAACCAGGTGGATTTAAGGTGGGCAATCCTGACCAGCAAAACCGGGCCAATTCAAGACCACACAGGTAATCATGAGTTCATGATTTAGCCATCTTACATGGGAAGAGATTGTTCTGTTTAATACCAGCATGTCTTCCAAAATGACAGGAGAGAGAATTACAACTAAAGTGTATTATAAAGTATATTATAGCTAAAGTATGTAAAGTCAAAAAGATGGTTCTCTAGGACACCTAATCTATTATAGGTGGTTACAGCTGACTGTAATTATACTTTCTGTTGGGGGAAGAAAGATTATTTATTGTCAGGAACTGAAGATATTCCCCTGAGTTGCCTTTGGATAACTATCATCTGATGTAGAAAAATATCTGAATGAACAAATATTTTGCAAATACCACTGACCAACTGATACAGCCATGAACATACCTCAGTTGACTCCTGTTTGTAGTTAGAGGGACTACCCACCCCGGCAAGGTATTCTAAGTGAAACTTCCCAGATGGATGTATTACCATGCCCTTCTCCTTTCCAGCAGGAGTTGGAGATTATAGCCATCCTTTGCTCACATTCAGTTTTTCCAGAAATATTAGCCCGGGAAATTGATTGGTTTGTTTTGTAGTATCTAACTCATGGCTCTGCATAATTAGGCAATAAATATGCTGCAGGGTAGTGGAGAAGGGAGGGCACTGTGTGACCTGCACAGCCTCTCACTTTAGTGTTCTCGCTTATGCGCAGATTAATCAAATGTGTTGAGATGAATCCCCCTTCCCACTTCTGCTACCCTTTGCCTAATGAGAATGACAAGGAAATTAGACAAAATTGGACTTTTTAAATTCTGAGACACTTTCAATTGAATCTTAAGACAAGTACAGTAGTTTCAGGGAAAAAAAAAACCTTGTAATACTTTGACTATAAATGGCATTGTACAAATAAATGGTATCAAATTAAGTAAATGCAGTTTGCTGAAGTGAAGGCTGTAATGGTGGAAAAATTGATGTAAAGTGAAATGGCTCAGTAGGATCTGACATTGAAAAGAGGTTAAAAGCTATGTTAGCCAGAGACTGACAAAATCTAAAAGGCATGCATAAGTAAAGCTCTAATTAAGACAATGAAGACAGAGTTCCTGACCCAGCTGTGCAATAATATTCTGAAAATGAGAGCTATCTGCACTTTGCCACCAAAGATTACTGAGAGACTGAACCTGTCTTCAGTCAAGAGATTAAGAAATTATATTCTTCAAAAGAAATTTTGGTGCTTCCACTGGGCCCTCCTATCACAGAAAACTTATTTGTCCCATGAGCTGTAGCTTTAGTAAGTCTTACAGGCCAACCCTTTTTCTCCTATTGCACTAACGTTCAATATGTCCCAAAATTTTCCTGAAAGAGCACCTTCACCTGCCAGGTTTGCCATTCACCTGCCAGCAGGTACAAAATGAGCAGGGTGGATGTGAATGCAGACTATGAGAAGTCTGGACAGCACCGATGTCCCAGACAAACCCTCAGTGTCACCACTACATAGCAAGGCCACCCTATGTGTTGGGAGAATCACAGTGAGCAACTCCCAGGCCCGTATTTTTCTCAGCCACACGCACAAAGCTGAACGAAATCCGCAGAAGTCATCTTCAACAGCAATTGCTTTAAGACAGCAGGATACACTGTATGTCACTTCAAATTATACATATTGTGATTAAATCTGGCCAGTGTTAGGTCTTCCAACTGAGACAGTTATCCTAATGCTTTGATTATTTTCCTTTTTTCTTCCCTCTGGATTTCCCTATTACCATTCTTTGATGAGATTTGCACATGTTGTGCTGCTCTCTGCACAGAAACAAAGTGGGGAAGAGCATATAGATATAACCACTCCTGCTTAAGAAGCTGGACAAGATGTTACTGCAGTAAGACGGGGGAAAAGAAGGCATAATGGTTTTGACAATTTAATATCATCTTTCCCTGTACAATTCTTTCAAAGACCAGATACTTCAACATGCATATTGGGCAGAATGCCTCTAACTGCCCACAGAAAAATCCAAACAAAATATCCTTGTCTCATGTTACTAGAAATATTTTCTTTTCTCATTTATTAGGCCCACTTCTTCCACCCACTGGGTTTATCCCGTTCCTCTTTGTTCCTGGTTCACTTTTTACTACCCTGTCCTTCTTATGGTTCCCACAGTAACAATGCTCATCTTCCCATGTTCATTGTTGCAGGATTATAGCATTGCCATCCAGCCAGAATCAATTACACATTATTTCACATGAAATTCAAGAATATCATGTATAAACTAAAAACAATGCTGATTAAAGACCACCCTTGCAAAACATCTTCTTTTGCCTCTTTTTAATTTTCTTTTGTTTAAGCATTGGTATAAACACTGCAGAAATGTACACTTGGTATAAGCATTGGAGAAATGTACACTTATTTCAGCATTTGAGAAATAGTATTTCTTATTATTACTTTTTTTCCTTCCTACTCTCAAAATAACTTTGTACCAATGTCAATAAATGTTGTCTCCATCCTTTTGTGTGAAGGCACTGCACATGCAGTCTATTCTTAAACACACCAGGATGAACTTCATGTTTTTCCACCATAATTCCCTGCAAAGAATCTGTTCAAAAGCTGACTGGAATGGCTGATGTAAATCAGAAGCACTTCTCTACAGTATCTTGCTAAGCAATTTTCTGTTACCAAATTAATCACACTCCCACGTGCTTCTCTCCCAGGATGATTAAGAAAGTAATTTTCCAAGTTAGGGTTATAAGGTGCTCAGATTTCAACATGTGTAAATCTGTTATGCTCTTCGAAAGTACCAGCCATAATCTTACTCTTTCAAGAAATGGCTCCCAAGTATATAGTGCCCAATATATTGTTACAAAAATCAAGGGCATAAGTCTGACACCATCTGTGACTCTGTTTAGGAACACTATTTAGATCTCAGTTCCTGATCTCTGACCATGGCTATTCAAAGCCATTTCATCCTTCACTGTTCTGCCGTTTTAGTCTTGCCTTCTTGAGTACAGAATACTATAAGCAGAGGTTTTTTAATAGCTCTCTGAACAATTACCATAGAGCAGGCCCCAGGGACTTTTTTGTTTAGCCAGCCTAGTGTTGGCTGCCTTCTGGAGGTGCACACTGAGCAACGGAGCATATGCTGTCACACCAAACAGGCTTTTGCCTCCTTCTCTGAGCAAAAGCAAATGCCTCGTGTGTGTCATGTAGTGAGCACGTTCTTACAGCTCACTCTCAGCACAAAGCATCCCATGAACAGCACAGGAGATGGCAAGAGGAAATCATGGAATAAAAGAATGGTTTGGGTCCTGGACGAGACCTTTAAAGGGCATCTAGTCCTGCTCCCCTGCAATGAACAGGGACATCTTCAACTAGATCAGATTGCTCAGAGCCCCTTCCCACCTGATCTTGAGTGTTCCCAGGGATGGGGCATTTACTCCTCTCTGGACAATCTGTGCCAGTGTTTCATCACCCACCAATTTTCTTCCTTATGTCTAGTCTGAATCTGCCTTCTTTTTGTTTAAAACCATTACGCCGTGTTCTGTCACTATAGGTCCTATTAAAAAGTTTGTCCTCATCTTTATTATATGTCCCCTTTACTCACTGAAAGGCAGCAAAGAAGTGTCCCCAGAGCCTTCTCTTCTCCAGGCTGAACAACCCCTACTCTCTCAAGCTCTCCTCATAGGTCAGGTGCTTCAGCCCTCTGAACATCTTGGGGGCACTTTCCTTAGAGCATATGAGCCTTCCTAGAGCTCCCAAAACAACGCGCTCTGACTCTCTTGTTTGTTATGCTTGACCCACCAGCATGGAAAGAAAGCAAAATGGTCAGGGGTGGTCGGGGATTCTTGTGTTAACAAAGGAAATTAAAGCTGGTGGCTATTCCTAACACAGTCTTTCTGTCACAGTAGGAGATGGCAATTTCATTTACTCGCAAGCTGATGAAAGCCAGAAAGGCAAAGTCGCCCGACTGCTGAGCCCCGTGATTTACTCGCAGAACTCTGCCCACTGCATGACTTTCTGGTACCACATGTCCGGCGCACACGTGGGCACCCTGAAGATCAAACTGCGGTACCAAAAGCCGGATGAGTATGATCAGGTGCTGTGGACCCTGAGTGGGCACCAGGCAAACTACTGGAAGGAAGGACGTGTTCTTCTTCACAAGTCTGTGAAACACTACCAGGTGAGCTTGGCTGCTCCCCGCCGAACGGCAGGAGCCGAGGTCGTGTTCTATGCACTGTAGCACAAGATGTCACTGAAGGATTTCTGTAGACAGTATTATACCTAGAGATGAGGTGGCTTGCTGTGAATAACAATAGTGAAATATTTCATGGTATCTCAGATTACAGTGATGCAAGCAATTTGTTATGCAAGGCCAAATAAATACTTTAGAAATCATTTATCATCAGTCACAATGCTGCCTCTTTGCTATAGTTTTGCTGATGTAGAAGTCTTTAATGAAGTTATGACAGTATATAAATTTACATTTGCATGTATAAGTTCATAAAGGTAGGCAATGCAGATTTTTCAGGCCACAAAGTACATGTAGATGTGACATCATGGTGGCAGGTGAAGATGTGTGTGAACAACTAATTAAGAAATCCTGAAAGCTGCAATTGTGTGCTAACATGAAAACAATGTTAATATTATCTTGTTTTGCCAGGTGGTTATTGAGGGAGAAATTGGAAAAGGAACTGGAGGAATTGCTGTGGATGATATTAAAATTGACAATCACGTAGCACAAGGGGATTGCCGAAGTAAGTGTAAAAAACAGAACATAAAAATTCTCATCCAAAACATTATTTATTTTGTTTTGATAGCTGCTTTTTTCTCTGAGAAAGGGACAGCTAGTTATTAGCTATATGGGAAGGTTTCCGTTAAAAACATTCTGATTCAGCCCATAGGTTTATTTGTAGTAAGTGCCACTGGTGTCACCTCGGTATGGCAGCGGTTTGGATCAGAACTGGCATCCTACTGACACGGATCAGAGCATTTTCACTTTCTCACATCTCTCCCTGTATTTTATATTGATGCCCTCTTTAAATTTCTCTGCTTTTCCTAATGCTCTTCCCTGTTTTAACTAATGTTCAAAATCCAGTTTAATTTCTTCACTCTTTTTAGATAACTTACTACCAAGCCTACTTAAATTGTTTTTTAAAGGACCATACCAAGCCCTTACAGGATAAGCAGACAGGGTGAAATGGCCCCTGCTGTGTCCTCTGCTGTCCTGTCATTCTGAGTTTGCTGTGGCTCATTTGCTGTAGTCGTCAGCTTCCAGACACGCAGGACACAAAGTAATGTTAGGACATGGCCTTTCCCACATCTGAGCCAGGCTATTCCTGAGATGCTCTTTGAGTCCTTTTATTTCTGGCCAGTCTTGGGTTATTCCAGTCACTGCTGATCATATGCACACTGCATACTGCACGTAATTTGGCAGCAGCAGCCCCAGATAAACACAAGGGCTGAATGCTGTCCTTCACAGTGGAGATGAAGCAATTACTTTTATGTAAAAGAGGGAATAGAAATTATTAGATTTAGGAAGATAAAATCATGCCATGTGAGTTGGCAACCTGACTGAGAGCAATAATAGAGGGTGCTCCTCACCTTTTGTAGCTAACATCCATTTAAGGGTAACGTGACAGTCTTCAGCTATGTGGTAATTTCACTGCAGGATAAGAAAACTGTACAATCTCTTTTTATCACACTGTCCAACCTCTGGGGTTCATCAAATGCCACCAGAGTGACAGTTAGCAGGAAAGAGAGTCAGAACACAGTGCTTGGTCCTCAGTACCAAGAAGGGTGCTGGGGCCACAGTGACTGTACTTACCTGGCTCCAAAATGAGAAAGGAAATTGACTCCTTTCCTACCTTCCCCTGTTTAGGTTTTTCAAACAAAATGTTGAGCAAAGACTTCTGGGCTGAGGAAGCTAAATTCAAAAGCTCAGTCTGAAACCCAAACACAAGTGGTCTCACTGCAGTTAGTGAAACTATTCTTGTGATTAACTACGCCTATGCTGATGAAATGTTATGGAATTGGGCTCCAAAATTGTAAATACAGTGAATGAGATGTTAATTCATCACACTGATTTCTCTTTTCCAGGCATGGAAAACCCCTGCTGATAACTAAAACTGTGCCAAGACTGGGCGGAGAGGAGTTTTTTAATCTTTCTTTTTTCCTCCATTAATTTTCAGAGCCCATTATAATGAACAGTTCTGTCAAGCCACCATAATGATGCTCTGACACAGGAAAATCTGCTATACCGTTATTGCCAGCATGGTAGTCAATCAGTGTTTGTAACCATAATAATCAATGTCAATTCTTTTGCTTCATTAGAATCAACTGATGTCGAGAATGAAATAGACGAAGAAGAAGAGCCAGATATTAATCAAACAGGTAAAAACTACGTTATTTTTTAAAAGGGAATTACTTTTAATGTGTATTTTAGTGTGAATTTGTACATTCTATTCATTTATTTATAGATTTGCTCTCTAACTGCGTATTGTATTAAGGTGTTTTGATTTATCTGGATCAGACAATAAGAAGGCTTAAATTTATTTGAAGGAAATAACTTTTTTTCTTCTATGTCATATAATCCTACGAACTTTTTATTATTTTTACTTATTTCAAACCTTTCACATTTTATATACACAACTTGTTACATTATATACGCATGCACTTTTTAGCTCCTCAATATTTTGTTATCTAGAAGACTTGTCCACTGATGTAGGAAGCACTATTATTATATCTTAGAATTTATGTCTCACACCATGCCTCAGTAATTGGGCTCAAAACTCTTCAGGCTAATTGTTTCACAGACCTGGCTGAAAATGTCATTTTATGACCAGTCTAGCAAAGCATTATCATTTTCAATGATGATAGCTGTAAATGGATCACTAAATGGATCATAATTGTCATATTGTCCCAATAATAAAATATATTTGCATTTTTCAGGCAATGACCTTAATTTTTTTCTGTTACAGTCAATGGGATTGCTGTAATTGGTTTCAGTGAAAGAGGGTTTGTCCAAAAAGACTTTTGGGCTTTTCTTGCAACAATTACAGGGTTAGCTGCTATTGGATTATTTTCATAAACTGAAAGGGTTGAGGGAAAACATTATGATACCCAGTAAATATTTTACACAAGGGGGCAGAGTGCTCTTCTGTGTCAGTTCTGCCACTATTTCCACTTCAAGATCCAATCCTAAAATCATTGAAGTGGAAAGGGTGCAAAATGGCTGGACATTCCCTATGAATGTCTTAAGCTATAAAGCCTCACACCGAGCTGAATAGGATTTGATTAACATTTTTGAGCTAAATACTGCAACCTGGTAAAATATAATCAAAAGGCCTGGTTATTCACTCATAAGACTCCTATTTAATCCAAGGCAAAATCAGACCTCTACTAATAGGCAGCAGATTCAAAGACCAGAGGACAGTCTGTTAAAAATCAACACCTATTTGGGCCACGTTGTAGTTTTCAGCTATTTATGACTACCTCCAAGAAGTTAGGTTTTTAAATTATGTAGAAACTCAGGTCAAATAAAAAAAGGTGATGTTCTTTCTCAAAATTTCCAATTCATCAAACAAAGTTTTAACTAGGGTTGGTTCTGAAAATTTTGCAATTCTTCACTCCATTTCAGGGTTTACATCTCCATACCCTATGGGCGAGGACTATGATGACAACATCTCCAGGAAACCAGGCAATGTCCTGAAGACCCTAGATCCAATCCTTATTACTATCATAGCCATGAGTGCACTCGGGGTGCTTTTAGGAGCCATCTGTGGAGTTGTCCTGTACTGTGCCTGTTGGCACAATGGGATGTCAGAAAGGAACTTGTCTGCACTGGAGAATTACAATTTTGAACTGGTGGATGGTGTAAAACTGAAAAAAGATAAACTAAACACACAGAATTCATACTCGGAAGCATGAAGGTATAAAGCGACTGGAGAAGTTTCAGAGGATCTGAATCGGGATGGAAGGACATAGCTCGGTCGTGCTGGGGAACTGTTGATCTTTTACTGTACAGGCTGAAAAGTGCATTGATGACACTGAGCCAAGCTTTTCTCAGGAGCTTCAATGAGTGTGTAACCGATGAACATGGACAACAATCTGTGTTAACAACCTGAATCATGTACAGTCTGCTTTTTCTGTTGGTTTTATTTGAAATAATCGAATGCTGGTGTTGAGACCAAGTATGATTGACTTATAGTTCATTTCGTCTTTCTTTCTCTCCCTCTCTTTTGTTTTCCGTTAATGGATAATTTTGGTTTTACTGTGCAAAATCCAAGATGCTGTCACAAAATGTATTCAGTGGGGTCCTTTGGATGGACATGCTGTCTGTAGCTCAGTGCCCAGAAAATATTGGAGTAACAGCAATTTAGTGGACTTCTGCACCTGTATTTGTGTATAATTGCTCGTGTTGTGCATAGGCAAAGAAGGATTAGGATGTTTTTGAAAGTACTGCTGCATCAGTACCGATATAGTGTGTCAGCTCTGTTTACGAAGCAATACAGTCAAATTTTATTGATGTTTTTCAGTGTTGTACTAAATTTTGTGCTTGTGAACTCCATAAAAGAGTATGTGCCATCATCAGACACAACTGGTAACCAAGTGTACTGCCTAAAAATGAAACAAAAAAAGTCCTTGGCACTGGCTAGTGTATGTCCTCTCAAGTGCCTTTTTGTTTGTACTGCTTCTCATTGTGTTAACATTAACTACAGCTTCTCTGCAGTTATGCCCTTGTCTTTAGTCATATTCTGATGGCTCACTGACTAAAAAAAAAGTATATTTTAGTGTAAGAAAATAGCTTCAACAAGGCAAGGGCTAATCACATTTGACAACCTGGCTCGATTGTTCTGCTTTCTGTATTTCAACTTCATGTCTCTTGACCCTTTTGTATAAAGCTGCAATATCCCCTTTTATTGTTCTTTCATATAGAATGTATTTTCAAATGTAAAATCTCTCTCCCTTTCTCTTCTCTTTCTCTCTCTCTTTGTCTCTCTGAGTAGGTTGCATAAGCATTTGCCATTGCCAAGGAAAGAAAACTTCAGCTTTAACTTGCTGGTAGTGGCAAAGGATTTTATTAGAGTTTGTGTTAAAAAATAAGGGAAAATTCTTAACTTTATCCTCCAAAGTCGAACTTTGGGTTTCTTCTTAACAGCATAAAGTGACAGTATCTTTTTTCCTGATCTCATGAAACATGTCTTTTATCCTGAACAGCTTTCCTGTTAATTACACTGGGGAAAATGCTTCCCTTACTGAGAAGATTGCCTTTAAAATGAGAAACTTTCCTCCTCCTGCCCCTACCTGAACTCAGAGTTCTGTTCTCTCAGTGTACGTGTATTTTCATGCTAATCAATGCTAATTGGGCTTACCGTGGGTACTGAGGGCAGAACGAAATCCCACAGTGTATGTAGGGTATGTTCTTACCATCACGTTATATCCAATTGGCATTTCGTACCAGGAGGTTTCTGTTTGACCAGAAGTGTAGACAGTGACCAATTCAGTGAACTGAGTACTGTAAGCTGTCAGAAAAAAATGTGTTTGAAAATTATGTGGCAATTTTTAAAATATTTTAGGGCAGATATTATTGGACAATGAATATTCAGCAGCCTGTGCAGCTGGTCCAACAGGTGAAAAGAAACAAGAGCATGTTTCCCACAGGGGTCCACAGGAGGTGACAAGGGAGCGGGGGGATCACTCCCCACATAAGGGGAGCCCCTGGGTTTTCTGCAGTGACCTGCACACAGCGCAGCCATAACTGGGGAGGCACCCTCCACCTTCCCCTGAGTATGCACCAACCAGCAGATCAAACCACTGCAGATATAGGTAAAGGAACATCCTGCCAAAGTGCTGAATGCATGTTTGCCGTCATTGAATTTCCTGAGTAGAGTCAGGGAAGTGATTGGGACTTTCTGAGTTAGTCTTTTCCAAAGTTGCTTTTGTAGAAGAGCAATGAAGTATCCTGTCCAGGATTAGGACTAAAGAAGGGCTAATTCAGCCTTGATTTACAGGGAGCAACAGAATCCACCCTTATTTATCAACTGAATGTTTTGAGGCATATAATTTCACCAATATGAGCTATAAAAAAGAGAACTATGTAGAAAATCCTCCAGTAACCCAGAAACTGAAGAAAAGATAGGGAGACTGGAGGTAAAAAATGAGGGTTTAAGTTGAAAATACTTTAAAGGAAGATCCAATAGGAAAAAAAGAGTGGACAGTTGCTACTTCAAAGGAGTCCTAAGGGCAATGACTATCAGGAAAATCCAAACACCCACTTCAGGTCATCAAACCTTATACTCATGGAAGAGTTATCTCCCCAGCCTCTCAATCTAGGGTCCTCCAGCAGGTGAGACAGTGCACCTAGGGCCTGAAAGTTTTGCCTAAAAATTAGTCCATGAGATGTCCCAAGTGGCAAACTCACAAAAGGTAGAATTTTCATTGGTTTCTAACACTGTAATTTGTCCATCATGGTATTGCAGCAGCTAGTTAATTAACCCAAAGAAAAAAGTATTTTTCAAAACTGTTTTTAGCACAGCACCACTGTGTGAGTCAGGAGCTAAGGGCCTGCTCTCCTTAGCTGAAAAAACTTCTAGTCCACTAACTTGACTAAGAGTTATATCCTTATATTGCCTTGAAGAGAAAATCCCACTGGGGAGCCCAAACCCAAAACCTTATGAAATATTCCCACTGATTTCAATGGATTCTAGACCAGCTCTTGGTCTTGATCTATTTGAACAGAAAAGCTGGTCGTTGGTGGGTTTTTTCCTTCTTTTAACGTACTGATAATAGTGAACATAAAAAGAAATACATCTCCTTTGTGTTCTTCAGACCTTACTATGATAATGAGGATCTAGCACTGAAGATTTGATTTCTCTGAAGGTAATAGAATGAAAGTTGCCCTTCAATAAAGGAAAAATGATACTGCAACTTTACATTGAAAAGTATCTTGCACTGATAAATATATTTAAAAAATTATATGTTTATAAAGTTATTAATTTGTAAAGGCAGTGTTACAAAATGTTCAGTTTATATTGTTTTAGATTGTTTCATAATTTTTAAAGTGTAAAATAACATATTTTTTCTTTATTGAAAAACTATAAAAATCTTCAGTAGTAAAATGACTTCATTTTACTGGTATATTATTGCTTCATGTTTTGTACCATCATAAAACTTTGTGCAAATTTTTTTTACAGAAATTTTTATTTTCTATGACAATATGACACTTGTAAATTGTTGTTTCAAAATGAACAGCGAAGCCTTAACTTTAAATGACATTTGTATTCTCAGACACTGAGTAGCATAAAAAAAAAAACACATAGAACTGAACTGTAACTTAAATTTCCAAACTATGACTACTACATTCCAAAGAAACAGTTGAATTAAACATTTTCATAAAATATCCCATAGCTGATGTATTTTATTATACTAAAATGGATTGGTATTATTAAATGGCTGGTTCTATTTAGCATCTTGCAACAAGCACAATGTTTTAATCCCAATTACGTTTGTTGGTAGGCAGCTTCAACAAACAGACACCTTGGTGTGTTCGTTCATAGTTTGGGATAGAGGGATTCACCCCTGCCTGCCCAGTTCTCTCTCCTTGCTGGAATACACTCCAATGACATGCCTAACTTTTAGCCAAACAGCAGGAATTTTAGAGGGCAAATCTGCCACCACTGCTCTTATGCCATGGGATGCCCAGTGTAACACCCTACGCAGGCATTCCACCCTCCCTGTGGCTTGTCCTTGGGGGAGGTGAGATTTACTGCCGAGTAATGTCCATTTTTGAGGTGTTGCTCCACTAAGTCTCTGCTCCGGTGGTAAGGTTTGTACAGATAAGGTCCCTGCAAATTTCCATTGGAGTCATTGGGACTTACCCAACCATGGCCAGATCTTCCAGTGCAGAGCACGAGTTGCTGATGGGAACAAATGCAGCCAGGGCAGCCCACTGGCCTGATTTGGCATTCAGTTTGGTTCGAAACTCATCTGTGGAACAAACGATCGTGTGTGGGGAGATCTTCAAGAAGTTTGCAACCAGATCAGAAGCTATAGATTGCACATTTCCTGTTTTATGTAATACTTACCTAATTTCTTTTTAATACTCGGTACTCTGCACATTAAAGATTGACAAATCTTTTCTTTACATTGCACACATGAATAAGCACATACTGTCAGGATGTCATTAGGCTGAGTACAAACATTTTACTTCAGCTACTTTACTACTCCTGAGAGAAATATTGTACTTATTACCATATATTTGATCATCATTAACACTTGAAAAGGATGTATTGAATCTTGTCTCCTGACAAGAGAGCAGCATTGTGGGTGCCTGTTTAAAACATGAGATGGAACTACAGCAAGCACCTGAGCAAAACTTTGCTTTCTGATTGGAGTAGGGATTGCTCTCAAAAGGCAGTTGTGAAGGTTGCTGTCCATAAATTCACTAAACCTAAATTCTTTAGAAATGTACTTCATTGCACTCTGTTTGCTTTTGTGATAACCAGCCACAGGGCTCTTCGAGGCAAAATAAATAGCAATGGAATTAATAAGTGAAAAAAAGAGAAATCTATAAAGTGAATCCATTGAGGATGAAGTTCAGAAAAGAGGGACAAGTATTTAAAGTTAAGAAAATTCTCTTTCATTTAGGAGAAATTGATTTGCCCGGAAGCTAACAAGTGCTTAGCACTAAATCCTCAGTTTTCCACAGTAAATAGGCTGCATACAGGAAAGACAAAAATAGTGCAATGGGATCTGAATTACATTTCAGAACATAACTTTTAAACTTGAAAGAAAAAGAAGAGCAGACAGAAATAACAGATGAGTCAGCTACAGACAAGCAATGCCAGGTGTGCATAGCTCTGAGGCACAGATATTAGGGTCATGGTCTGTAAAAAGGGTCTTTGGCAGGTAGCGATAAGCAAACCCCATTATTATTTCACCAATCAAATGTAGCATCCCTGATCCAGCATCCACATGGTCAGTCCCATTTCCTTTACTTTTGGCAGGGTGTAAAATGCAATTACACAGCACAGGGCAGAGACACAGGAGAGGGTGGGGGCAGCACCACGGGGCTCTGGTGGGTGGTGGGTAGGGCCCACTGGCACCATGGAAACGGCAGCAGGGCCGATCTGAGCAAACCTGCCCACGGGACCAAAACTGCCAGTCCCAGTGGAGATGAAGGTCCTCCATCCTTATAACCTTCCTTTTATGAGGCATGTGAAGACCTAATAGTTGTGTACTAATATAGCTCTAATTTTGATCCTCATAAGTCTTTTCTTATGTACAATTAGCCCATTTCCAATTCGGTTCTTCTAAAGCAGTTTGTCAAAGTCAAATGTCAAAGCTGGGTTTGATTTTCAGATCCCAGAACTAATTCCCTTCCCATTCCTTAATTGTCCTGTCCTTTGCAATACATTATGCCTCACAGCATATTGGTTCAAGCAACATTAATTTATTAGAGCTTTAATTTCTTCTTTTATACCATTTTGTGCCTCAAGTCACCCATAACCACAATGTTATCTACAAGTGTCTGTTAAATTATAACAGAGTGTATCTGATTTTTTTTCCATGGGATACACTGCATAGCTGTTTTATTTTCCGATTAGTCCCCCTGTACTCCCTAATTGCTTTTCCACAGTAGGTCAGTTCTCTATATACATTTTGAATCTCATAGATACACACAATCAAGCTCTAATCTTATCACCTCAGGACTGATGGAGTCTCAACGTTTATAACTGAAAATCTCATTAAAAAGTCTTCTGGCATTTTTCACAGATGGATGGAGTCTTATCATGTGTCCAAACCTAATTCCATCTTCAATAATCATATTCTCCTATTTAAATTTACATTGTTTTTATTCATCTCTCAGACATTTGATTCATGTCCCTGTCATTGTACTGCATCACTGTGCACCATGCACTGTGTTTTATTATAGAGAGTTGTGTTTCCATAATCGGTGAGATGGGTCTTATTGAAAAAAGAATTGTAATCTTACTGGAACACTGTTGATACCCAAGAGAGAGGGTGGTTGTTGCTCTCAAGAGTAGAAGGTAAGAAGAATGTTTGGCAGGATTTGTCAGGTGCTGCCATAACAAAGACTGAGGGATTTAATGATGAGAGCCTGGAGGATGAAGGACTTGCTTGAGGAAAAAAGTACTTCAGGTGGCATGAGCTGCAAAGATAATTATCAGAAAAGTCTCTTGTTAAATTACTTAATTTTTACCCAATTAAACAAAAAACAAACAAACAAACAAACAACAAAAACCACATTCACCATTTTCACAGTACAGAAATGTGTCTGGCAGCTCCTATGCACTTCTAAATTCACAGTCATGGATAAAAGGAAAATACAGGTAGCATCTCAGGGCTATAGACTGGCATTCTTCATGAATCATTTTCATCTTGAAAACCCTTATTCCTTCTCTCTGTAACATTGTTTTATGCCACTTGTTTCAGAAGTAAATTGCCTGGGCCAAACTACTGGTTTTTATGATTTTCTAGATCGCAGGACCTTCACCACTGAGGCCTGGGTTCGATTCCAGCCAGGGATACTCCCCGGGCAGGTGGAGCTCGTT